>OY720137.1:7129578-7452078 GCA_963082685.1 Cyclophora albipunctata
TATAAAATTCAAAGTCCTGACTGACTGACTGACTGATAATCAACGCACAGCCTTAACCGCTACACCTAGAAGCATGAAATTTGGCAGGAAGGTTCTTCAAGTGACGTAAGTGCACACTAAGAAATGATTTTCGAAAACTCCTACGGGAACGGGCTCAACGCGGGCAAGGCCGTGAGGCGCTGCTAGTTTATGAAAAACGCCCATACCAATAACAACATGGCATTAAATACCTAATAGATACCTAGTTACGTAGGTACTAAGTACCGTAATACCAGATCAGCATTTTTTTAAACTACCTATTGAAATACCTAAATCAAAATATACATAACTAGCAGCGCCCCGCGGTTTTACCCGCGTTGTGCCCCATCCCAATATCAGGATTTTTTATACATATAAAACTTCCTCTCGGATCACTCTATCTATTTAAAAAACTGCATCAAAATCCATTGCGCAGTTTTAAAGATCTAAGCACACATAGGAGGGACTGACAGAAAGTGACTTTGTTTTTTATACTAGGTACCTACCTACTGTTTATTATATTGTAGGTTCCAGTAACGTTTATAAGTACATACTTATTTAAACCTTCAGTAAAACAAAACATCCCTGAGCCGCGTCTACCGCCACCATTTCTGATTACCATTTCAAAGGGACACTTTACGTCGTAACGCCGGGCTTTTATTATAATGTACTCCGTTTATTTTTATTTATGCACCGCAATATTATGGTTCGGGGAAGTTCGCAAAGTTTAGGTTAGGTTTGATTTTGAAAGTATTCTGTTATGTGCCTGTAGGTAGATAGCGGTTCCTGGGTAGATATCATACCTACTATTAACTATAGGTTTTACAGATACGTATGATGATTTCAATTACGTAAAAGCTGTAGGTTACTGGCAAGTAAGGCAGATATAGGTACCTATACCTGATTATATGGCAGGTAGTTAGGACCTTACTCATAAATGCTTATTAATCTCATTTTAGCTATCAATTGGTTTGTTACCTTTCCGACATACGATATTTCCGAAAAGTAAAACAGACAAAACACTTGTTTAAACAACGGTGTTTTAGTTAAAAAATGTTTATGAATTAAACTAGGTACCTACCTAGGTAGGTAACGAACCAATTGGTGAACCATGTATTGGTTGGACCTTTTTGAAACAAAACTAGCTGGCTAGAAGTTGCTTCTTAACCGACTTAAAAAGGCGGAGGTTCTCAATTGATCGGAATCATTTTTAACGTTAATTTACAAAACAAAAACTCGCGTGAGGACATATCAAATAGTTTCATTAATATAAGTAGGTATAATAGTTTTGTTCGCAAACTAATATCCTCCTCTATTAAATTCTAAACTCTACAACTGAACATACAAACGCGACTGGCAAGCGTCGAGCAAGCAAACATGCCCTGCCTGGACTAACCTAATGAGAGCGAACGAGACGTCAACATACACTTCCTACAAGAGCGATAAAGACAACTATATGCGGCGGGCGAAAGCGCAACATTTTCAATACAATCAAAGACAGAGATAGCTTGATTGAAAGCTTTGGAGTTTGACAGAGAGAGGTATAGTTGCTCAGTGTGCTCGGTTAATAATGCAAGCGACCGCCCTTTAGCGGCGTAAGGCGCATCGATTTCGAGGCGTGTTGTATGTTCGAGTGTTAGTATGTATGTGCTTACCTGAAAACTTGGGATTGAGTTACCTATGTCTCGGCAATGGTAATACGTGCTTAAGGAATTTGGATCGATTATTGAGTATTGCTTTCATGTAGGTATTTTTTACCTTGGTGGGTAGGTACCTACTTCTTATTGTCTTGTCGGTCGTAGGTTCGATTTCAGTTAGGTGTCACTTAGGTAGATAGATAAAGGAGATGTCTTATCGTACGAGTCTTTTATCCTGTAAGCACTACTCTACCCGCCTTTGTACCTATCCGTCCACCCGTTGCACCGCCTTAAAATATACCTATCTAACCTAATTAGGTACCTACCAAGCTACCTCTATCTCTAACTTCGTAGGCAAGCTGGGTTAGGTCTAATTTTAGGCTGGTTAAAATTAGGTCGACTGGACTTAGGGTCTACTCCCTTGGCGATGTCCTTAAATTATTTATTTCTTGAACTAGCAGCGCCCCGCGGTTATACCTGCGTTGTGCCCGTTTCCTGAAATTTCGGGATTTTTTATAAGTACCTACCTACTTATAAACCTTCCTCTTGAATCACTCGATCTACCTAACTAAGTAGGTATTACAGAAACCGCGTCAAAATCCGTTGCGTAGTTTTAAAGATCTAACTAAGCATACATAGGGAAAGCGACTTTGTTTTATACTAGGTAGTGATTAACATCTAAGTATCTATCAAAATCTTAGTTAGCGAACAAATTATTGTATAGACAGTTACATACATATAATTGTACATCAAATCCACGATATATACCTAATCTATCACTCACTGCCAATATAATTATCTACTTACGTAATTATCTCCCAGTGACCTATCCAATACCGTCGGTCCGTGCCGGGCACGCGTCGGCCGCGTGTCGGACCCGGCCCGTGACCGGCGCGTCGCGCTGTTTATTCGTTATTAGTTTGTGTCACGATATGTTTACTTGTGTTTACTGGCGGTTAACTTGGTAATAAAATAAGAGGTTTAATTATTTAGGAGAATACTTATTAATTTAGAACCATCAACATTTCAAATCCTACTAATATTAGGTATAAATGCGAAAGTTTGTGAGGATGTATGTAGATATTATTATTATTTATTTTCAGCCTGACATGTCCCACTGCAGGGCAAAAGCCTCCCTACCCTCTTTCCAACTTTCTCTATTGAGTCACAGATTACTAAATAGTTATCTTAAACTTTACAGTTAGATATATACTTATGTCATAAGTAAGTACGTCAGAATAACAGATGAGATAGGTAGGTACTTACATAGTATGTTATCCCGAATTTCCCGCGGGAACGGGTACAACGCGGGTAACGCCGCGGGGCGTGGTTAGTATAACAATAATAAGGTAAATCTGAACCTTTTGGTTTGAAGTTACGTTAAAACTTCATTTTAGGAGTAAGCTGGCGCATAAGATTATCTAGTTATTTACCTAGTCCACTTACGTTTCTGCAAATTGTACATACTTAGGTAAACTGAAGTAATTCAATACACTAAGATAATTTTTTTATATTAAATTCATACTTAAATTGAAAATAAGTACCTACTTACTTTAGTGCTGTACCTAGCTATACTTATTACAAGAACTGCCAAGTCTCCAGGTACTTACCTATATAAATATTGTATTGTATGACAACCCCCTTTGGCCTTGCGTTGAAATTGCTTCATACCTAATGAAATTAGTAAGTGTCTATCTATACCTGAATAGGTTTTACTTGACGATATAGGTACACTTACACCTACTTTTGTACCTAAGTACGTAAACCTACTTAATTTTACTAATCTCTCAGTAGCGATTTATACTCGCCTACTCATCTACCCAAACCTGTCAAAATATATAAAATCATTTCCGTCACAACAACCCCTATAAAGGGGTGAGAGCGATCGCAAATATTTGAGTGAAATAATCGTTTTGGGACCGCGGGCCGGGAGTCGAACCCGCGGACGCATTCCTGCGTCACACACCATCTGTAACGTTTACATTTTTGATATTAGGTAAATAAAGTGATTAAGTATTCGAAGTAAAATAAATTATATTAATTAGGTACCTACGTCCTAAAAATATTTCGTTGGTAAATAAATAAATAAATAAGTATCTACACCGGAAAAATTCACACCCGGTTAATTAGACCCAAACTTTTATTTAGCTTTTATTATGGAATCTAACCAACTAATAGTTGTATCACTACATAGTATAAAATAAAGTCGTCTCTTTTTCGTGTCTGTCACACTGTTTGTCTGTCTGTATGCTTAAATCTTTAAAATTACGCAACGGATTTTGAAGCGGTTTTTTGTAATAGGTAGAGTGATTCAAGAGGAAGGTTTTTATGTAAAAAAAATCCCGAAATTCCCACGGGAACGGGCACAACGCGGGTAAAACCGCGGGGCGCTGCTAGTAATGTATAATATACTCGTACAACTTTTAGTATTTTATACATACACAAATACTTGATAAGAATATTATACCCAGACGTTGCCAACAACTATGTCTGCATGTTGACTCCAATCGAACCCGCAACCCTCGACACAATAAGCGGTCTTACACGCCATAAGGGCTTGTTGATGATAACTTTAAAAGTAAGATTTAGGTATCTACCTACATATCTACTTACGATGACGTGTTCAGATAAAACATACCTAAGTTATAAAATTCCGAATTACTAACAATTTCCAACGATACCAAAATAAAAATAAAAGTAGATATATTTTAAACTGTCGTTCATTCAAAAATAGCCTAAACACATATTTTTCTCAAAGCTCAAAGCACAGGATATAACCAATCCCAAATCCCAACTCAATTTAATAACCAACACATCAAAACAACTAAGTATAACTAAATTGATCAACTCGTCCAATCAAGTGAAGTCTCTATTGGTTGTCAATGAGGTATGCGGGCGATGCCGGCCGCGGGAGCTAGTCTCGAGTGGCTGTCGAGAGCTGCCGCCGCTCGGATTAGCTTTGGATCGAGTGGTGGGATCCTGTAGGATTAGTTGGGAATCTTTGAACTAGAATACGAACTTTATGGTGAAATTTGTGAATACACCACACCTCGTGTCTTAGTCGTGAGTGCCTCCCCGCGATTTTACCCGTGTTGTGCGCGTTCCCGTAGGAATGAAATTGAGGTGATAAATAGCCTACCTGTTTAATGTGGCTATACAAAAAGAATTATTCAAGTCGGAGTGGTAGTTAGTTTATCTACTACTAGCAGCGCCCCGCGGTTTTACCCGCGTTGTGCCCGTTCCCGTAGGAAATCCGGGATAAATGTAGCCTATAGCCTTCCTCGATAAATAGACGATCTAACAGTGAAAGAATTATTCAAATCGGTTCAGTAGTTTCTGAGATTAGCGCGTTTAAACAAACAAACAAACAAACAAACAAAACAAACTCTTCAGCTTTATAATATTAGTATAGATATAAAAATATAAGTCGGGTTTTCCTCCCTGACGCTATAACTCCAGAACGCATGAACCGATTTCCACGGTTTTGCATTCGTTGGAAAGGTTTCGGGCTCCGTGAGGTTTATAGGGAATAAAAATCTCAAAATTCCCACGGGAACGGGGGCGCTGCGGGTGAAACCGCGGGGCACAGCTAGTTATTTATATTAGCGAGTTCAAACTAACAACAATGGTCGTACTCAGAACCCGGGTTTTTACCATAGACATACTTAGAAACCTCTTCGCTCTAGGTCTATGGTTTCTCCACGGTGAAACAGTTTATAAAGTAAGCATAGAACTATTTAGAATTTAATCAAAAATGTATATCTTAACAGAAACGTCTTTTTTTACAATGGGTAGTGCTGAGAAAGACATCCTACTCCAGTCATTATAAGTAGTAAGTTCACCTCGGAATTCGAGATACCCAGCTGTAAGTCTGTAAATACTTGTATAATGACACCCTAAAAGTTGTCTCAAAACCTACCTATGGTAGGGTGTACGCAATTATTAAATTTCAAGGTCAAAGGTCACAATAATCGATTTTTTGCGCTTTTTTTGTAAATATCTCATTTCCTATGAGTTTTTTGCTAATTGTTTTTTATCAATATTGTAGAATACAAAATTCTCTACAAATTATGTCAAAAATATTTTTTCATACGGTGAACCGTTTTCGAGATAGAGGGCGGAGAGCGCGCGGTCACAGCATCACTTCAGTTCAACCGGTGCCTCCGGTCGCCTTATTAGAACCAAGCTTTAATTCTCCGAGTTAACAACTCACCGAAAACCAATTTACCGATGTTTATTTCAACTACACTATAGGTACTTGACCGACTAATCATTTCGTCGAATGTAACATTTACGCAAGAATAAGAATAAGAATAAAATACATTTATTGGCAAAAATTAAAAATTGAAATATACACAGAGATAAAAATTAAAATCCAAGGAACTTGGCAAAAGGCTGCAACTCAGCTGTTGCTATGCGGAACGGATTCCGCTCGGCGCTATACATATAAGTACTTTAAAATTGTGGAGTGTGGAATATATTAAGTATAGATTGATTATCCTGCTCCCTACCCCTTAGCATAGAGAGTGAATATATATAACACTAGAGACTAAAGAGTGATTGAATTCTCCAACCCTCTTGACCAAGCTACGAGTACTCGTATAGGCATTCCTGACGCCTGCATCAGGTGTTAGCACTGCGGATACTTCAGGTCAGTGTTCCGAAGGTTATCGCTGATCCACTGCTCGGCCTCCTGCGCCATCTCGTCGGTGAAATGATCACGCCAACCACCTACTTTGCCTGCAAAGTATATTAGCAATGAAGGGACCAACTAAGCACAAATACTTATACATGAAAAATTGCCGACAACCACGGAAGCTAAACCTTAAAGTACTTATATAGTGTTTGTATAAGACGGCGAGGGATTTAGTGGATGTCAATATTATAATATAATTAAGTATAACCGTGTAATGACCCACAGCTGGGCAAAAGGCTCTTGTCTCACTGAAGATATCAGTACGACGTAATGACAACGCTTGCCTATATCGAGTTGGTGATCTCAAACCTGAGCCATGTTTATAAAATTAGGAAATATGTATTAGCTCGACCCGGGAATTGAACCCAAAAACCCAGCTTTGGCAGGCGAGTGCTCTTACCACTAGAACACCGAGGCGGGCTCGAGTTTGAGATCACCAACCCGCATTAGGCAAGCGTGGTGTTACGCCTAATCCTCCTCACTGTACTGATATCTTCAGTGAGGCGAGAGGCCTTTGCCTAGCAGTGGGACATTACAAGCTAATACTTCAAGTAGTGGTGTATGTATGGTATCAAGGAGTATACAATCGTAAGAAATCCAACCTTTTCTTATGAACTTGTTGTCGTCCGGTTCGCTCTGCTTGAACACTCCCTTGTCTACTAAGTATTGCAGGTTCACACTCTGAATTTTCTGAAAGTTTTTGATGGCCATGTGCTCGCAAAGTTCTTGTATTTGTGATTCTGAATACGATTTATTGAAAAATTTGCAAAGTTTCTGGATTGCGGCTGGCATGTTCTGTAAGACGGAAAGAAAGTGCTTATTTATCTTATTAAAGTAGTTGTGACTGGCGGAGCTACATATGTTTCTAGAGTATATTTCCTTATGTTACAGTAATCTTTAAAGTAGAGCATTGTATAGACGTCGTATACAGCATTATGTCCACTAACGCGTTCACTCCGTATTCGCCGTACCGGCGCTCTTATCTCACGGCATTCGGTTTTGTTTCTTTTCCAAAACCATACGCTTGCTTGGTGTAACGTTTGCCTGCAGCTTACCAGGAAACTATAAATATAATAAAATGAACATACTCAGATATATATACCACTATCGGCCATCAGCCGATCCTAGTATGGCACACGTTGACGTAGGCCTATACGCATCTATGACCAACGATATGCTTCAATGGATGTATCTCTCCTCTCATGCATTTTCCTATAGAATCGAACACGACGTACCATAACGATGTCTTCGTAGAACAGGAACATCATGTTGGGGTGGTGCCGCGCGCTCCACGCCTCCTTCACGTGCGCGAAGTAGTCCGACGTGTGGTATCCTGAGTGGGTAATATGAGTAAGTACTCCCTTTTTATTCGGGGTAAAACGGAACCTTATTGCTTAGTAATGATCTTACCTCACTACGACACCATTGTGGCGTCACCGGGCTGGTAGCAACAAATGGTTGCGCAACCAAGAGAGTTAGGTAGTTTCCATACTGCTGGATATAAGTATTTTGTCGATGGAGCCACCAGGCGCCACCATGCTGCTGTTTCAATAATTTTTGTTTCTTATGTGGCACCTATCCAAATGTAACCGTCTAATTCCTAGATTCCATCTGAGAGTACCTAATATAGAATCACCGAATTCTTTAATTAATAAGTATTTCAGCTACTCACCAATTCCCCTTTTAAAATGCTGCCAAAAGGTGTGAAGGGAGACATCGGGCTTCGTATACCCCGCGAGTCTCCAGAGGAAGTACTGCGAGACGCAGGCGTCCCGCGGGTCCCGCGCCACGTACACCACGCGCGCAGAGTCCAGCGTGCCCGCCGGGAACAGCGACAGCGGCAGGTGGGTCTTCATGAACCGGCGCTCGCTCATTTCTTCGATACCATGCAAGGGCAAGCTTCTATACTTGACATAATTTTCCGCGACTGAACATATTTCCTTTTCTACTTTTCTATCATAAGGAACACTGTTGACAAAGATATTTTTTAAAATTATAAGTTCACAATAAAAAAAAGATGTTTAATTATGTAAATTAGCTGATTGTTGATTTCATTGATGTCAGTTGTCTCTCGTTGAGTGCACTCCTTCATATTATCTGTATGTATACTAATGTAATACATTTTTGTTTGTTCGAACGCGCGTATCTAGAAACTACCAATCAGTTTGAATTGGGTAGTCACATTCAACGGTAAGTCCAAGGCTATTTTTTATTCTGAACCCACAGGAACGGGGTCCACGCCCGGTGGAACCGCGAGGCGCTGTTAGTGTTGTTATAGAAGAAGACTTTGTCTATCTACAGTATGTTTTAGTGAATAAGGAAATTATTATTTACACAATTAGTTGGTATCTGCCGTCCAACAATTTTGATTTTGCCGTTTCATAATCCAAATCATTATTTATCAACCAAACCAACTCTTGCGTCATTGTTGTTCCTGTAAATTAAAATTAAAAATAGTCACTGAAAGTTTAGAAAATATTCTTGCAAAACCATGAAACCAAACATTTCTATTTCATCTTAGGAGAGTTAAAATTCAAACCATCATGATTGATTTTAAATTAAAGACTTCTTCTTCCATTGAGGAAAAGAGTCCAGTGATGAACAAGGATTTTTTTAAAAACACATTAGTCCACATTTTAACCCTCGTAAGAAAAAAAGGGTAAATAGGTAACGTTAGTTCACTCTCTCTTACTCACCAGATCGCGGCACTGTCATAACAATCACATCACTATCGCGTGCTTTCAGATTGCTTAGATCCCTCAAAAATGTTTCCAAGTAACTCGATCCTAAAGCGAAATAGTTTGTCGGGCCTATGTATACTGGACCTCCCACTGAAACGAACAAAATATTCCACAGTTTTACTGGTAAGTACTGGTGAATTTAATACTGTAATGAATGACCTATCTTCTAGCGAAAACTCGGATTCATGAATTGGCCTCTTCCTGAATGTTAACCAAAATACACATAAAACTTATACTTACACTAAACCCATTTGGTGTGCAGTGCAGGGTTTGGGAAGAAAATGAGTGTTCTAACATTTTATTTTGCGTGGGGGCATTGGAAGTAAAAACGATTCCTTTGAAAAAGGAAATTATTGAATTTAGGACCTCCTCCTAAAAGTGACAGATCGATACGTAGCCATTACGTAGTTATTAATCAATATGCAGTTATTTTAGAGCTACCTCTAATTAGATGCTAGGTAAGCTCGCGCAATAATGATAATTCAAAATAGGTACTTACATTGCTCATCGTATATATTTTCGATTTCTTTCCTCACATCTTCGTCTGCGTGAGTTATTGTCCAAGGAACTGATTCCATCGTATCTGCTCTTGAAACTGTTGACCACACTACGTTTAGAACTCTTATATTTACGCTTTTAATGTTATCTTTATTTCATTAGTAGTGATAATTCAAATTTCAAGGATTATGTCTATCTAAATTAGTATATTAGAAGACTAGCAACTCAGCCTCGATTCGCTTCAGTTAACATAGATTTAATGCGGGAAATTTACAACAAATTAATGCGTGTCCTACATATTATATAAACATTAATAGTCATGTTTTATCTTCGGGAACAAATATTCGCACATCCCCCGCTACCCCCGGCACGGCACGGCACGATACAATACTACAATTTATTTTTTAAACATTGTACATTTTCTTATCTTACTTCGTACTTCTAAACGCCATGACCAATTTTAACTATAATAAATAAGTAAATAAAAAGGTACCTACTCGTAATAAGAAGTACACCGAATATAATGTATTAGAAATGGGTCGTAATAACCGGCGGCATGTCACTATAAGCGAAGTCATTATAGCCGACTTTTTTCAAGAAATTTTTATTTATATGAAAACCTACTTCGTTGTGTCATTACGTCATAATAAGCGGTTGGTCAATATAGGCGGTGTCATACTAAACGGATTCTACTGTACTTTGATTATGTACTTACAACAATATTTTTATCTATCATCAATAGTTTTCGCTGTGCATGCGAATAGCTCAATATTTTGGGCATTTTGGTAATAGGTACCCTTGGTTAACATATTTTCAATTTGAGTACGGATTTTGTTGAAAATAACGATTGGTGAAACAATTTATGAAATCGGATGAACAGTTTCGAAAATTATCCGTAGCTAGAAACAAACAAAATTACATATTATTATACTTATTATAATTATACAAACAGATATGATTAGATTATACATATCTAAAACTTGTTTTAATCTTTGATTAATTTTTTTTTTGGTATTCACGAATAAAGTACAATTTCTATTCAGTAGCGCTTGATAGATTATTCCTATATTTCTCATTAATTAAACGCAAAGAAAAACATCGCTTTAATAACTTGTACTTATCAAAATCCTATAAATACTGTGGTATATCCTTCAATACTTATCGGCTCTTAGTCACACGCGCCCACTCGCTCCTCTCGCCTACGGCTGACTGAGCCGTATTCGAGCGCACGTGCGCCAGAGACGACACAAAGCTTCCTTCTCTTTCCCTCACATACACTACAAATACTATTTCGAAATACGTTAAAACATAAGTTTAAACAGTGTTCTTTCGTTATTGTTTGTATGATATCACATTTAACTGTTTAATGTTACTTATTTACTAATATTGCCATTGAAAGACCTAGTATGTAATGGAACTAATTAATTTCAACATGTTTACTCTATTTTTATATGATTTAACCATAGTTTTATGTTATAAAAGTGTTAACAAATATGTATTAAAATCGTACGATGTGACGTCACTTGTTTTGTTTACCACTGGCTATAAAAGCAATTCCTCTGGAGCAGTCACACCGAACGAACCTAAGTTGAGTACCTACCTTATTTTGTTGTTCAAACTTTTATGTGTATAAATAGTTTGTGGTATATTTCTATTTTAAGATTATATGCTATTATACTTCATACGCTTCATTCTTTGATATAACTAACAAACATGTAGTCGTTTCATTGTACTGGTAACTCCGCACGTTTTTTAGATAAAAAATCAAAATGAACATTTCCGTATCCGCCATGTCGCCCTGTTAGCTTCTCTCTGCCGGCTCCTCATTGTTTTTTTGTGCGCGGTAACAGCAACACGTTCCAACACTCCAGCGCAACCTACCTTAGTTTAAAAATAAAAAATGCCTAAACGAAGTGCTCAAGAGAAGATTGACCACTATAATGCAAAAATTAAGCGATGGCAAAAACAGCAATTAAATAAAAGCGGCCAAGTGCGAGTCGGACTCGCCCATGAAGGGTTCCGTAGCAGCGAGTAACATAATAAAGAAGTTCTTGAAGTTCGTTGTACTTGTTTTTTTATTTACATTTGAGTTATTGAATGAATAATCAGTATTTTTTTGCGGTTTACGATTTATGTCGTAAAAAAAAAACTACTAACTAGACCTCGTTCAAACCAATTTTCGGTGTTAGATTACATTGTTATGTACATCATATATTTTTTTTAGTTTTATCATTCTCTTATTTTAGAAGTTACAGGGGGGGGACACACATTTTACCACTTTGGAAGAGTCTCTCGCGCAAACTATTCAGTTTAGAAAAAAATGATATTAGAAACCTCAATACCATTTTTGAAGACCTATCCATAGATACCCCACACGTATGGGTTTGATGAAAAAAAAAAATATTTTTTTCATTTCTAAGTATGGGAGACCCCCCTAAATTTTTTTTTTTTCTATTTTAGTGTGAAAATATTAATGCGGTTCACAGAATACATCTACACACTAAGTTTCAACAACATAGCTCTTATAGTTTCGGAGAAAAAAGGCTGTGACATACGGACAGACGGACGGACAGACAGACAGACAGACATGACGAATCTATAAGGGTTCCGTTTTTGCCATTTGGCTACGGAACCCTAAAAAAGCATCGTCGCCGTCGCGCGATTATTCATTCTTCGTCGGATTCCGAGAACAATTTGGGTAAGTTTGTGTTAATTTCGCATCAAGTGTGTGCAATGAAGTGTTAATAATTATTCTTGTAATTTATGCAACTAGCGTCTGTAAGCTTTCTGTTAACTGCGAGTTAACACGAAGGTTAAGTTGACGCTCAAAGATTATCCTGGGGGTTGGTTGCGAGCCAACACGATGGAATCATCCCGAAAAAGATAATTTTTCGTAATAAATGCGGCTATAAAGAATTTAGAATCGTTCGATAGTTTTTTCAAATCTACCCTCAAGTAAAAAATTATTCATATCTTTGTTCTTCTGTTCAGATGACGGAACACGTAACGACAAGAATGATAAAACGCCGCCGACACCTCCCAGGGTGCGTGATCGACCGCCGACAGCGAGTTCACCCGCCTCCGAGCCAGATCAGGTGACCCTTTTTTTTTTTTTTTTTATTAGTAGGAGAAATGCGTTTATGCATCCCCGGCAGTTCGGGGAAACGACCGGGGTATGTGGGACTCGTCCCGACGCGATCAACGGGCCGGGAAATACCCACTAAAACTCCTACTGTGTTCCGTCGTCAGCGGCTCACTGACAAGAGTCGCGGGGGGCTACCTTGCGGCATTCCTCCGCTTCCCCAGTCGCGCCGACAGCTCGCATTGATGAGCACGCCTCGGAGGAAAGGGAGTGCAACAGCACCTACCCCCATCTCTCTCAGGCGGCGTGCCTGGAACACTTAGCACGCCGCCTAAGATCAGGTGACCCTAGCGGCGCCAAGCCCACCACTGCAGGAATCAGTTCCCGTAACGTCGGATACGTTACTAGGAGACCCAGAACCTCTCGACTCTGATCTTTTAGAGGCCTTAGGCGAAGCTATCGAAGATAGTCCAGTGTACGGACCAGACATTCATTCCTCACTCGCCGAACGCTGGCTTCCTATTTTAAGAAAGGGACTAAGCTCAGAGTTGAAAGATAAGCTTTTGAAAGATTATATAGTACCCGACAACTGCAAATTTTTAAAAGCGCCGTCAACCCAGAATTAAGAGCAGCCGTCTCTGATATTGCCAAGAATCGAGATAAAAAGATTCAAATCGAACAGGACCAACTAGGTCTGGGCATCACGGCCATTAACCGGGCGATGACCGTTTTGTTAACGCAAGGCAACAAGGTTGAAGCAGTAAAAATTCTATCCGAATTCTATCCGATTTGCACTTCACCCAGACTCAAGTTAGAAAGAAGCTGCTCACTCGAGGGCTCGATAAATCGTTCCTTACGAACTTACAGGAACAGGAACGAGACGAAACTCTGTTCGGCACATCGCTGCCCGATAAGATCATAGAGTCGAGGGCCATCGAGAAGCAAGGCAAGGAGTTCAAGAAGACGCCGACGCCAAGGGCGTCTACTTCAAACGCCCCTTCTCAACCCGCAGTCACGCGAAGCCGCTTCCAGGGAAACTGGTCGGGCCCCCCACGCTATCCGGCATCGGGCGGTGGGGGACGCAGCTCACAATACCGGAGCCAATACCAATACCGCGGCGGACCAGTGACGCATGCGCCGCCAGCGTTTCCCGCTCCGTCTCACCCAGCCCCCCGGCCATCGTCATCGGCGGCGCCGACGACCGGCTCCCGACGTGCACCGACGCGACACTGGCGCAGCAGGTACACGCGGGCAGATTAAAACATTATTACAACTGCTGGTTACGTATTACAAATAACCCCGTTGTATTAGACTGGATACGTAACGGCTATCGCATACCTTTTGCATCCAACGCTGTTAAACATAACATTTCAAAAAATACTTTATCAGCTAAGGAAAGACAAACATGTCTCTGGCGATTAAAAATTTATTAGAACTTGGAGACGTGGTAAAATGTGGACCAGAAAGTGATCAATTTATTTATTACATCTTTCTGATTCAAAAGCCAAATGGTAGTTATCGATTTATCCTTAATTTAAGGCAATTAAATACATTTTTAGTAAATTACCATTTCTAAATGGAAGATTTTCGAACGGCATCCAAAATACTTCCGAAAAATGGCTATATGGCCACTATTGACTTGAAGGAATCTTATTTATTAGTACCTATCGCCACCGATCATCGTAAATTTTAAGATTCCAATTTGAAGACAGTTCAAATGTTTTGTTCGCGAAAAGTATAATATTAATTTACTTTTACGTATAGTGTCTATACGTAAAAGTAAATTAATATGTATATACAACCGCTATCAGTTATGTCAACAATTTCCTCATTTAAACAAGTTAGTTCGAATGATTTGGCAATGGTGCGAGGAGCGCAAGATTTGGATCTTTGCTTCTTACATCAATACGAAAGATAACGTTGAAGCTGATCGTGAGTCGCGTAATCCTGATATCGAATTGCAGTTATTAAATAGTGATTTTGAGCAAGTTGTCGATAAGTTCGGTGAACCTCAGATCGACCTTTTCGCCTCGCGCGCCAATGCCAAATGCATTTCCACCTTTCTCTATAATTTTAAGGTGCATACAAAAGATCATAAACGACCAGGCCATGGGTATTCTGATTTTTCCGTATTGGCCTTCGCAACCCTGGTTCCCCATGCTTCTTGGTCTAATTAAGTCCGAAACTATATTCTTTAACCAGAATAAAATATTTCTATCCTCCTCTTGCAGTGCCCGCCCACAAGACCAGAAACAGTTTACCCTGGCTGCAGCGGTGCTATCCGGGCAGCGTTCGTCGCAAGAGGAACCCCAACTCAATCATTAGATCTCATAATGTTCTCTATCTCGAAGAACACGTTACTTCAATATAATTCTACATTAACTACAATCACTACACAATTCACTACATTCTTAGTGGCAATTTTGTCACACTAATTCAACGGATCCATATCAATCGTCTTTATCCATGATTTTGCTGTTTCTAACAGATCAATTTAATAAAGGTGCCGCGTATGGATCTATGAACAATCACCGTTCTGCTCTGTCCCTTCTGTTAGGAAGTGAAATGACTAACAGTGATTAAGCCTACTAAAAGGCGCTTATAAATTAAGACCGGCAACACCAAAATATACTATTACGTGGGACCCACAGGTAGTCCTAGACTTTATCGCTTCTTGGGTACCCAAAAAGATTTAACACTTGAAAAATCACCAAGAAATTAGTGATTTTACTAGCCTTGACAACTGCCCATCGGGTACAAACATTGTCTTTAATTAAAAACAGATAATATTAAAATAAACCCTTCTGGCGTGCAGATAGGAATTGTTGATATTATTAAAACCTCTGGCGCCGGACGAGAGCAACCAGTGTTATTTTTACCTTATTATGTAGAAAATAAGGCAATTTGTCCTGCTACAACATTACAAGACTATTTACTAGCGACTCAGGAGATTAGACCCGTATCAACAAAATATCTTTTATTGACATTTAAACGACCTCACAAACCAGCCACTAGTCAGACGATCAGTCGGTGGATCAAACAGGTGCTCAGTGCAGGTGGTGTAGACGTAACTACATGCTGCTACGTCTACTGCACATGCCGCCGGCGTTTCTTTGGACACTATCCGAAGAACCGCCGGCTGGACTGAGAGATCTAGGGCGTTTGCGCAATTCTATAATAGGCAAATAGTTACCGACAGTAGTTTTGCGAAGTCGGTCTTATTATCTGCTGGTCCTAATAATAATTAGTTAAAATTATGTTAAAATCTACAGAATAAAGGTTTTAAGTTAGATAATTGATTATAATATAATGTTTATACTTACTCATAAAGTTCCTAATGAGACTGAATAAAAGTTGATTGATATGTTTAACATCTCTTTTATTATACACAAAATTTTTAGCTCTAAGCATCTACATGTTTGTTAGTTATATCAAAGAATGAAACGTATGAAGTATAATAGATGATCAAACGAACTTGCAAAGTGAAGTTCGATCGATATTATATGAGTACGCTTCATTCGAAGATACAAGGTCCCTCCCACCCAAAGCCCCATAGGTATATGAAAAATTTTGTGATAGGTAAGTGTTTACTCTAAAGAAAATGAGGAGCCGGCAGAGAGAAGCTAAGGGCCTTATCACACTTGCGATTTACAAGCGATTTGAAAGCGAAACGTACGCGCGGCGTGTTCGTCGCGTTCCCGTAACCAATTCGCCGCGAGTGCGTCGCGATTTTGCCGCGATTGCGTAACGAATACGCTGCGCAGCCGTCAGTAAATCGCTGAGAGTGATCTGAGTCTTGGACAGTCACTTACATAATGGATTCCGACGAGGAAACACTTCTGTTAGCTTTATTGCTTCGAAGACATAAGATACGGAAACAAAAGCAAAAACGGCGTGTTTGGGAGGATCCATTTTTAAGTAATCGACTGCAAGAGAGCGACTATTATGTGCTGTTACGTAAACGAATCAAAAAGAATCCCAAAAAATTTCGTTCCTATCTGCGCATGTCAAGACTTACATTTTACGAGTTGTTAAATGTGATCCAAAATGATATAAGACGTGAAAACTCACGTTTAAGATTGTCAGTGTCACCTGAAGTGGGTAGAAATGAATTTCGATGACGAATGTACGGCATGATGTCTCAACTCTTGACGCGGCGAACTCGCTACGCAGTCGCGGCGTATTCGTCACGCGGTCGCGGCGTAATCGCGACGCCTTCGCGGCGAATTGGTTACGGGGCGCAACGAACACGCCGCGCGTACGCTTCGCTTTCAAATCGCTTGTAAATCGCAAGTGTGATAAGGCCCTAACAGGGCGACATGGCGGATACGGAAATGTTCATTTTGATTTTTTCTCTAAAAAACGTGCGGAGTTACCAGTACAATAAAACGACTACATGTTTGTTAGTTATATCAAAGAATGAAGCGTATGAAGTATAATATCGATCGAACTTCACTTTGCAAGTTCGTTTGATCATCTATTATATGACTTGTTGATTATTTATTATTATAATATATATTTCAATACTGTCAAAGTACCTGAAAAATAAATCAATGAATACTTTGCCCCTTTGTACGTCTATTACCTATTTTCTAGCTTTTCCCAATTTATTATCTTTCCTGCTCGTAGTATAGTTTAGCTAAGTACTTTGATTATGTAGGACATTGTTTTTATGTATCATCAATAGATTTAGCAGCGCACGCCGATTATCAATTTTTTAGGAATGTTTTTCATACCTTAGGTTAAATTATTGCAATTTTAGTGAGAAACACACACTATTTAAAAAAAATATCCAAATACAATAATAAATACTTGTAGCCTCTGTCCGTCCGTCTATCACCAAGCTGTATAAAAATAAAATAAAACAAATATACAACAAACTTTTTTTGGTGCTGTTTTTTAAAGTATGGAACTCTCCGTGCGCGAGTCTGCCTCGCACTTGGCCGGTTATTAGATCATGTTACATCTACCAACCAACACGGTATAACAATTGAAACCACCGGGATCGAATTCACTTTGCTTATCCGCTAGTACCACAGATTGTATAATCACTACATAGTATAAAATAAAGTCGTCTCTGTTTCGTGTCTGTTTGTCTGTATGCTTAAATCTTTAAAATTACGCAACGGATTTTGATGCGGTTTTTTGTAATAGGTAGAGTGATTCAAGAGGAAGGTTTTTATGTAAAAAAATTCCCGAAATTCCCACGGGAACGGGCACAACGCGGGTAAAACCGCGGGGCGCTGCTAGTGATTACTAAAAAAGTAAGTACCAAGTTGGAGTAGGTCAGTGGCCAACCCTGGTGCCGGAGTTTTTAGACCGCCTAAAGGACTCCGACATGGTCTAACGATTGAAAAAACCGGGACCGACAATTTAACGTTCCATTCGAAGCACGGTAGCGCTCGGATAAAAATGCCATTATCGGCCACCCATCCACGTAGGGGTCGAGCTGCACGTTGCTTAACAATCGCAATGAAATAACATCGCTTAGTCAAACTACGCCACGAGCGGTACAGATGATTATGATACAAACTCGCCATAATATGTTTTATGCACTCACGAGAGGTCCCCAAGGAGTGTATGTGTGTCTGTTTGTACGAATAATTTAAGCAAATATTAGCAGAATGTATCGAATCGGATGCGGTAATGAGGCAAGTCAGTCAAGTAGTTATTACGTATTCTTACTTTTAATTTTTTTTTACTCTATTTAAAAAAACCGCGTCAAAATCCGTGCAATAGTATTTGAGTTTATCGCGAACAGACAGACGCGGCCGGGGACTTTGTTATATAATATTACTCGTATAATATTACACTTACAGGGTGGCTTTTTAAATCGGTCAGTAAAAGTCTTAATCGAGATTATGTATAAGACGAACGAAAACCTTTTGGATTGGAGACACACCTGCCAACTTTTGGGGTCCCAGTATGGAACTAGAATTTAATCAAAAATGTTTATATCTCTATCACAGAAAATAGACACTGTGAGTAGTGATATGAGACATCGCTATTTGAAAGTATTTCATAGCTAAATAATAAAATACCTACCTATATTTACTTATCCCAATGATTTCCTTTATTTTCCCACGACGAACATAAACCCGCCAATAAGCAGCACGCGCCGATTCAATAAAGATACCATGTTATTACCGAGTTGTAATGAACTCGTTAAACGATTTCACACGCCACCTGTCTGTCCACTTGAATTACAGGTGATAGCTGGTCGGACTCGGAACCTAATTACTTGATCAATGAAGAATACCAGGGGGTTGTTATGAAAGTATGATTTTAAGGGCGGGTTTGCACAAGAACTCTTAAATCTATTTAGTAGGTAAGTACCTAGATATGTTATTGTATATGTTCGTTCAAAAGTGTGTTTTATATTGCAATTAATAGAACACTGTTAAACACGAACATCATTAGTTTATTACATACTAGCGACCCGCCCTCGCTTCGCTTCGGTCAATCAATTTCATTTGGGAAATTCGGTATAATACATAGCGTGTCTTCTTCGCTCGTATATACTCGTACAACGCGCCCGTCCCGCGCGATACTGTAGGTACCTATGACAGGGGACCCTTCATCGATTTTCATTTCACCGAAAATCGATTGCTTTATTGATCGATGCCTTATGAGAACCAAGCTTTAATACCTCGATGTAACAACTCACCGAAAACCAATTTACCGATGTTTATTTCAACTACACTAAAGGTAGGTACTTGACCGACTAATAATTTCGTCGAATGTAACATTTACGCAAGAATAAGAATAAAATACATTTATTGCCAAAAATTAAAAATATAAATATACACAGAGATAAAAATTAAAATCCAAGGAACTTGGCAAAAGGCTGCAACTCAGCTGTTGCTGTGCGGAACGGATCCCGCACGGCGCTATATAAGTAATAATAAGTACTTTGAATTTGTGGAGTGTGGAATATATTAAGTATAGATTGATTCTCCTTCTCCCTGCCCCTTAGCATAGAGAGTGAATATATATAACACTAAAGAGTGATTGAATTCTCCAACCCTCTTGACCAAGCTACGAGTACTCGTATCGGCATTCCTGACGCCTGCATCAGGTGCTAGTACTGCGGATACTTCAGGTCAGTGTCCCGAAGGTTATCGCTGATCCACTGCTCGGCCTCCTGCGCCATCTCCTCGGTGAAATGATCACGCCAACCACCTACTTTGCCTGCAAAGTATATTAGTAATGAAGAGACCAACTAAGCACATATATACACGAAAAATAGCCGACAACCACGGTAGCAAAACCATAAAGTACTTTTATCTACACTAATGTTGTAACATTCTACTTATGTTTCCAATACTTGACTTATAATTACTACTGTTATAGCGCAGACAACAAAACACTCAATTTAAGCAATTTCACATGATAGTATAATATCCACATCGATATCGTAAAATCTCATTATAACACCACGCGCTCGCTCCTGATTGGCCCTGCGCGAGCTGCGCTCTCATTGGTTAGATTTCAATGGCGGCAAGTTCACTGTGACAATACACGTACGCGTGAAAAACTATTGTCAGCTTTTACTCTTGTTGTTTGATTAATTGCATTAGTGAAGATAAAGTAGTGTATGCAACTGCATATAACACGGGTATTAAAACACTCGTTACTATTATGAAACTCGCTGCGCTCGTTTCATAAACTCACACTCCTGTTTTAATACCCTTCATTATATGACAGTTGCATAAACTACTATAATAGTGTTTGTATAAGACGGCGAGGGATTTAGTGGATGTCAATAATATAATATAATAAAGTATTACCGTGTAATGACCCACAGCTGGGCAAAAGGTAAAGACAAGAGCTCACTGAAGATATCAGTACGGCGTAATGACAACGCTTGCCTATATCGGGTTGGTGATCTCAAACCTGAGCCATGTTTATAAAATTAGGAAATATGTATTAGCTCGACCCGGGAATTGAACCAAAAAACCCAGCTTTGGCAGGCGAGTGCACTTACCACTAGAACACCGAGCCGTAATATTATTACAACATAGAATATTATAATTGAGTAAGTAGTGGTGACTCGCCTCGCTGGTCTAGTGGTATGTGCTCTCGCCTGCCAAGACTGAGGTCCTGGGTTCAATTCCCGGGTTGAGCATTAACATGTTTCCTACTTTTCAAACATGGCTCGAGTTTGAGATCACCAACCCGCATTAGGCAAGCGTGGTGTTACGCCTAATCCTCCTCACTGTACTGATATCTTCAGTGAGGCGAGAGGCCTTTGCCTAGCAGTGGGACATTACAAGCTAATACTTCAAGTAGTGGTGTATGTATGGTATCAAGGAGTATACAATCGTAAGAAATCCAACCTTTTCTTATGAACTTGTTGTCGTCCGGTTCGCTCTGCTCGCGCACTCCCATGTCTACTAAGTATTGCAGGTTCACGCTCGGATTTATCTGAAAGTTTTTGAAGGCCATGTGCTCGCAAAGTTCTTGTATTTGTGATTCTGAATACGTTTTATTGAAAAAATTGCAAAGTTTCTTGATTGCGGCTGGCATGTTCTGTAAGACGAAAAGAAAGTGCTCATTTATCTTATTAAAATAAATAAGTTGTGCCTGGCAGAACTACATACGTTCCTAGAGTATATTTATATACAGTAATCACTCTTTCTTTAGAGTAGAGCATCGTATAGACGTCGTATACAGCACTGTGTCAACTTAGGCATACGTTCACACCGTACGAGGTGGTACGAGTATTAGCCCGTACCGGCGTTGTTACCTCAGGGCATTCGGTTTTGTTTCTATTCCAAAACCATACGCTTGCTGGGTGTAACGTTTGCCTGCAGCTTACCAGGAAACTATAAATATAAATATAATATAATAAACATACTCAGAAATGCATGCCACTATCGGACATCAGCCGATCCTAGTATGGCACACGTTGACGTAGGCGTATACGCATCTATGACCAACGATATACTTCAATGGATGTATCTCTCCTCTCATGCATTTTCCTATAGAATCGAACACGACGTACCATAACGATGTCTTCGTAGAACAGGAACATCATGTTGGGGTGGTGCCGCGCGCTCCACGCCTCCTTCACGTGCGCGAAGTAGTCCGACGTGGTATCCTGAGTGGGTAATATGAGTAAGTACTCCCTTTTTATTCGGGGTCCAACGGAACCTCATTGCTTAGTATTGATCTTACCTCACTACGACACCATTGTGGCGTCACCGGGCTGGTAGCAACAAATGGTTGCGCAACCAAGAGAGTTAGGTAGTTTCCATACGGCTGGATATATTTTGTTGATGAAGCCTTCAGGCGCCACCATAGTGTTACAATAATTTTATTTATTTTAATTTTTGTTTCTTAAGAGGCACCTATCCAAATGTAACCGTCTAATTCCTTGATTCCATCTGAGAGCAATATAGCGTATGTGGCCCGTGAAGATATAAATCGACCACCGAATTCTTTAATTAATAAGTATTTCAGCTACTCACCCAATCCCCTTTTATAATGCTTCCAAAAGGTGTGAAGGGAGACGTCAGGCTTCGTGAACCCCACGAGTCTGCTGAGAAAGTACTGCGAGACGCAGGCGTCCCGCGGGTCCCGCGCCACGTACACCACGCGCGCGGAGTCCAGCGTGCCCGCCGGGAACAGCGACAGCGGCATGTGGGTCTTCATGAACCGGCGCTCGCTCATTTCTTCGATCCCATGCATGGGCATGCTTCTATACTTGACAAAATTTTCCACGACTGAACACATTTCCTTTTCTACTTTCATCTCATTAGGAATACTGTTGACAAAGATATTTATTTTAATTCGAGAAGTTAACAATTAAAAAAAGATGTTTAATTATGTAAATTAGCTAATTATTTATTTCATTGATGTCAGTTGTTTCTCGTTGAGTGCACTCCTTCATATTATCTGTATGTACTAATACGTATACTGGGTCTACTAATAAGTAATATGTAATTAATATATGTTTGTTTGTTTGAACGCGCGTATCTCAGAAACTACAATTCAGTTTGAATTGGTTAGCCACATTCAACGGGTAGGTCCAAGGCTATTTTTATTCTGAACCCACAGGAACGGGGTCCACGCCCGGTGGAACCGCGAGGCGTTGTTAGTGTTGTTATAGAAGAAGACTTTGTCTATCTACAGTACGTTTTAGTGAATAAGGAAATTATTATTTACATTATTAATTGGTATCTGCCTTCCAACAATTTTGATTTTGCCGTTTCATAATCCAAATCATTATTTATCAACCAAACCAACTCTTGCGTCATTGTTGTTCCTGTAAATTAAAATTAAAAACAGTCACTGAAAGTTTAAACAGCCTCCGTGGTCTTGTGGTTTGAGCGCTCGGCTCACGACCCGGAGGTTCCGGGTTCGATTCCCGGTGGGGATATCTCACAAAAATCACTTTGTGAGACCATGAAACCAAACATATTCTATTTTCTCTTAGGAGAGTTAAAATTCAAACCATCATGACTGATTTTAAATTAAAGACTTCTTCTTCCATTGAGGAAAAGAGTCCAGTGATGAACAAGGATTTTTTTCTAACACATTAGTCCACATTTTAACCCTCGTAAGAAAAAAAGTACGTTAGTTTACTCTCTCTCACTCACTTACTCACCAGATCGCGCCACTGTCATGACAATCACATCACTATCGCGTGCTTTCAGATTGCTTAGATCCCTCAAAAAAGTTTCCAAGTAACTCGATCCTAAAGCGAAATAGTTTGTCGGGCCTATGTATACTGGACCTCCCACTGAAACGAACAAAATATTCCACAGTTTTACTGGTAAGTACTGGTGAATTGAATACTGTAATGACTACCTATCTTCTAGCGAAAGTTACAAAGGACAAAACTCGGATTCATGAATTTGCCTCTTCCTGAATGATAACTAAAATACACATTAAAATTAAATTAAAAATTATTTATTTGGGAACCAATACATTTTTACAACTTTTGGAATTGATGATATACGCGATAGCGTGAGCTGTGTTGCGTATACCAACGCCCTCCTCCAGTAGTAATACCAAAGTACAATACAGTAACTTACATTCTAAATTCCAATACTTATACATATTATAATATAGGTAACAATGTTGTGCATACTAAATAGGATCGGTGAAATTGTGTGTGTGTGTGTGTGTGTGTGTGTGTGTGTGTGTGTGTGTGTGTGTGTGTGTGTGTGTGTGTGTGTGTGTGTGTGTGGGCGTGTGTGTGTGTGTGTGTGTGTGCGCGTGTGTGTGTATGTGTGTGTGCGCGTGTGTGTGTTATTTTCATAGTCAAGTCATAGAAGCCATTCGCGATATTTAATTTTGCTTTGATAACGAGTTAGGGGATAAATATTTAAATACATTGTTTTGTGTAGTTCATCATTAGTATTTTTTTGTATTTACTGTAAAGCTTGTCTCTGTGACGAATGCACCTTGAGTGATCCAAGGTTTTAGGATACGTTTTTTACTTGTGACAACTTTAGTAGATGTGTATTTATTTATAACAGTAGACACAATGTCTATCAATTGGTCTGTGGCAGAATCAACATTATCGGCAATGAAGATATTTGAGAAATCATAGTTACGGAGCTCCTCAGATACAGCTGTAAAGTCAGTATGTCGAAGAATATGTGGAGTTTTGAGTGTGTTTGTTTTAATTTGATAATTTACAAGAACTGGGGCGTGATCAGTGATAAGAGTGTCTAGAACCAGAGTAGTAGTTTTATGAGTAGTACGGAGCATTACATGGTCGAGACAATTTGTACCACGAGTTGGGAGAGTATGTGCTGGCAGCATACCATGTGAGGCGAGAAGGTTAAGATAATCATCGGCCATAGAATCAGTAACACCTGGTGAAATGTTAATGTTAATATCACCGATTATGCACACCGACTACATCTCTTTCAGATCATTAAGTGCATTGTTAATATTGTTCAAAAAAGGATTTGTGTTTCTATATGACGGGGAGCGGTACATAGCTAGTATAGCCAATTTATTTTGGAATTTAATAGTGAGGCAATTAGCTTCTGGAAAATCGGGATACATAATGTTACAATCAAGACCTTTTCTTACATATACAACTACCCCGTCATTTTGATTTGTGAAGGAAGTTTTGTAAAAGTCAAATCCAGGTAATTGTGGTATATTCTGACATTTGCTAAGCCAACATTCAGAAAGTACTATGATGTCCAGATTAATTTTTACTCTCTCAGTTAAGGTGATGAGTTCATTGGAATTATGATTTATGCTACGGATATTTACATGAAGGAAGTTTAGTGTGTCTTTATGTGCGATGTATCTGAGGGAGTCTTCAGGAGTGCATAAGAAAGAGTTAGAGATAGAGATTTGCTCTAAATTGTTACATTTAAAATCATTATCATTCATATTTTAGATAAAATTGAAACATGTGAACTTTTAATTAGTGTGTATGCGTAAGTGTATCTGTATGTGTATGTGTAGATGTGTATGTAAGTATAGCCATAAGTTAGAAAATGCACGTTACAATTACAAAGTAAGTAGTTTAACGTAAGTGACACAAAAAAAAAACTTGACAAAAACTTAAACTTCAAAAAAATGCTTAACCCTCTATTGCATACAAAGCCAATTTTGGCTGCTCAACTTTAGTAATTTATTTCTACCCTAATTTTAAACAAAATTATAAAATGTCAATGTTGTAATATTAAGGAATTCAAACTGAACCGAAACGTAATTTTTATTATCTATGGCCAACGTCATGTGTCATTATAACCTCACTTTTCTCCGGTGCGTACGCGACGTCGTTCTTAGTGAAATTTATCGCAGCTTTGTTGGTGGAAATTAAATAGAAAAGGTAACAAAATTGATGTTAAAAAATGTAAATAATGTTCTGCAAAACCTCTGTTTTTGACCCCTATCACAGTTTATTCAAAATATTTGCTCCTTATACTTCATTTTCAATATTTTCTACAGGAGCCAATTTTGGCTTCGCATGCATACGCATGAAGTATGTTTGCGCCTAAAATGGCTTCGCATGCATTCAGAGTTTTTTTTATCTTTCCGCCACAATGCGTTGATGTGTATAACCGACACATGGGAGGCGTTGATTTGCTTGACTCTTTGTTAGGTCTGTATAGGATCAAAATAAGATCTCGTCAGTCGTATAAAAAAATATTTTTCCACTTGGTTGATATGTGTGCAGTTAATGCTTGGTTACTGTGGCGACGCAAGACTGACCAATACATGTCACTATTTGACTTCAAGCTAGCCATTTCTGAACATTATTGCAAGGCTGGCAAAAGCATCTCAAGAAAAGGAGGCCGTCCTAGTATCAGTAATCCCGGTACACCTACCTTGTCAAGAGGAAATACTCCTACGTCATCTAGAACGGGTACTCCTACCAGTATAAATGAATCTTTCGCACCTCGAAAAAGGGCACGGAAAACCCCAGCAAAAGTGCAAGACCTACCTCTAAATTCAGTACGTACAGACAAAATTGACCATTTCCCGATACACCAAAAGAATCGTCAATTATGTCAGAATGATTGTTCTTTGCGTTCTCATATAAAATGTGAGAAATGTGACGTGTTTCTTTGCTTGAATGAGAAAAGAAACTGTTTTAGAGAATTTCACCTTGTGTAAGTTTTGGTATTTGTTGTGCATAGGAAGCCAAAAATGGCATGTCTCATACATACGTTATTGCATGGGAAGCCAATTTTGGCTTCTGTTTTTTTTTTCTAAAATAAGATACTTATTTTTTTTTTCACTTTATATTTTGTCTTACAAGCCCTATTAAAACACATTAAAACATAAAAATATTTTTTTTCTTTTTAATTTAATAATTCATGCAATAGAGGGTTAAAATAATGATAAACAAATTAAATGGAAAACATAAATAGTTAATAGTTAAAACATCTAGTCATTTCGTTTGCTTAAGTTTATCTATGTCTGCTTCATTTGCAATGTAAATTTACATTGCAAATGAAGCAGACATAGATAAACTTAAGCATCAGGGGGCCATTTTCTACTTTGCGGATATAGATCCTGCCATGAGAAACCCAGAAATATATGCGTATGTTTTCGCAAAGTATCTGGTTCAAGTCGATTCTTTTCATTTGTGATGTTAGGTTTTCCGAAATATAAATTGGTATCGGGGGTCCAGAGAGTTTAAAATGTTCAGTAGATAGCTTGTTGGCGCCCCTATTAAACTTGCGAGACTTCTCAATGATGTTCTCTTTCAACATCGTACTATTCAATTCCACTATAATGGTATCATTAGCAGGGTTCTTGGTTTTTATCCGATAGATGTCCTTAATATCATGATTTTGTACCGGGACCTGGAGTGCTTTTCCCATGGTCACTACGTGGTTAATTAGAGTGGTCTTGGTCTCCGGCGCTGTGGTAGGCAGGTTTCTTATTTCCAGGCAGGTGGACCTAGATTTGCGATTCCAACTTATCTTCTAGTTGTTGAATGTGAAAACTAGGATTCATGAATTTGCCTCTTCCTGAATGTTAACTAAAATACACATAAAAATTATACTTACACTAAACCAATTTGGTGTGCAGGGTTTGGGAAGAAAATGAGTGTTCTAACATTTTATTTTGCGTGGGAGCATTGCAAGTAAAAACAATTCCTCTGAAAAAGGAAATTATTGAATTTAGGACCTCCTCCTAAAAGTGACAGATCGATACGTAGCCATTACGTAGTTATTAATCAATATGCAGTTATTTTAGAGCTAACTCTAATTAGATGCTAGGTAAGCTCGCGCAATAATGATAATTCAAAATAGGTACTTACATTGCTCATCGTATATATTTTCGATTTCTTTCCTCACATCTTCGTCTGCGTGAGTTATTGTCAAAGGAACTGATTCCATCGTATCTGCTCTTGAAACTGTTGACCACACTGTAGGTGACCTCCACTTAAACATACATTATAATTATATTTTATTTACACACAATAATATATTAAAAACCACTTACATACATCACACATTCATATCCCAGTAACATAACATTCATAACACAAATAAATAATTTCTAACCAAATGTAAACAAACAATAATTCGGCAAGCAAACCCGCGCGATATGCGTTGTTCCGAATTTGTGCAAATCTTGCATTTAAGTTAATTGTGGAATGTGAAGCCACGCGGAGGCGCATCGCGCGCGCGCAGTCGATCACAGCGTATGCTACGAGAGACACATACAACTCGTTCTCACGCGCACTCGCGTTTTGCCCACGCGTGAACTGTTCACTTACTACTTTGATTAATTACATGATATGTATTATGTGCTACATTGATCCTGTCTTGCTATCCTTCTAAAAACTAAAATAGTGTGTGTTGTGTGTGGCTAATAAACTTTGGCAATTCATCTTTGTGGTTTAATTCAACCAATATTACCACGCTCACCCCCTAAAACTGGTGACCCCGGAACAAACTGAGGAACACGGAAGACAAGGAGCAATTCGCAGCCTGGATGTCGGCGTCGAGTGGTTCAGATACCACCGGTAACGTGGACACGCGTCCACGACGCCACTCCAAAATCAAGATGGCGTCTCCCGTCGTGCCCGCTTTAACAGTTGCAAGTAATCCAGTGAGCATAAGAATACCACCTTTTTGGCCTGAAAAACCAGCAATTTGGTTCGCACAAGTAGAAGGACAGTTTGCAATCATGCGCGTGACAGACGAAGCAGCCAAATTCTACCACATTTTGGCTTCGCTCGACCGTCAGTATGCTGCTGAAATAGAGGACATCCTCACTGGTCCTCCCAATTACCAACGCCTCAAAGAGGAGTTAATCAAAAGGTTGTCTGCGTCGAGAGAAAATAAAGTCAAACAACTTTTGACCTACGAGCAGCTATGTGATCGCAAGCCGTCACAATTCCATGACATCGCAGTGCCATCTCATCAAGTTGCTGCAACCTCAACGGTACCGTCATCATCAATAGCTGTTGAGGAGCTCACACGCCAGGTAGCTCAGCTGACGCGCCAGGTGAGCGCTTTAACTATCCAATCGCGACATCGACCCACCGAGCGCCGCAGAGATGCGCAACGCAGCCGATCGACGGCACGACGTTCAGCGTCGAACTACCGCAAGTACCCAGTTTGTTGGTACCACTCACGGCATGGTTCCAAAGCTCGTCGGTGTATCCAGCCGTGCGACTACAACCAGGGAAACGAGAGAGGCAGTCAGTGATGGCGACTGATGATTGCCACAACCCCAGCTCAGGTCGCCTCTTCATCACGGATCGTGGTTCACAGATACAGTTTCTAATAGACACTGGAAGTGACATTTGTGTGTACCCGGTTTCAGCCCTTAAAAGGCAACTTTGTAAATCAACATATCAGCTCAGTGCTGCCAATGGTTCGACTATCGACACTTACGGCTACATGCAATTAAATTTGAATTTGGGTCTGCGGCGTGATTTTCCGTGGCGTTTTGTTGTTGCTGACGTCACAAAAGCAATCATAGGCGTAGATTTCCTTTCTCACTATCGTTTGGTTGTTGATGTTGGCCAACAGAAGCTTATCGATAGTCTAACCAATGTTAGCACTGTAGCTTGTTTAGATTTAAGCGACAATGCTGTTTTAAGTGTTAAGGTAGCTAGTTTTAATGGTGATACTGTGTATCATAAAATTTTGTCTAATTTCCCGGAAATTACACGTCCTTTTGGAACTCCTCAAATCGCAAAACACAATACACAACACCACATTCGCACCACACCAGGTCCACCTGTATCATGTTCTCCTCGCCGTCTCGCGCCTGATAAATTGAAGGTAGCTCGTCAAGAATTTGACGCTATGATTGCTAGCGGTATCGCACGTCCTTCTGACAGCCCTTGGGCATCACCTCTTCATCTCGTGACTAAAAAAGATAATGGGTGGCGTCCATGCGGCGATTACCGCCAATTAAACGCTCGTACTATACCAGATCAGTATCCGATTCGTCATATACAGGATTTTTCGCAAAACCTGTCGGGTTGTACTGTATACTCGAGTATCGATTTAGTGAAAGCATATAATCAGATTAGTGTTAATAGGGCAGATATTCCGAAAACTGCAATAACAACACCCTTCGGATTGTTTGAATTTTTAGTCATGACATTTGGACTTCGTAACGCAAGTAAAACCTTTCAGAGATTTGTTGATGAGCTTACTCGTGGCTTAGACTTTTGCTGGCCTTACCAGGACGATTTTCTTGTGTTCAGCCGCACGCCACGTGAGCACGAAGAACACTTGCGTCAACTTTTTACGCGAATGAGAGAATTCGGTATATTAATCAATCCGGCCAAGTGTGTCTTCGGTGTGTCTAATATTCAATTCCTCGGCTACGAAATCTCTGAAAGCGGCACCAAACCTCTGAACAGCAAGGTAAAGGCAATGTCTGATTTCCCTCTACCAAAAACCGTCCGAGAACTCAGACGATTTTTGGGCATGGTAAATTTTTACAGGCGATTTTTACCCAACGCCGCTCAGATTCAAGCACCCCTGAATGCCTTACTGTCCGGATCGGTTAAGGCATCCGATCCGATTGTTATGACTAAAGAATCATCGCAAGCGTTCGAAAACTGCAAGAAGAGTCTGTGCAATGCAGCACTTTTAGCTCATCCTGATTCGCAAGCTAAATTAGGATTGGCCACTGACGCCTCAGACACGGCGATAGGTGGTGTCCTGCAACAGCTCAAGGATGGAGACTGGCAGCCATTAGCATTTTTCTCTCGCAAGTTAAGCCCGTCACAAACGAAATACTCTCCGTATGACCGTGAGCTCCTTGCCATTTACGAGAGTATAAAATACTTCCGCTATATGCTGGAAGCTACTCACTTCACTATCTATACTGACCACAAACCTCTTTGTTACGCATTCAGTGAACGTAAAAGTAACTGCTCACCACGTCAGTATAGACACCTTAATTTCATCTCGCAGTTCACCACCGATATCGTTTTTATTGCTGGTAAGGACAACGTGGTTGCCGACACACTATCACGCGTCGATGAACTGCAGGTACCAGTTGACCTTGAAGTGATGGCTGAGCTCCAAGGTTCAGATCCAGACCTTGCGGAACACCTCAAAGGTGACACTTCACTTCGCCTTACACAGACGAATATACCTGGGAGTCGTACCGTTCTGTACTGCGACGTCAGTACACCGACACCCAGACCTTTCGTCCCTAAACAACTTCGAATGCAAGTTTACAACAGTCTCCACTCCCTCAGCCACCCCGGTGCAAATGCTACCGCCAAACTCGTTGCACAACGTTTTGTTTGGCCACTGATGCGAAGGGACTGCCGAGAATGGGCTAAGTCATGTTTGGCATGCCAGCGCTCGAAGGTAACGAGACACGTTGCCTCACCTTTAGGTACGCACGATTTACCTTCAGCACGGTTCAAACATGTACATCTAGACCTAATCGGCCCACTACCATCATCCAATAATTATCGGTACTGCCTCACAGCCGTCGATCGCTTTACGCGATGGCCGGAAGCTGTGCCTATTACCGATATTTCCGCGGAAACAGTGGCCAAAACGTTTATTTCCTGTTGGGTGGCACGATATGGTTGTCCTACCGAGATCGTAACCGATCGAGGCGGACAATTCCAATCGGCACTGTTTCAACAGCTTTCTCAGTCCATCGGTTACGATCACCGTAGGACAACGAGTTATCATCCGCAATGCAACGGATTGGTGGAGCGTTTTCACAGGCAACTAAAAGCTGCAATTACCTGTCATGCAGACACCAAGTGGACCGAATCACTTCCACTTGTGTTGCTAGGCATTAGGAGTGCCTTTAAGGAAGACCTCCAGACTTCATCAGCTGAGTTGGTGTACGGTGAACCACTTCGTCTCCCTGGCGAATTCTTCGGTCACGATATTGCGTACTACACCACCGACATCACCGATTTCGCGGCTCGGTTGAAGTCCTTTGCGGAAAATATTCGTCCGGTTCCCTCCCAACACCACTCAAATCGCAGAGCTTTCGTATTCCAAGATCTAGCTACATGCAGTCACGTATTCCTTAGGGAAGAAGTGATGCGTGGCTCATTCCAGCCTGCTTACACTGGTCCATACGAAGTGCTCAAAAGAAGGAGTAAAACATTTATTATTCGCGTTAGGAACAAAGATCTCACAGTAACTATAGACCGCCTTAAGCCAGCCTATATACTAGACGTTCGTGTACCCGTTCCTCGATCCTACACTGCAACTCCAGAACGTGTCCCTGTTCATCCACCGCAGGAAAAGACCGCGCTAACAACTACGCGTTCAGGTCGTACAGTACGGTTCCCTGACTTTTATCGCCCTTAGTCGGTCTCTGGAGGGGGATGATGTAGGTGACCTCCACTTAAACATACATTATAATTATATTTTATTTACACACAATAATATATTAAAAACCACTTACATACATCACACATTCATATCCCAGTAACATAACATTCATAACACAAATAAATAATTTCTAACCAAATGTAAACAAACAATAATTCGGCAAGCAAACCCGCGCGATATGCGTTGTTCCGAATTTGTGCAAATCTTGCATTTAAGTTAATTGTGGAATGTGAAGCCACGCGGAGGCGCATCGCGCGCGCGCAGTCGATCACAGCGTATGCTACGAGAGACACATACAACTCGTTCTCACGCGCACTCGCGTTTTGCCCACGCGTGAACTGTTCACTTACTACTTTGATTAATTACATGATATGTATTATGTGCTACATTGATCCTGTCTTGCTATCCTTCTAAAAACTAAAATAGTGTGTGTTGTGTGTGGCTAATAAACTTTGGCAATTCATCTTTGTGGTTTAATTCAACCAATATTACCACGCACACCCCCCCAAACACACTACGTGTAGGGGAGGTGGTGAAATAACGGGCGTTTTTGAATTAGATGATTGCCGAAATGTCGCGGACGGGGAATTAGTAACGCGCGTGCTGCTTTGTTTGGTATCGACATAGACTGCTCGCAGTTCGGCCGCGATAGCTTAGCCGCGCCTACCTACCCCTCTACATCTGCTTTAGCCCCCCGCGCCTTTACAAATTCCTCGCCCACACATCGACGTTTATTTGTATAAAAAAAACCAAAGTACAAATAAAACATGAAATAAACTAACGATTATAAAACAAAAAGGGAATAATAATAAACTAAGGCGACGGTTACACGTAAAGTATTTACTGTGATCCATGAGTAAATAATTACGTATCGTGGTATTTACTGAACGTGTAACCTAATGTATTGATTGATAGTATTTATGGATGGATTTCTAGATTTCTTGATTCTGTAATTATGATCCGTCGGATTAGGATTAAAAAAGGTGTTACTATTGTCAGAAGTTCTTCAAAGCAGGGTTCAGGCATTCGAAAATAGTTCTCGTAATCATCCATTTCACCATGTAATTTAATTTCTGCCATTAAATTCAAATGTGTGTACCTTTCCCTTTGTTGTAACCAATTTTTTGCCCATCGCTTTCGCTTGGCCTTTTTATTACCAAGTGCTAAAATAATAGCCACGCAACCTTTAATTTTCAGCTCTGTGGCCATTTTAGACGTGTAAACAGCAGGAGACCGGACACAATTCTGACGTAATAAATACTGAATGTAGGCTGGTGTATTAATCCATCAGTAAATACTGAAATCCATCAATAAATACTGTATTGACGGATCACAGTAAATACTTTACGTGTAACCGTCGCCTAAGACTTCACACGGTTAACATCCCCCACCCCAGTGCGTCAGCACTCATCATCCGCGGGGATTAGGGCGATGCGTGCGGCTGACCGCCGCAATATACCAGTCTTGGTTTTAATATCTAGGACTCTTATACGTCCATCTTTGCCTGCCATCACAGCCTGCACGCGACCTCGCGGCCAAACATTTCGCGGCGAATCTGGATCGACGATTAACACAAGGTCACCCACTTTCAAGGGCCTATGTTCCTGATGCCATTTGGTTCTAGGCCGCATGTCTGGAAGAACCTCCCTGACCCAACGCTTCCAAAACTTATCTGAGAGTATTTGGGAGATGCGCCATTGTTTTCGTAGGTGCGCATCTGACTCATCGTATTTACTGATGGTAGGTAGATTAGATGAAGAGCCAAGAAGAAAATGGTTAGGGGTCAATGACTCATCGGAATGCGGTTCGACGCTTACGTGGGTCAGCGGGCGGCTGTTCACCATATGTTCCACCTCTGCTAGAAGGGTATTCAGGACCTCATCGCGGGGTGCTCGTTCCTTCAGAACTACTTTCAGTGCATTTTTCACACAACGTATCAGGCGTTCCCACGCCCCACCCCAATGTGGGCTAGCAGGTGGAATAAATGTCCATGTAGTGCCGTAATTAGCAGCTTCTCCTTTTAGCGTCTCTTCATCAAGTTCGCTGATCGACTTCTTTATGTCATTCAGTCCTCCTGGCAGGTTAGTACCGTTATCCGAGTACATATGTTGTGGCCACCCTCTCCTGGCGGCCATGCGACGTAAAGCCATAATAAATGCGTCAGAGGTAAGTGATGATACTACTTCGATGTGTATAGCTTAACAGTTAGGCAAGTGAATAGAACGCCATACCTTTTGTCTCTTCGCCGGTACTGTACAGTCACCTCCATGGGGCCAAATAGATCCACCCCACAGAAAGTGAACGGGCGATGATTATAAGCCATTCTGGCTGCAGGTAAGTTCCCCATTCTCGGTGGCTGCGGTTGGGCCTTTCTTATTCTACAAAACAAACGGCCCAAGTCAAAATATGAAAAAAATTTCGCTCGCGCTCCGCGCTCGCGTATTCATTCTGTTTGTTTTTGCAATAGGGAATCTAATCCTCTCATTATACTGTTATTACTATTAGCATTATATGGGAGAGGGTTTAATCTTAGCTAAGAGTGCCTATTCCTAAAACAAATCCTGGATCCGCGCCTGTGTCTATCACTCCGAGAAGTTGATATCAAAAGCATTATTCAATGCAATTATTCACAAATTTGCCCAAATTAAATCAAAACAGTTTGTTTGCAACAGTTTTTGTTTTATTTAATACCATAAACTCGATAAGTACCTAAAATAAAACAGTGTAAGGGCCCCTTGATAGAATTTGCTACAGGCCCCGCGCTGGCTTAATCCGGCACTGGCTACAGGTCACCATAATTGTAAATTGTAATATTCTTAAGTTTAATCGAGGGATTAGTAAAAAAATCACAAATTCCACCACAAGTGAAACGGACTGGGACGCTATAAACTCTTACTCGCGAAAATAATGACATATCGGTGCTCCTTTCACTGTCCCTTTTTCTCTCGGGCAGTTTGAACTTGATTAGGATTTCTCGCTCTCATGCTTCATGTATCTTTTTGCGTAACGAAAAAAATTCGAAATCTATGATCTACATAGACTAGCAACTCATCCTCGTTTCGCTTCAGTTAACTAGATTTAATGTGTTTTTGTAGGTAATAACTAGTCTTACCAATATTTGTATTATCATCAATAGTTTTCGCTGCGCATACCAATACTTCATTACTTTGGGCATTTAGTTAATACCTAAGTTAACATACCTATTTGCAATTTGAGCATGTTTTTTTTAAATAATGAATACTTGTAGCCTTTAAGATTGGTGAAACAATTTATGAAGTCGGATGAACAGTTTCGAAAATTTGCCGTAGCATAGAAACAAACAAAATTACACTTATTATAATTATACAGATATGATTAGATTAAATAACCGCGAACTTATTTGTACACAATAATGAGTACTTTGATTATGTAGGACATTGTTTTTATGTACCTATCATCATTATATTTAGCAGCGCACGCCAATTATAAATTTTTTACTCATGTTTTTCATACTTTGGGGTAAATTATTGCAATTTTAGTGCGGATCCCTATTTTAAAAAATATATCCAAATCCAAATAATAAATACTTGTAGCCTCCGTCCGTCCGTCTGTCACCAGGTTGTATCTCAAGAACGGTGATAGCTAGACACTTGAAATTTTCGCAGATGATGTATATTTCTATTGCCGGTATAACAACAAATACTAGTCCTCTACTAGACCTCGCGTCTTAGTCGTGAGTGCCTCCTCGCGATTTTACCCGCGTCGTGCGCGTTCCCGTAGCAATTAAATTGAGGTGAAAAATAGCCTATAACCTTCCTGTTTAATGTGGATCCACAGAATGATTCAAGTCAGGGCGGTAGTTAGTTTATTATTTATATTAGCGAGTTCAAACTAACAACTATGTTCGTACTCAGAACCCGGGTTTTTACCATAGACATACCTACTTAGAAACCTCTTCGCTCTAGGTCTATGGTTTCTCCACGGTGAAACAGTTTATAAAGTAAGCATAGAACTAATTAGAATTTAATCAAAAATGTATATCTTAACAGAAACGTCTTTCTTTACAATGGGTAGTGCTGAGAAAGACATCCCTATTTGAAAGTATTTCATAGCTAAATTATAAAATACCTACCTATATTTACTTATCCCAATGATTTCCTTTATTTTCCCACGACGAACATGAACCCGCCAATAAGCAGCACGCGCCGATTCAATAAAGATACCATGTTATTACCGAGTTGTAATGAACTCGTTAAACGATTTCACACGCCACCTGTCTGTCCACTTGAATTACAGGTGATAGGTGCTCGTCGGAACCTAACTACTTGATCAATGAAGAATACCATAGGGGTTGATATGAAAGTATTATTTTAGGGGTGGGTTTGCACAAGAACTCTTAAATCTATTTAGTAGGTAAGTACCTAGATATGTTATTGTATATGTTCGTTCAAAAGTGTGTTTTATATTGCAATTAATAGAACACTGTTATTAAACACGAACATCATTAGTTTATTACATACTAGCGACCCGCCCTCGCTTCGCTTCGGTCAATCAATTTCATTTGGGAAATTCGGTATAATACATAGCGTGTCTTCTTCGCTCGTATATACAACGCGCCCGTCCCGCGCGATACTGTAGGTACCTATGACAGGGGACCCTTCATCGATTTTCATTTCACCGAAAATCAATCGATTGCTTTATTGATCGATGCCTTATTAGAACCAAGCTTTAATTCCCCGATGTTATAACTCACCGAAAACCAATTTACCGATGTTTATTTCAACTACACTATACTTGACCGACTAATCATTTTGTCGAATGTAACATTTATGCAAGAATAAGAATAAGAATAAAATACATTTATTGCCAAAAATTAAAAATTGAAATATACACAGAAATAAAAATTAAAATCCAAGGAACTTGGCGACAGGCTGCAACTCAGCTGTTGCTGTGCGGAACGGATCCCGCTCGGCGCTATACATATAAGTAATAATAAGTACTTTAAAATTGTGGAGTGTGGAATATACTAAATATAGATTGATTATCCTTCTCCCTGCCCCTTAGCATAGAGAGTGAATATATATATAACACTAAAGAGACTAAAGAGTGATTGAATTCTCCAACCCTCTAGACCAAGCTACGAGTACTCGTATAGGCATTCCTGACGCCTGCATCAAGTGTTAGTACTGTGGATACTTCAGGTCGGTGTCCCGAAGGTTATCGCTGATCCACTGCTCGGCCTCCTGCGCCATCTCCTCGGTGAAATGATCACGCCAACCACCTACTTTGCCTGCAAAGTATATTAGCAATGAAGAGACCAACTAAGCACATATATACACGAAAAATAGCCGACAACCACGGTAGCAAAACCATAAAGTACTTTTATCTACACTAATGTTGTAACATTCTACTTATGTTTCCAATACTTGACTTATAATTACTACTGTTATAGCGCAGACAACTAAAACACTCAACTTAAGCAATTGCACATGATGTTATAATATCGTATCGATATCGTAATAGTAGTTTATGCAACTGACATATAAGGACGGGTATTAAAACACGAGTGTGAGTTTATGAAACGAGCGCAGCAAGTTTCATAATAGTAACGAGTGTTTTAATACCCGTGTTATATGCAGTTGCATACACTACTTTATCTTCACTAATGCAATTAATCAAACAACAAGAGTAAAAGCTTTATTATTTATTTGAACGGGAACTTATGTACGCGGAGGTTACTGTTGAGTTGTCCCTCAACACGTTTCGGTCACGTACGGTGACCTTCATCAGGAGGTGGGTGAAGCGCTCGCGACAGCGTCTCTCCCCGCACTGCCGGCCGCCGCGGCTCGCGCCTCGCGCGCCGCCGCGCGGAGCGCGCGCGCAGAGAGCTGTTGTTGTGGGGTTTGCGCACGCGTGGGCTCGCGTTGTATCGGCGAGAGAGAGCCTTCACGGGAATTGTCCGTGCTCCCGGAGTCCGTGGTATGCTGAGGCCGGACGCAGAACGAACTCACGGTGTCTACACTAACCCCGTTTGTGACTCTCTCCGAAGGTAGCTGAAGGCACGGTTTCCAGGCCGCAGGCAGCATCCATCCACTATCTCTGTTAAAGTTCGGACAACGACTTATTTCTATGGCCTCGCGAATCATTGGTTAGATTTTAATGGCGGCAAGTTCACTGTGACAATACACGTACGCGTGAATTTAATGTTTCGCAATGTGTTTTGTTTTTAAAATTTTGTTTGATTAATTGCATTAGTGAAGATAAAGTAGTGTATGCAACTGCATATAACACGGGTATTAAAACACTCGTTACTATTATGAAACTCGCTGCGCTCGTTTCATAAACTCACACTCGTGTTTTAATACCCTTCTTTATATGACAGTTGCATAAACTACTATTATAGTGTTTGTATAAGACGGCGAGGGATTTAGTGGATGTCAATAATAAAATAGTGAAGTATAACCGTGTAATGACCCACATCTGGGCAAAAGGTGAGACAAGAGCTCACTGAAGATATCAGTACGGCGTAATGACAACGCTTGCCTATATCCAGTTGGTGATCTCAAACCTGAGCCATGTTTATAAAATTAGGAAATATGTATCAGGTTGAACCCAAAAACCCAGTTTTGGCAGGCGAGTGCACTTACCACTAGAACACCGAGCCGTAATATTATTACAACATAGAATATTATAATTGAGTAAGTAGTGGTGACTCGCCTCGCTGGTCTAGTGGTATGTGCTCTCGCCTGCCAAGACTGAGGTCCTGGGTTCAATTCCCGGGTTGAGCATTAACATGTTTCCTACTTTTCAAACATGGCTCGAGATCACCAACCCGCATTAGGCAAGCGTGGTGTTACGCCTAATCCTCCTCACTGTACTGATATCTTCAGTGAGGCGAGAGGCCTTTGCCTAGCAGTGGGACATTACAAGCTAATACTTCAAGTAGTGGTGTATGTACTCGTATGGTATCAAGGAGTATACAATCGTAAGAAATCCAACCTTTTCTTATGAACTTGTTGTCGTCCGGTTCGCTCTGCTTGAACACTCCCATGTCTATTAAGTATTGACGGTTCACACTCGGAATTTTCTGAAAGTTTTTGAAGGCCATGTGCTCGCAAAGTTCTTGTATTTGTGATTCTGAATACGTTTTATTGAAAAAATTGCAAAGTTTCTTGATTGCGGCTGGCATGTTCTGTAAGACGAAACGAAAGTGCTCATTTATCTTATTAAAATAAATAAGTTGTGCCTGGCAGAACTACATACGTTCCTAGAGTATATTTATATACAGTAATCACTCTTTCTTTAGAGTAGAGGATCGTATAGACGTCGTATACAGCACTGTGTCAACTTAGGCATACGTTCACACCGTACGAGGTGGTACGAGTATTAGCCCGTACCGGCGTCGTTACCTCAGGGCATTCGGTTTTGTTTCTATTCCAAAACCATACGCTTGCTTGGTGTAACGTTTGCCTGCAGCTTACCAGGAAACTATAAATATAAATCTTATATATAAAATTCTCGTGTCACAATGTTCGTTCCCGTACTCCTCTGAAACGGCTCGACCGATTCTCATGAAATTTTGTGAGCATATTGAGTAGGTCTGAGAATCGGCCAACATCTATTTTTCATCCCGAATTTCCCGCGGGAACGGGTACAACGCGGGTGAAACCGCGGGGCGCAGCTAGTATAATATAATAAACATACTCAGATATGCATGCCTGTATCGGCCATCAGCCGATCCTAGCATGGCACACGTTGACGTATACGCATCTATGACCAGCGACATGCTTCAATGGATGTATCTCTCCTCTCATGCATTTTCCTATAGAATCGAACACGACGTACCATAACGATGTCTTCGTAGAACAGGAACATCATGTTGGGGTGGTGCCGCGCGCTCCACGCCTCCCTCACGTGCGCGAAGTAGTCCGACGTGTTGTATCCTGAGTGGGTAATATGACAAATAAAAAACAAATACAAACAATTTATTTCCAAAATAGCTTAAGCCTACGATATGAGTAAGTACTCCTTTTTTATTCGGGGTCCAACGGAACCTTATTGCTTAGTATTGATCTTACTTACCTCACTACGACACCATCGTGGCGTCACCGGGCTGGTAGCAACAAATGGTTGCGCAACCAAGAGAGTTAGGTAGTTTCCATACGGCTGGATATATTTTGTTGATGGAGCCTCCAGGCGCCACCATAGTGTTACAATAATTTTATTTATTTTAATTTTTGTTTCTTATGAGGCACCTATCCAAATGTAACCGTCTAATTCCTTGATTCCATCTGAGAGCAATATATCTCAGATGGAAGATGGCGTATGTGGCCCGTGAAGATATAAATCGACCACCGAATTCTGTAATTAATAAGTATTTCAGCTACTCACCAATTCCCCTTTTAAAATGCTTCCAAAGGGTGTGAAGGGAGACGTCGGGCTTCGTGTACCCCCCGAGTCTGCCGTAGAAGTACTGCGAGACGCAGGCGTCCCGCGGGTCCCGTGCCACGTAAACCACGCGCGCGGAGTCCAGCGTGCCCGCCGGGAACAGCGACAACGGCAGGTGGGTCTTAATGAACCGGCGCTCGCTCATTTCTTCGATACGATGCATGGGCAAGCTTCTATACTTGGCAAAATTTTCCGCAACTGAACATATTTCCTTTTCTACTTTTCTCTCATCAGGAATACTGTTGACAAAGATATTTATTTTAATTCGAGAAGTTAACAATAAAAAATAGATGTTTAATTATGTTAATTAGCTAATTATTTAATTCATTGATGTCAGTTGTTTCTCGTTGAGTGCACTCCTTCATATTATCTGTATGTATAACTAATGTAATACATTTTTGTTTGTTCGAACGCGCGTATCTAGAAACTACCAATCAGTTTGAATTGGGTAGTCACATTCAACGGTAGGTCCAAGGCTATTTTTATTCTGCACCCACAGGAACGGGGTCCACGCCCGGTGGAACCGCGAGGCGCTGTTAGTGTTGTTATAGAAGAAGACTTTGTCTATCTACAGTATGTTTTAGTGAATAAGGAAATTATTATTTACAAAATTATTTGGTATCTGCCGTCCAACAATTTTGATTTTGCCGTTGCATAATCCAAATCATTATTTATCAACCAAACCAACTCTTGCGTCATTGTTGTTCCTGTAAATTAAAATTAAAAACAGTCACTGAAAGTTTAAACAGCCTCCGTGGTCTTGTGGTTTGAGCGCTCGGTTCACGACCCGGAGGTACCGGGTTCGATTCCCGGTGGGGATATCTCACAAAAATCACTTTGTGAGACTGTCCTCAGTTTGGTTAGGGCATTGCAGACTGAATCACCGAAAAGTAAGATGATCCCGTGCTTCGGAGGGCGCGTTAAGCCGTCGGTCCCGGTTACTATCTACGGATAGTAGTCGTTACATGAGCCATGTCAGAGGCCTTTGGCGGCTCAATAACTCTGACATGGGGATTGGTCAGTATGACCATCCACTTGATGAAGAAGAAGACTGAAAGTTTAGAAAATAATCGTCTTGCAAAACGATGAAACCAAACATATTCTATTTTCTCGAGAGTTAAAATTCAAACCATCATGACTGATTTTAAATTAAAGACTTCTTCTTCCATTGAGGAAAAGAGTCCAGTGATGAACAAGGATTTTTTTTACACATTGGTCCATATTTTAACCCTCGTAAGAAAAAAAGGGTAAATAGGTTACGTTAGTTTACTCTCTCTCACTCACTTACTCACCAGATCGCGGCACTGTCATGACAATCACATCACTATCGCGTGCTTTCAGATTGCTTAGATCCCTCAAAAAAGTTTCCAAGTAACTCGATCCTAAAGTGAAATAGTTTGTCGGGCCTATGTATACTGGACCTCCCACTGAAACGAACAAAATATTCCACAGTTTTACTGGTAAGTACTGGTGAATTTTAGGCATGGAAGTTATAGCTATTTTTATTTCACTATCACGTGGTGAAATTATATTTTTATATAAATCTATAATCGCTATAAATCACGACCGTTATTTTTTATTAGTGACGATTATTGTCACAGCAGGTAAATTTTTTCCGTCTGTTACATGTCTCTAATGTTCATAATCCGAATGATCACTCTTCCTAAAATTTTTCATCCTAAAGTTTTCATTCATACTATTTGTAGTGCTACCGGCGATGTTCATAACACTCATGTTTCTTTTATACTATTATTCAAAGTCATATCTTTTTTGTTTAGATTTCTTTTTATAGGTTAGGTTAGGTTAGAACTGTGACCAACTACGCGCGAGCCGAGCGAGCGAAGCGAGCGGTGCCGCGGCAGCGGCCGGCGAGCGCTACAACAAAATTATGCCATGTTATATTATGTCTAAAGTTTTTATGCAAATGGAAAGGGAACCGTTTTGTAATCACAAGAAATAGTTTAAAAACAAACCTTTTCCTTTAAAGCGTTATGATAAAAAACAGTAGGAGTTTAAATATATTTACATTAATGATATTATTAATTACAATTTTCGGAAACATGAGTGTTATGAACATCGCCGGTAGCACTACAAATAGTATGAATGAAAACTTTAGGATGAAAAATTTTAGGAAGAGTGATCATTCGGATTACAAATCGTTAGGAAGAACAATTTCGGGTAAAGAACTTTAGTTGAGCCAATATGGACCCCTGTGCGAGACACGCCGCACCGCGACAAATGAAGTGATCAAGTGAAATAACTTCTCATTTCACGTCGTGATACTCGTGATTTCAACATTATAAACTGTTCTAGTTCCTAATAAATCTTACCTTCTTTAAAATAAGACTCATTATTATTTGAAGTGTTCGTAACTCAGCATTACTTCGAGAACGTAAACAAAAACCTATAGATAAACTAAAGCCTAATTGCGCTAGAAATAAGATGCAATTTCACCTGGTGACGCGGTGTCGCCCAAGTATTATTGTTTTCTCTTTCGCACGATGGAATTCTGTGAATTGTAATGTAGCTTCGCGTCTTGTCTGAAATCACACTTGCGGCACGCGTTATAATGTAACAGACGGTATCGATGCATATAACTGGCGTGACACGTGATTTTTGTTATCAGTGTAACCAGTGATGCGTGAAATGTTCCATGCCTAGTGAATTTAATACTTAATGAATGACCTATCTTCTAGCGAAAGTTTACAAAGGACAAAACTCGGATTCATGAATTGGCCTCTTCCTGAATGTTAACTAAAATACACATAAAAATTATACATACACTAAACCAATTTGGTGTGCAGGGTTTGGGAAGAAAATGAGTGTTCTAATCTAACATTTTATTTTGCGTGGGGGCATTGGAAGTGAAAACGACTTTGAAAAAGGAAATTATTATTGAATTTAGGACCTCCTCCTAAAAGTGACAGATCGATACGTAGCCATTACGTAGTTATTAACCAATATACAGTTATTCTAGAGCTAACTCTAATTAAATGCAAGGTCTCGCAATAATGATAATTCAAAATAGGTACTTACGTTGCTCATCGTATATATTTTCGATTTCTTTCCTTACATCTTCGTCTGCGTCAGTTATTGTCAAAGGAACTGATTCCATCGTAACTGCTCTCGAAACTGTTGACCACACTACGTTCAGAACTCTTTATATATCATTAGTAGTGATAATTCAAATTTCAAGGATTATGTATAGTAGGTTATACATGATACACATAGACAGCTTGGAAGCATCACAAAGAAAAAAAATACATGTGTTGGTGAATGTCTAAGTAAAAAATAGTGTTGGCCACAATACATTTTTACATTGGACTATTTCAGTTTCAAACTTGAAAGATTGGACTTGATCCCCGGCGTACGGCGGCGGGGCAACTTTCTTTTTTAAACATATAGGTACTCGTTAAGGTTTAAGTTGTAGGTCTAAAACATTTATACCAAAAGTACAGGTAATTATAACACTTAATATAATTTTGATTAATTATTTATTGCCCTCGGAATATTACAGTTTTGTTTAAGTGTGTTCGTAACGTTTCTCTATCCAATTTTAACAATTTACTCTCATGTTTTAATCGGAGATCAAAATAAGTTTCGATTATAGTTTTTATAATCAGATATCTATGACTGTCTAAGGGATCTTGATCTAAAACATGATGTAAATTATTTAACGGGACTGTACGTTACTTAGAACTTTTAACACACATTTAGCAAAAATTTGTTCAGTCATTATTTTCTTCTTCATATTTTCTCTCAGCCTTACAACACAATGTAATAACGTCTTTAGATGTCATTTCCTTTGTATTAAGCATTTGTTGTCAATCAAAATGTTTGCTACACATAGTGGAGTTAGTACTAGCCATGGACTTATTATTATAATCTGGACAGCGGACTGTTAAAAATGAAAAATACGAAAGCACACCTTACACCTTTACATTATGATTCAATTTGGGTTACCAACATAGACAGAGGCAAAACGAGCCAAGAGAGATAGCTAGTACCGAGGTCGTTTATCCCTTTCTAACACTTGCCATTCGATCGAAAAGTGGTAGTTGGTAGCATGTTGGTAGAAAATTATTTCACAACGCTGACTTTAAGAAATCCTTTTATTACATATAAAGTAAATATTGAATTAGATAAAATTTATTAATTACTTACTTAGCTTTATAATACTTCCATTGACTTTATATTCTGAAATACCTGCAGAGCCATAATTATTTAGAACTATTTGGTAAAATTATTAATAATTTCTCTAGTAACCCTTTGAATTTGTCATGGCGACTTTGAATTCTCGTCTTCTCGTGAATATCTACCTATTTGTTTTATTTTATGCAATTTTGGGAGATTAGCTTATTGAAATGGTTAAAAAGTGCTGTATTCGTTTCTGTTAAACTGAATCCTATGGTGGTTGCGGGATATCCTTTCACAGGTAAGCCAAATAAGGGAAAAATTGAAAATTTGTTATGTAGGGTGACCATAAGTGCAAGCAATCACTCCTCGAATGATTTATGAGGATTAAAAATGGGTTACTATATATTTATAAGTAATATTTTTCTAGTGTTAATAAAAATTTATTTAAATTACAACAATTTCTTTTATTTAAACATTATGCTTTTATAAGTAAAATCGGACTATCTTTTTTTAGTTTCACCTCAGTAGATAGTTCGATTTCAAATTCACAAAGCACCATCTATTCACTACATAGTATAAAATAAAGTCACTATTTTTGTCTGTCTGTTTGTCTGTTTGTTTGTCTGTATGCTTAAATCTTTAAAATTACGCAACGGATTTTGATGCGGTTTTTTGTAATAGGTAGAGTGATTCAAGAGGAAGGTTTATATGTATAAAAATTCCCGAAATTCCAACGGGACAGGCACAACGCGGGTAAAACCGCGGGGCGCCGCTAGTAAGCTATAAAGAACAAAATTTTCTTCAAGAAAACGCCCCTACGGGAGATTTTCTTACATGCACTTATAAAATAGATGGCGCTAAAACTTGAACGTAACTGCAGAGAATTAAATTAATTGGAAAGTTCCTCATTGTATTTTTTAAAACAAATATTATTTCATTATAATATTTGTCCCACCTAACGAAAAAGTGTGGTCATCCTATTAGAAAGTGACAAACAGCATCGGCTCTCAACATCTCGCTCGGCTCGTTTTTCGGCTGCTAGAGCTCAGTCCAGATTATAATAATAAGTCCATGGTACTAGCATTCCAATCTGGTCTATTTATAGTTCGTAACCATTTTTCACGCAATTTTAAATAAGGTTGAAATCTAGAACAAAATCAGTTAGCAATTACCAAGTTTTGAATTCTTCCACGTAAATAATGACCTAATGTAAATTGTAATTTTATTTCAAAATAGCTTGATTAAATAACTTTTATTGATGTCTTGACAGTCTCTAAAAAAGATCAAGTTTTTATCGAAACTCGTGTCGTCATCGTGTTAGGTTCAATAAATTATTAACATAATTTTGTATGTTTTAAAGAAAAGAGGTTTACTTATATGTTTATGAAAAGAGGTTCGGTTACATCGCCAACTTTTTATATGTTTATGAAAAGAGGTTCGGTTACATCGCAACCTTTTGGAGGGAAAGAGAATAAAAGGGCGGGAATCTTGATTGAACTCTAGAAGGACACGGACGTGTGAGAAAGAGGGATTTTAAGAATTAATGTATTATAAGAGGATTCAAGTGTACGAATTGATTATTAATGAGGTAATTATATTTTTATAAAGTTTATATATCTTTATGGTAAATTCAATGGAAAGTCTGTTATGTTCATTTACTAAAATGTGTTTGTAAATATATTATGTTTTAAAGTATACAGTGGTTTTATATAATATATAATTGCTAGCTTCATGATAAAATATGTTTCGAGTAGCCTCATTCGGTTACAATCGATTTGTCAAGCACTAGTGAAGCTAGCAATTTACTAATTTACATATTTTTTTTGTAGGTAATTACAAGTCTTACCAATATTAGTATTATCAATTGTTATCGCTGCGCATGCCAATACTTAATTACTTTAGGCATTTAGTTAATACCTAAGTTAACATACCTATCTGCAATTTGAGCATGTTTTTTTTAAAAATAATGAATACTTGTAGCCTATACGATTGGTGAAACAATTTATGAAGTCGGATGAACAGTTTCGAAAATTAGCCGTAGCATAGAAACAAACAAAATTACATATTTTTATACTTATTATAATTATACAGACAGATATGATTAGATTAAACAACCACCAACTTATTCGTACACAATAATGAGTACTTTGATTATGTAGGACATTGTTTTTATGTATCATCATTAGATTCAGCAGCGCACGCCAATTATAATTTTTTTAGGCATGTTTTTCATATCATGAAGTAAATTATTGCAATTTCAGTGCAAATCCCTATATAAAAAAATATATCCGAACCCAAATAATAAATACTTGTAGCCTCCGTCCGTCCGTCTGTCACCAGGTTGTATCTCAAGAACGGTGATAGCTAGACAGTTGACATTTTCGCAGATGATGTATATTTCTATTGCCGCTATAACAACAAATACTAAAAATAAAATTAAACAAATATTCCCATACAACCAACAACACCATACAACACCTCGTGTCTTAGTCGTGAGTGCCTCCTCGCGATTTTACCGGGGTCGTGCGCATTCCCGTAGGAATGAAATTGAGGTGAAAAATAGCCTATAACCTTCCTGTTTAATGTGGATCCACAGAATTATTCCAGTCGGAGTGGTAGTTAGTTTATTATTTATATTAGCGAGTTCAAACTAACTACAATGTTCGTACTCGGAACCCGGGCTTTACCATAGATAGACATACTTAGAAACCTCTTCGCTCTAGGTCTATGGTTTCTCCACGGTGAAACAGTTTTTAAAGTAAGCATAGAACTAATTAGAATTTAATCAAAAATGTATATCTTAACAGAAACGTCTTTCTTTAGAATGGGTAGTGCTGAGAAAGACATCCCTATTTGAAAGTATGTTATAGCTAAATTATAAAATACCTACCTATATTTACTTATCCCAATGATTTCCTTTATTTTCCCACGACGAACATGAACCCGCCAACAAGCGCCGATTCAATAAAGATACCCTGTTATTACCGAGTTGTAATGAACTCGTTAAACGATTTCACACGCCACCTGTCTGTCCACTTGAATTACAGGTCATTACAGGCTGGTCGGAACCTAACTACTTGATCAATGAAGAATACCAGGGGGTTGATATGAAAGTATTATTTTAAGGGAGGGTTTGCACAAGAACTCTAAAATCTATTTAGTAGGTACCTACCTATTAGGTATGTTCGTTCAAAAGTGTATTTTATATTGCACTTAATAGAACACTGTATAACACGAACATCATTAGTTTATTACATACTAGCGACCCGCCCTCGCTACGCTTCGGTCAATCAATTTCATATGGGAAATTCGGTATAATACATAGCGTGTCTTCTTCGCTCGTATATACAACGCGCCCGTCCCGCGCGATACTGTAGGTACCTATGACAGGGGACCCTTCATCGATTTTCATTTCACCGAAAATCAATCGATTGCTTTATTGATCGATGCCTTATTAGAACCAAGCTTTAATTCCACGATGTTACAACTCACCGAAAACCAATTTACCGATGTTTATTTCAACTACACTATACTTGACCGACTAATCATTTCGTCGAATGTAACATTTACGCAAGAATAATAATAAGAATAAAATACATTTATTGGCAAAAATTAAAAATTGAAATATACACAGAGATAAAAATTAAAATCTAAGGAACTTGGCGACAGGCTGCAACTCAGCTGTTGCTGTGCGGAACGGATCCCGCTCGGCGCTATACATAGGTATAAGTAATAATAAGTACTTTAAAATTGTGGAGTGTGGAATATATTAAATATAGATTGATTATCCTTCTCCCTGCCCCTTAGCATAGAGAGTGAATATTTATATAACACTAAAGAGACTAAAGAGTGATTGAATTCTCCAACCCTCTAGACCAAGCTACGAGTACTCGTATAGGCATTCCTGACGCCTGCATCAGGTGTTAGTACTGCGGATACTTCAGGTCGGTGTCCCGAAGGTTATCGCTGATCCACTGCTCGGCCTCCTGCGCCATCTCCTCGGTGAAATGATCACGCCAACCACCTACTTTGCCTGCCAAGTATATTAGCAATGAAGAGACCAACTAAGCACATATATACACGAAAAATAGCCGACAACCACGGTAGCAAAACCATAAAGTACTCATATAGTGTTTGTATAAGACGGCAAGGGATTTAGTGGATGTCAATATTATAATATAACTAGCGGCCCGCCCTCGCTTCGCTTCGGGTAATCAAGATTTCATGTAGGAAAATCGGGATAAAACATTGCGTGTCTCCCGCAGGAATATACACAATCAAAATTTCAAGTGGGAAATTGGGGATAAAATATTACATGTCTCGCGCGAGTATATATGTATACACAATCAAGATTTCATGTGAGGAAGAATTCGGGATAATACCTACATAGCACGTCTTCGTCGTTCGTAGTTCGTAGGTAGGTATATCCCCGCGCGCTTTCACCGCACGAAACAGTAAGTGGCCATAAGAGACCCGCCATCGAGCATTATTATTTTGTAAGCAGCGCCCCGTGGTTTTACCCGCGTTGTGCCCGTTCCCGTGGGAATTTCGGGAATTTTTTTACAAATAAACCTTCCTCTTGAATCACTCTATCTATTACAAAAAACCGCATCAAAATCCGTTGCGTAATTTTAAAGATTTAAGCATACAGACAAACAGACAGACAGACACGAAACAGAGAAGATCGCTTCGGGTAATCAAGATTTCATGTAGGAAAATCGGGATAAAACATTGCGTGTCTCCCGCAGGAATATACACAATCAAAATTTCAAGTGGGAAATTGGGGATAAAATATATCATGTCTCGCGCGAGTATATATGTATACACAATCAAGATTTCATGTGAGGAAGAATTCGGGATAATACCTACATAGCACGTCTTCGTCGTTCGTAGGTCGTAGGTAGGTACCTATATCCCCGCGCGCTTTGACCGCACGAAACAGTAAGTAGCCATAAGAGACCCGCCATCGAGCATTACTATTTTGTAAGCAGCGCCCCGCGGTTTTACCCGCGTTGTGGCCGTTCCCGTGGGAATTTCGGGAATTTTTTTACATAAAAACCTTCCTCTTGAATCACTCTACCTATTACAAAAAAACCGCATCAAAATCCGTTGCGTAATTTTAAAGATTTAAGCATACAGACAAACAGACACGAAACAGAGACGACTTTATTTTATACTCGTACTATGTAGTGATATTTCTCATCATAACTCTGAAACTATATTTTAATAATTTAAAGAGGTAGGTACACAAAGAAACATAATTAACCTTGATTGTAGAGCCATTTATTTTGATGTAGATTCATATCATCGTATGAATATCATCAATTAAAATTACACTCCTTTTTTAACTAATTAATTTTAACTTAAAACGGTTATTGTGTCTTAACTATAATAGTTAGACATATGCCCTCGCGAACTTATTTGTTCGCAATGATATGTACTTTGATTGTGTAGAACATTGTTTTTGTGTATCATCAATAGATTTAGTAGCGCACGCCAATAACCAATTTTTTTAGGCATGTTTTTCATACCTTGGGTTACATATACCCGCGTTGTGCCCGTTCCCGTGGGAATTTCGGGAATAAATATAGCCTATGTCACTCAGGGATAGTGTAGCTTTCGAATGGTGAAAGAATTTTTTAATTCGGTGCAGTAGTTTCAGAGCCTATTCGAGACAAACACCAAACAAAAAATCAAACCTTTCCTCTTTATAATATTATTAGTAAAGTAATATAGTAATATATAATAAAGTATAACCGTGTAATGACCCACAGCTGGGCAAAAGGCTCTTGTCTCACTGAAGATATCAGTACGACGTAATGACAACGCTTGCCTATATCGAGTTGGTGATCTCAAACCTGAGCCATGTTTATAAAATTAGGAAATATGTATTAGCTCGACCCGGGAATTGAACCCAAAAACCCAGCTTTGGCAGGCGAGTGCTCTTACCACTAGAACACCGAGGCGGGCTCGAGTTTGAGATCACCAACCCGCATTAGGCAAGCGTGGTGTTACGCCTAATCCTCCTCACTGTACTGATATCTTCAGTGAGGCGAGAGGCCTTTGCCTAGCAGTGGGACATTACAAGCTAATACTTCAAGTAGTGGTGTATGTACTCGTATGGTATCAAGGAGTAGACAATCGTAAGAAATCCAACCTTTTCTTATGAACTTGTTGTCGTCCGGTTCGCTCTGCGTGCACACTCCAATGTCTACTAAGTATTGCATGTTCACGCTCGGATTTTTCTGAAAGTTTTTGAAAGCCATGTGCTCGCAAAGTTCTTGTATTTGTGATTCTGAATACGTTTTATTGAAAAAATTGCAAAGTTTCTTGATTGCGGCTGGCATGTTCTGTGAGACGAAAAGAAAGTGCTTATTTATCTTATTAAAATAAATAAGTTGTGCCTGAAAGAGCTACATACGGTTCTAGAGTATATTTATATACAGTAATCAATCTTTCTTTAGAGTAGAGCATCGTATAGACGTCGTATACAGCACTGTGTCAACTTAGGCATACGTTCACACCGTACGAGGTGGTACGAGTATTAGCCCGTACCGGCGTCGTTACCTCAGGGCATTCGGTTTTGTTTCTATTCCAAAACCATACGCTTGCTTGGTGTAACGTTTGCCTGCAGCTTACCAGGAAACTATAAATATAATATAATAAACATACTCAGAAATGCATGCCACTATCGGCCATCAGCCGATCTTAGTATGGCACACGTTGACGTAGGCGTATACGCATCTATGACCAGCGATATGCTTCAATGGATGTATCTCTCCTCTCATGCATTTTCCTATAGAATCGAACACGACGTACCATAACGATGTCTTCATAGAACAGGAACATCATGTTGGGGTGGTGCCGCGCGCTCCACGCCTCCCTCACGTGCGCGAAGTAGTCCGACGTGAGGTATCCTGAGTGGGTAATATGGGTAAGTACTCCCTTTTTATTTGGGGTCCAACGGAATCTTATTGCTTAGTATTGATCTTTCCTCACTACGACACCATTGTGGCGTCACCGGGCTGGTAGCAACAAATGGTTGCGCAACCAAGAGAGTTAAGTAGTTTCCATACGGCTGGATATATTTTGTTGATGGAGCCTCCAGGCGCCACCATAGTGTTACAATAATTTTATTTATTTTAATTTTTGTTTCTTATGAGGCACCTATCCAAATGTAACCGTCTAACTAATTCCTTGATTCCATCTGAGAGCAATATAGCGTATGTGGCCCCTGAAGATATAAATCGATCACCGAATTCTTTAATTAATAAGTATTACAGCTACTCACCAATTCCCCTTTTAAAATGCTTCCAAAAGGTGTGAAGGGAGACGTCGGGCTTCAAGTGCCCTAAGAGTCTGCAGAGGAAGTACTGCGAGACGCAGGCATCCCGCGGGTCCCGCACCACGTACACCACGCGCGCGGAGTCCAGCGTGCCCGCCGGGAACAGCGACAGCGGCAGGTGGGTCTTAATGAACCGGCGCTCGCTTATTTCTTCGATACCGTGCATGGGCATGCTTCTAGACTTGACAAAATTTTCCGCGACTGAACACATCATTTCCTTTTCTACTTTTCTATAACGAGGAATACTGTTGACAAAGATATTTTTTTAAGCAATAAAAAAATAAAAAAAGATGTTTGATAATGTAAATTAGCTGATATTTGATTTCATTGATGTCAGTTGTCTCTCGTTGAGTGCACTCCTTCTATTAGTGTATAAGGAAATGATTATTTACCAAATTACTTTGTATCTGCCGTCCAACAATTTTGATTTTGCCGTTTCATAATCCAAATCATTATTTATCAACCAAACCAACTCTTGCGTCATTGTTGTTCCTGAAAATTTAAATTAAAAACAGTCACTGAAAGTTTAGAAAATAATCGTCTTGCAAAACCATGAAACCAAACATTTCTATTTTATCTTAGGAGAGTTAAAATTCAAACCATCATGATTGATTTTAAATTAAAGACTTCTTCTTCCATTGAGGAAAAGAGTCCAGTGATGAACAAGGTTTTTTTTTTACACATTAGTCCATATTTTAACCCTCGTAAGAAAAAAAGGGTAAATAGGTTACGTTAGTTTACTCTCTCTCACTCACTTACTCACCAGATCGCGGCACTGTCATGACAATCACATCACTATCGCGTGCTTTCAGATTGCTTAGATCCCTCAAAAAAGTTTCCAAGTAACTCGATCCTAAAGTGAAATAGTTTGTCGGGCCTATGTATACTGGACCTCCCACTGAAACGAACAAAATATTCCACAGTTTTACTGGTAAGTACTGGTGAATTTAATACTTTAATGAATGACCTATCTTCTAGCGAAAGTTACAAAGGACAAAACTCGGATTCATGAATTTACCTCTTCCTGAATGATAACTAAAATACATATTAAAATTAAATTAAAAATTATTTATTTGGGAACAAATATATTTTTACAACTTTTGGAATTGATGATATACGCGATAGCGTGAGCTGTGTTGCGTATACCAACGCCCTCCTCCAGTAGTAATACCAAAGTACAATACAGTAACTTACATTCTAAATTCTAATACTTATACATATTATAATATAGGTAACAATGTTGTGCATACTAAATAGGATCGGTGAAATTGTGTGTGTGTATGTGTGTGTGTGTGTGTGTGTGTGTGTGTGTGTGTGTGTGCGTGTGTGTGTGTGTGTGTATGGCTGAGTGAATACAGTTCCGTTGTAGGGAGAAGACGGGTAACGGGAGAAGACGAATAACTTTCAGGACCGTTCGCTGGGCCCTTTCAAGTTTAATCATGTAGCTCTGTGCAGCCCCACCCCAGGATGTAATGCAGTAAGATATTATAGACTGTCCAAGCGCGAAGTACACTGTTCTTAAAGTGTCTAAGTCCAGAACCCTGTTTAAATTTTTAAATACGTAGATCAGCTTTCTTGTTTGGGGTATCCCGTATTCAATGTGATGTTTCCAGGACATAGTAGTATCCAGGATCACACCTAGATATTTCAAAATCGAGGCTCGTTCTATATTTGTACAGGAACAAAAAGAGTTTGTTGTTATAGGGTGACAGCTATGTGCAGTAATTTTGAAGGAGTCCAGAGGGCTTGACCTTATACTGGGTGAAAATGGTACGAATTTGGTTTTAGATAAGTTGAGGGTGAGACGGTTAAGAGACAGCCATGTCATGACATGCGGTAAGGCTTGTTCGGCATGGATCTGGGTTTCCAACCAGTTCTTTCCAGTTACTAGTAAGGCAGTATCGTCCGCATATGTTTGTATTTGACAATGAGGTAGGGAGAAATTGCAAAGGTCATTAATATAAATCAGGAATAATGTGGGGCCGAGAACACTGCCTTGAGGTACGCCATAATTAACTTCAGCAGATCTACTTCGGTGCTCATTAATCACTACTAGTTGTGTCCGATTTATGAGGTAACTTTTAAAAAAGTCTAATGCAATTCCTCTTATGCAATTCCTCTTGCGCCGCGGCGGCCCGCCCGACTCCGGCGGCGCGCCCCGGGTCTTCGTAAACGAGCGGCTCACTAAGAGGAACCGCCAGCTCTTCCACCGTGTCAGGGAGGAGTGTAAGACCCTCCACTGGCGATTTGCGTGGACAAGGCAGGGCCGTATCTTCATCCGCCAAAATGAAGGGTCCCAGGCGTTTCGGATCTGCTCTGAGACCGACCTTGCTTTGCGGCTCAAACGGCAATCCACATAATCGCGAAGCTGAAACGGATAGCCAAACGTCAACATCGGCAATGCACACTGGACATTTTGAAAATCATTTTTTATTACCTTTTTTAATTGTTATGTTGTTTCTTTCCTATAATCAGAACTGGTGTGTGAGGTACAACTCAAAGGGTGTCGTGTTGTTATATTTTATATTTCTGTGTTTTTATATATATCTATCTATCACTATCCATGTACACTATGAATTTATATACTATATTATGTTTATCCATCTACATTATGAATTTATATACTATGCTAGGTTTATTTATGTACATTTGTCAAACAACTTATATCTAAATCTATTTACATTATTTACAATATTTTCGAACTTTAAAGTGCATCCTTATCAACCTACATGTCATTATTTATCTTTAAGGTCTTGTAATTACGGCTTGGATAGGTACGGGAGTCTCACCATAGTAGCTGCGCTCAATCCGTGTACTTTATCAAGCTCTCATGGTTGCTTCTAAGAATTTAATAGTCGGCACTTACAATGCTGGGTCTCTTAACACCAAGGCTGACGAGTTGGCGGTGGCGATTGCGGAGGTAAAGCCTGACATTCTGGCCGTAAATGAGACGTGGCTCCGAAGTGGTGATGATGTAACCATGTTTAGGGTTAGCGGCTACAGATTTATACATAGCCCTAGGCCTGAGAGCATAAAGCGTGGACGTGGAGGGGGCGTAGGATTTTATATACGACGAGGCCTACATGCACAGGCAGCTGAACACCCTGCGAAGACGACAGTCGAGCAGATGTGGATTAAGGTCAGGGTCAAGAACACCACCATCGCCATAGGGACAGCGTACCGCCCTCCATGGCAAGACAAACTGGAGTTCTTTGATGCACTGACCGACTCGGTGACGTCATTCTCGGACTGTAACGGAGTCATTCTGGTCGGTGACTTCAACATCAACGTAACGGCCACAAGCGGTGCATCATCAGACCTTCTCTCGCAGTTTGTCAGTAGCATGAGCTTGAATCAGGTGGTCACGGAGCCCACCCACTTCACCAACAGCAGCAGCACGCTAATCGATGTGATATGTACGGACATGAGGACGCGGGCAGTGACTGTCATACACAAGCCAGAACTCGGAGGTCACGCCATGGTCGTAGCAGAATTTAAGATAAAAAAAGAGCCATCCACACCTCAATGGGTTACGTATCGGCCATTAGCAAGTATGGATTATGACAGTTTCTCCCGCGACCTAGATAGCATCGATTGGACGGATATTGATCGTGCGGGCGGTGATGTCGACACCATGGTCAATTTTCTTCAAGAGACGATGCTCTCTTTGTTCGACAGGCACGCGCCCCTAAAAACCCGTAAGTTCAGGCATCCACCGCAGCCATGGATTACTCCAACCGTAAGGCAAATGATTCGGGCTAGGGATGAGAGTCATAATCATTGGAAGCAGTCTAGGTCTGACAAAAGGAGGGAAAAAGAGTATAAGCTAATGAAAAAGCTTGTCATTGATGCCCTGGAAACAGAGAGGAGATGCTTTTTCTCTAAGGATATTAATGAGAACATTAAATACCCCAAAAAATTGTGGAACAAACTAAAAACCACTGTACTGCCCAATAAAAAGCAATCTACTGACCTACCTCCGCATTTAAGAAACCCGAATGATATAAATGAGCACTTCCTCAATGTGCCAGGGGACGGTGTGGTGTCAGCAGATCAATTAGCATATTTCACCATTAACAAGTACAACTCCGACAATACCTTCGCTCTGCAGACAACCAATGAAACAGAGGTCTTACAAATAATTAAGAGATTAAAATCTAATGCCATGGGTTGTGACTCAATTAGTCTAGATATGCTGACACTTACACTCCCACAGTCTCTTAAGGCCATAACATCCACGGTCAATGCATCCATTTCCAGCGGTACCTTCCCTAGTGCCTGGAAGACAGCCATTGTCCGTCCTCTGCCTAAGGTCAAAGACCCCTCCTCACTGAAAGACTACAGACCGATCAGCCTTCTGCCATGTCTGTCCAAGATACTTGAGAGGGTAGTCTGTAACCAACTCACCAGGTACATAGAGGTGCACAATATTCTGCCCGCTGTACAATCTGGATTTCGAAAAGGACACAGCACCACCACAGCAATGGCAGATGTTGTCGACAACCTGATTCATGCCATGGATCAGAATAAACTGAGTGTTCTAACTCTATTGGATTTTTCAAGGGCCTTCGATGGTTTGAATATAGAGCTCCTATGTGCTAAGTTAAAATATTATGGGCTCAATGACAGTGCGATAGACTGGTTCTGTAGCTATTTGTACAATCGGACCCAGTATGTTGAAATAACCCTGCCAGACGGTTCCACCATGAAATCAACTACACAGGAAGTCAAACGTGGTGTACCTCAAGGATCCATACTCGGGCCAATCCTATTTGCACTTTATAGTGCCGACTTGGTTTCCAGTATATCACACTGTCAATATCACATATATGCCGATGATGTTCAACTTTACTTCTCATTTGCACTTGAGGATAGTGAGGATGCGGTGGCTGCAATTAACTCGGACCTTCATGAGATAAGTAATTGGTCGAAATTAAATTGCCTACTTCTCAACCCATCTAAAACTAAATTCATGTTATTTGGCACCAAAAAGATGATTACACAGAAACTTCAAAGTGTAACACTAAACATCACCATCGACAATACACGAATTGAGCGAGTCAACGTAGCGAGAAACCTTGGTCTGGTGCTGGATAGTCAGCTGACATTTTCAGAACATGTGGAACAGTGTGTCAAAAATTGCTTCTTTAGGTTAAAAGTTCTATATAGGTTTAAGAAATACCTCACAGTTGAAATGCGTAAGCTGTTGTGTGAGACTCTTGTCCTATCCAAGCTAAATTACGGGGACACTGTATACGGTCCCTGCCTCCGCATCAAAACTGCCAAGTTAATACAGAGAGTACAGAATGCTTGCGCCCGCTACTGCTTCAATATACCGCCGCGCTCGCATGTTACTCCTTTTTTGAATGAGCACAACGTGCTAAAGATGGACGCGCGGCGGCAACTTCATTTGTCTACTCTCTTGTTCGGTGTGATACGTAACGGGATTCCCCGGTACCTACTCGGCAAGTTGACGTGGGCCCAGGAGCGCAGGAAACGCCCAGAGCGTGCCGGCGTGTTCGTCCTCGTCACACCGAAGCACCGCACTATGGCTTTTCGGGGATCCTTCAGATATGCGGCCACGAGATGCTGGAACACCCTCGACCCGCCATGTCGCGCCCTGAAAACGTTGCAGACGTTTCGAAGTACAATAAAACAGCGATTACTCAGCTTACAGAAGTTAAGCTGATAGATTCTGTAGTCTGTAGTTTATTGAACTGTCGTACTTACCATTGGGTCTGGCACGGAGTGCATGGGGTCGATCGGCAGTCGTGGCCGCTGGTACACCGTATACACACTTTTTTCACACTTGAAACACTCTTAATGTTTGCAGAATCTCAACGCTTGTTGATTCTTAATGTTCGTAGATACTGAATGTCTATTCTTAATGTAGGTATGTCGTTTCAATAGTAGTATAACCTTTCACGTGGTATTTTTCCTTTGTTTCTTGTTAGGTGGATGGTGGATGGCTGCGTGCTTGTTATGTATGTATGGATGGTATGAATCGCTCGCAGATAAATGAAATATGAATGATTCGATTCGAGTGAGTGAGCGACCTGAGTGATTGGTGAATGGCGTGACAGATGACCACAGATTAGGTGCTTGATACGATGAATGAATGAATGACGATTGTAAGGTTTAATGTTTAGTTTACATTGTGTATTTATGTATGTATATGTAATGGGATTACTTTGGGGTATTTGTATGTAGTATATTGAGGTATTTATTATTATATGTAGGTATTTATATGTAGGTATATGTATTGATTTTGATTTTAATAGTGGCGCACCTCTGGGCCTCGTCTGAAAATCAGCGCTGCCAGGGTCACAAGATCGTGGCGGCATTACGCTGAGACGAGGCCTATTCAGACCTCACACAGCAGTTCTGTCCGTGTAATTGTTTTATATGTAATATCTGTTGTTCTCTTTTCTGTCTTTGCTTTGTTTTTTTTTGTTTTTTCGTTTCTTGTTGTGTGATTCGTCTGAATAAATGTTTTTTCTTTCTTTTCTTTTTTTTTCTTTTCTTATGCCAATTTTTTCTAGTTATGATATAAGAATGGGGATAGATACAGTATGGAATGCTTTTGATAAATCTAGAAAAAACCTATTAATTTAGCCTTATATTCAATACTTTCGACAACTGTATTAGTTAATTGCAATAATGCATTTTCTGTTGAAACACCTTTTCTAAACCCAAACTGATTTTTTGAGAGGATATTATTGTCTGAAAGATACTTAGACAGTCTGACATTTAGTAACTTTTCTAATATTTTAGACAGAACAGTTAAGACTGAGATAGGACGGTAGTTTGAGACGTTAGCACTGTCACCATTTTTGAAGATGGGATGCACCAGTGCCTTTTTAAATGCACTAGGAAACACTCCTGAGGACAGCGCCAAGTTAAAGATATGTTCCAAGATTGGAGCAAATAGGGTTCGCAATGATTTTATGAGTTTAGTAGGAATACCATCCTAACCTGTAGCGCTTTCGGTTTTTAATGAAGATATTATATCTAGTATTTCCTCGGTCGAAGTACTATATAGTACCATCGAGTGAGGCAGTGTGGTAGTGGACTTTGATTTTACTGAGGAAAGAGGAGCGGTTTGAGGGTGATTTTTGTCAGCTAGTTCTTCAAGTTCTTGTCCTATATTAGAAAAATATTTATTGACGGCATTAATAGAGAGAACTGGGTTATTATTGCAGATAGTTATTGCAGATTATTGCAGATAGTTAATAGTCGAGTAGCTTTAGAAGATTTTTTATTAATGTTAGCTATCTCTTGGATGGCTTTCCACGTAGCCTTTGGGTTGCGCTTGGCCTTATGAACCACGGATTGGTCAAACGCTAGCTTTACATTTTTTAGGATTTTATTACAAAATAATTTGTACCTCAAAAACATTGTTTTGTGTAGTTCATCATTAGTATTTTTTTTGTATTTACTGTAAAGCTTGTCTCTGTGACGAATGCACCTTAAGAGACCAGGAGTGATCCAAGGTTTTGGGATACGTTTTTTACTTGTGACAACTTTAGTAGATGTGTATTTATTTATAACAGTAGACACAATGTCTATCAATTGGTCTGTGGCAGAATCAACATTATCGGCAATGAAGATATTTGAGAAATCATAGTTACGGAGCTCCTCAGATACAGCTGTAAAGTCAGTATGTCGAAGAGTATGTGGAGTTTTGAGTGTGTTTGTTTTAATTTGATAATTTACAAGAACTGGGGCGTGATCAGTGATAAGAGTGTCTAGAACCAGAGTAGTAGTTTTATGAGAAGTACGGAGCATTACATGGTCGAGACAATTTGTACCACGAGTTGGGAGAGTATGTGCTGGCAGCATACCATGTGAGGCGAGAAGGTTAAGATAATCATCGGCCATAGAATCAGTAACACCTGGTGAAATGTTAATGTTAATATCACCGATTATGCACACCGACTACATCTCTTTCAGATCATTAAGTGCATTGTTAATATTGTTCAAAAAAGGATTTGTGTTTCTATATGACGGGGAGCGGTACATAGCTAGTATAGCCAATTTATTTTGGAATTTAATAGTGAGGCAATTAACTTCTGGAAAATCGGGATACATAATGTTACAATCAAGACCTTTTCTTACATATACAACTACCCCGTCATTTTGATTTGTGAAGGAAGTTTTGTAAAAGTCAAATCCAGGTAATTGTGGTATATTCTGACATTTGCTAAGCCAACATTCAGAAAGTACTATGATGTCCAGATTAATTTTTACTCTCTCAGTTAAGGTGATGAGTTCATTGGAATTATGATTTATGCTACGGATATTTACATGAAGGAAGTTTAGTGTGTCTTTATGTGCGATGTATCTGAGGGAGTCTTCAGGAGTGCATAAGAAAGAGTTAGAGATAGAGATTTGCTCTAAATTGTTACATTTAAAATCATTATCATTCATATTTCAGATAAAATTGAAACGTGAACTTTTAATTACTATGTATGTGTAAGTGTATCTGTATGTGTATGTGTAGATGTGTATGTAAGTATAGCCATAAGTTAGAATATGCACGTTACAATTACAAAGTAAGTAGTATAAATTAAGCAATAATGACACACAAAAAAAAACTTGACAAAAACTTAAACTTCAAAAAAATGCTTAAAATAATGATAAACAAATTAAATGGAAAACATAAATAGTTAAAAGTTAAAACATCTAGTCATTTCGTTTGCTTAAGTTTATCTATGTCTGCTTCATTTGCAATGTAAATTTACATTGCAAATGAAGCAGACATAGATAAACTTAAGCATCAGGGGGCCATTTTCTACTTTGCGGATATAGATCCTGCCATGAGAAACCCAGAAATATCTATATGCGTATGTTTTCGCAAAGTCTCTGGCTAGGTAATAGATTCTTTTCATTTGTGATGTTAGGTTTTCCGAAATATAAATTGGTATCGGGGGTCCAGAGAGTTTAAAATGTTCAGTAGATAGCTTGTTGGCGCCCCTATTAAACTTGCGAGACTTCTCAATGATGTTCTCTTTCAACATCGTACTATTCAATTCCACTATAATGGTATCATTAGCAGGGTTCTTGGTTTTTATCCGATAGATGTCCTTAATGTCATGATTTTGTACCGGGACCTGGAGTACTTTTCCCATGGTCACTACGTGGTTAATGAGAGTAGTCTTGGTCTCCGGCGCTGTGGTAGGCAGGTTTCTTATTTCCAGGCAGGTGGACCTAGATTTGCGATTCCAACTTATCTTCTAGTTGTTGAATGTGAAAACTAGGATTCATGAATTTGCCTCTTCCTGAATGTTAACTAAAATACACATAAAAATTATACTTACACTAAACCAATTTGGTGTGCAGGGTTTGGGAAGAAAATGAGTGTTCTAACATTTTATTTTGCGTGGGAGCATTGCAAGTAAAAACAATTCCTTTGAAAAAGGAAATTATTGAATTTAGGACCTCCTCCTAAAAGTGACAGATCGATACGTAGCCATTACGTAGTTATTAATCAATATGCAGTTATTTTAGAGCTACCTCTAATTAGATGCTAGGTAAGCTCGCGCAATAATGATAATTCAAGATAGGTACTTACATTGCTCATCGTATATATTTTCGATTTCTTTCCTCACATCTTCGTCTGCGTGAGTTATTGTCAAAGGAACTGATTCCATCGTATCTGCTCTTGAAACTGTTGACCACACTACGTGTAGGGGAGGTGGTGAAATAACGGGCGTTTTTGAATTAGATGATTGCCGAAATGTCGCCGACGGGGAATTAGTAACGCGCGTCCTGCTTTGTTTGGTATCGACATAGACTGCTCGCGGTTCGGCCGCGATAGCTTAGCCGCGCCTACCTACCCCTCTACACCTGCTTTAGCCCCCCGCGCCTTTACAAATTCCTCTACGTGTGGTAGAGGAATTTGTAATCGACGTTTATTTGTATAAAAAAACCAAAGTACAAATAAAACATGAAATAAACTAACGAATATAAAACAAAAAGGGAATAATAATAAACTAAGGCGACGGTTACACGTAAAGTATTTACTGTGATCCATGAGTAAATAATTACGTATCGTGGTATTTACTGAACGTGTAACCTAATGTATTGATGTATGTCAGTATTTATGGATGGATTTCTAGATTTCTTGATTCTGTAATTATGATCCGTCGGATTAGGATTAAAAAAGGTGTTACTATTGTCAGAAGTTCTTCAAAGCAGGGTTCAGGCATTCGAAAATAATTCTCGTAATCATCCATTTCACCATGTAATTTAATTTCTGCCATTAAATTCAAATGTGTGTACCTTTCCCTTTGTTGTAACCAATTTTTTGCCCATCGCTTTCGCTTGGCCTTTTTATTACTAAGTGCTAAAATAATAGCCACGCAACCTTTAATTTTCAGCTCTGTGGCCATTTTAGACGTGTAAACAGCAGGAGACCGGACACAATTCTGACGTAATAAATACTGAATGTAGGCTGGTGTATTAATCCATCAGTAAATACTGAAATCCATCAATAAATACTGTATTGACGGATCACAGTAAATACTTTACGTGTAACCGTCGCCTAAGACTTCACACGGTTAAAGTACTTATTATTACTTATATGTATAGCGCCGAGCGGGATCCGTTCCGCACAGCAACAGCTGAGTTGCAGCCTGTCGCCAAGTTCCTTGGATTTTAATTTTTATCTCTGTGTATATTTCAATTTTTAATTTTTGCCAATAAATGTATTTTATTCTTATTATTATTCTTGCGTAAATGTTACATTCGACGAAATGATTAGTCGGTCAAGTATAGTGTAGTTGAAATAAACATCGGTAAATTGGTTTTCGGTGAGTTGTAACATCGGGGAATTAAAGCTTGGTTCTAATAAGTGAAATGAAAATCGATGAAGGGTCCCCTGTCATAGGTACCTACAGTATCGCGCGGGACGGGCGCGTTGGATATACGAGCGAAGAAGACACGCTATGTATTATACCGAATTTCCCATATGAAATTGATTGACCGAAGCGAAGCGAGGGCGGGTCGCTAGTATGTAATAAACTAATGATGTTCGTGTTTAACAGTGTTCTATTATTTGCAATATAAAACACACTTTTGAACGAACATATACAATAACATATCTAGGTACTTACCTACTAAATAGATTTAAGAGGTCTTGTGCAAACCCGCCCCTAAAATAATACTTTCATATCAACCCCTATGGTATTCTTCATTGATCAAGTAGTTAGGTTCCGACGAGCACCTATCACCTGTAATTCAAGTGGACAGACAGGTGGCGTGTGAAATCGTTTAACGAGTTCATTACGAGTTCAGTACGAGTGGTACGTTCAAAAGAGCCTCTATGGGGCCAAAACTGAATAAAATATTTGACTTTGACTTTGACTTTGATTACAACTCGGTAATAACATGGTATCTTTATTGAATCGGCGCGTGCTGCTTATTGGCGGGTTCATGTTCGTCGTGGGAAAATAAAGGAAATCATTGGGATAAGTAAATATAGGTAGGTATTTTATAATTTAGCTATGAAATACTTTCAAATAGGGATGTCTTTCTCAGCACTACCCATTGTAAAGAAAGACGATTTTTGATTAAATTCTAATTAGTTCTATGCTTACTTTATAAACTGTTTCACCGTGGAGAAACCATAGACCTAGAGCGAAGAGGTTTCTAAGTAGGTATGTCTATGGTAAAAACCCGGGTTCTGAGTACGAACATAGTTGTTAGTTTGAACTCGCTAATATAAATAATAAACTAACTACCGCCCTGACTTGAATCATTCTGTGGATCCACATTAAACAGGAAGGTTATAGGCTATTTTTCACCTCAATTTAATTGCTACGGGAACGCGCACGACGCGGGTAAAATCGCGAGGAGGCACTCACGACTAAGACGCGAGGTCTAGTAGAGGACTAGTATTTGTTGTTATACCGGTAATAGAAATATACATCATCTGCGAAAATTTCAACTGTCTAGCTATCACCGTTCTTGAGAATCAACCTGGTGACAGATGGACGGACGGAGGCTACAAGTATTTATTATTTGGATTTGGATATATTTTTTAAAATAGGGATCCGCACTAAAATTGCAATAATTTACCCCAAAGTATGAAAAACATGAGTAAAAAATTTATAATTGGCGTGCGCTGCTAAATATAATGATGATAGGTACATAAAAACAATGTCCTACATAATCAAAGTACTCATTATTGTGTACAAATAAGTTCGCGGTTATTTAATCTAATCATATCTGTATAATTATAATAAGTGTAATTTTGTTTGTTTCTATGCTACGGCAAATTTTCGAAACTGTTCATCCGACTTCATAAATTGTTTCACCAATCTTAAAGGCTACAAGTATTCATTATTTAAAAAAAACATGCTCAAATTGCAAATAGGTATGTTAACTTAGGTATTAACTAAATGCCCAAAGTAATGAAGTATTGGTATGCGCAGCGAAAACTATTGATGATAATACAAATATTGGTAAGACTAGTTATTACCTACAAAAACACATTAAATCTAGTTAATTGAAGCGAAACGAGGATGAGTTGCTAGTCTATGTAGATCATAGATTTAGATTTTTTTTCGTTACGCAAAAAGATACATGAAGCGTGGGAGCGAGAAATCCTAATCAAGTTCAAACTGCCCGAGAGAAAAAGGGACAGTGAAAGGAGCACCGATATGTCATTATTTTCGCGAGTAAGAGTTTATAGCGTCCCAGTCCGTTTCACGTTGTGGTGGAATTTGTGATTTTTTTACTAATCCCTCGATTAAACTTAAGAATATTACAATTTACAATTATGGTGACCTGTAGCCAGTGCCGGATTAAGCCAGCGCGGGGCCTGTAGCAAATTCTATCAAGGGGCCCTTACACTGTTTTATTTTAGGTACTTATCGAGTTTATGGTATTAAATAAAACAAAAACTGTTGCAAACAAACTGTTTTGATTTAATTTGGGCAAATTTGTGAATAATTGCATTGAATAATGCTTTTGATATCAACTTCTCGGAGTAATAGACACAGGCGCGGATCCAGGATTTGTTTTAGGAATAGGTACTCTTAGCTAAGATTAAACCCTCTCCCATATAATGCTAATAGTAATAACAGTATAATGAGAGGATTAGATTCCCTATTGCAAAAACAAACAGAATGAATACGCGAGCGCGGAGCGCGAGCGAAATTTTTTATATATTTTAGCTTGGGCCGTTTGTTTTGAAGAATAAGAAAGGCCCAACCGCAGCCACCGAGAATGGGGAACTTACCTGCAGCCAGAATGGCTTATAATCATCGCCCGTTCACTTTCTGTGGGGTGGATCTATTTGGCCCCATGGAGGTGACTGTACAGTACCGGCGAAGAGACAAAAGGTATGGCGTTCTATTCACTTGCCTAACTGTTAAGCTATACACATCGAAGTAGTATCATCACTTACCTCTGACGCATTTATTATGGCTTTACGTCGCATGGCCGCCAGGAGAGGGTGGCCACAACATATGTACTCGGATAACGGTACTAACCTGCCAGGAGGACTGAATGACATAAAGAAGTCGATCAGCGAACTTGATGAAGAGACGCTAAAAGGAGAAGCTGCTAATTACGGCACTACATGGACATTTATTCCACCTGCTAGCCCACATTGGGGTGGGGCGTGGGAACGCCTGATACGTTGTGTGAAAAATGCACTGAAAGTAGTTCTGAAGGAACGAGCACCCCGCGATGAGGTCCTGAATACCCTTCTAGCAGAGGTGGAACATATGGTGAACAGCCGCCCGCTGACCCACGTAAGCGTCGAACCGCATTCCGATGAGTCATTGACCCCTAACCATTTTTTTCTTGGCTCTTCATCTAATCTACCTACCATCGGTAAATACGATGAGTCAGATGCGCACCTACGAAAACAATGGCGCATCTCCCAAATACTCTCAGACATGTTTTGGAAGCGTTGGGTCAGGGAGGTTCTTCCAGACATGCGGCCTAGAACCAAATGGCATCAGGAACATAGGCCCTTGAAAGTGGGTGACCTTGTGTTAATCGTCGATCCAGATTCGCCGCGAAATGTTTGGCCACGAGGTCGCGTGCAGGCTGTGATGGCAGGCAAAGATGGACGTATAAGAGTCCTGGATATTAAAACCAAGACTGGTATATTGCGGCGGTCAGCCGCACGCATCGCCCTAATCCCCGCGGATGATGAGTGCTGACGCACTGGGGTGGGGGATGTTAAAATTGTGGAGTGTGGAATATATTAAATATAGGTTGATTATCCTTCTCCCTGCCCCTTAGCATAGAGAGTGAATATATATAACACTAAAGAGACAAAAGAGTGATTTAATTCTCCAACCCTCTAGACCAAGCTACGAGTACTCGTATAGGCATTCCTGACGCCTGCATCAGGTGCTAGTACTGTGGATACTTCAGGTCGGTGTCCCGAATGTTATCGCTGATCCACTGCTCGGCCTCCTGCGCCATCTCTTCGGTGAAATGATCACGCCAACCACCTACTTTGCCTGCAAAGTATATTAGCAATGAAGAGACCAACTAAGCACATATATACACGAAAAATAGCCGACAACCACGGTAGCAAAACCTTAGAGTACTTTTATAGTGTTTGTATAAGACGGCAAGGGATTTAGTGGATGTCAATAATATAATATAATTAAGTATAACCGTGTAATGACCCACAGCTGGGCAAAAGGCTCTTGTCTCACTGAAGATATCAGTACGACGTAATGACAACGCTTGCCTATATCGAGTTGGTGATCTCAAACCTGAGCCATGTTTATAAAATTAGGAAATATGTATTAGCTCGACCCGGGAATTGAACCCAAAAACCCAGCTTTGGCAGGCGAGTGCTCTTACCACTAGAACACCGAGGCGGGCTCGAGTTTGAGATCACCAACCCGCATTAGGCAAGCGTGGTGTTACGCCTAATCCTCCTCACTGTACTGATATCTTCAGTGAGGCGAGAGGCCTTTGCCCAGCAGTGGGACATTACAAGCTAATACTTCAAGTAGTGGTGTATGTACTCGTATGGTATCAAGGAGTATACAATCGTAAGAAATCCAACCTTTTCTTATGAACTTGTTGTCGTCCGGTTCGCTCTGCTTGAACACTCCCTTGTCTACTAAGTATTGCAGGTTCACACTCGGAATTTTCTGAAAGTTTTTGATGGCCATGTGCTCGCAAAGTTCTTGTATTTGTGATTCTGAATACGATTTATTGAAAAATTTGCAAAGTTTCTGGATTGCGGCTGGCATGTTCTGTAAGACGGAAAGAAAGTGCTTATTTATCTTATTAAAGTAGTTGTGACTGGCGGAGCTACATATGTTTCTAGAGTATATTTCCTTATGTTACAGTAATCTTTAAAGTAGAGCATTGTATAGACGTCGTATACAGCATTATGTCCACTAACGCGTTCACTCCGTATTCGCCGTACCGGCGCTCTTATCTCACGGCATTCGGTTTTGTTTCTTTTCCAAAACCATACGCTTGCTTGGTGTAACGTTTGCCTGCAGCTTACCAGGAAACTATAAATATAATATAATAAACATACTCAGAAATGCATGCCACTATCGGCCATCAGCCGATCCTAGTATGGCACACGTTGACGTAGGCGTATACGCATCTATGACCAACGATATGCTTCAATGGATGTATCTCTCCTCTCATGCATTTTCCTATAGAATCGAACACGACGTACCATAACGATGTCTTCGTAGAACAGGAACATCATGTTGGGGTGGTGCCGCGCGCTCCACGCCTCCTTCACGTGCGCGAAGTAGTCCGACGTGTGGTATCCTGAGTGGGTAATATGAGTAAGTACTCCCTTTTTATTCGGGGTACTTAGGTCATACTGAAAGTTTCTGGATTTAGATAAATGAGACCAGATATTATGTTTATGATACATTTATTGTTTTTCGAAGTATATACCCTTGCCATTTACACATTTTTGCATTCTTTCGAACCATTGTGTGAAGCAGTAGGTCCAGTCTCCAGGGGACACCTCTTCAACGGCTTCATTGAACGCACTCACCGCCGCTTCTGGGGTTGCAAATCGTATACCTCGAAGTTTATCTTTAATTTTTGGAAATAAAAAGAAGTCGCAAGGTGCAAGGTCCGGGCTGTATGGTGGATGCGTCATCAGTTCCACATTTGAGGCCTTCAAATACGCATTCGTTATCTTAGCGGAATGGGCGGACGCGTTATCGTGGTGAAGGATGACCTTACTACGAGGACGCTTTTCGCAAACTTTTTCTAGCACTTTGGGCAAGCAAGTGTTTACATACCAATCTGCAGTCACTGTCCTTTGGTTTTCAAGAGCCACTGTCATGTAATGGCCCGATTTGCCGAAAAAAGATGCTACCATTTTCTTGCCGGTGCTTCGACTTTTCTTTACTTTTGTCGGTAAATCTTCAAAAGGAAAGACCCATTCTGCAGATTGACTTTTTCTTTCCGGTTCAAAGCAGTACACCCAGGTTTCGTCACCTGTCACGATGTTATAGACAGCTAAAGACTGTCCTCCATTAAACTTTTTTATCATTTTGCGACACTACTCTACACGCAGTAATTTCTGGTCTTCCGATAAATCATGCGGTATCCATCGAGTGCAAAGCTTCCGAACCTTCAGATGAAAATGCAAAATAGTTTGCACTTGGCTCATTCCAATGCCTAATATAGTACGAATTTACTGACAAGTAATTTTTTTGTCAGTTTCAATTAGTTGTCGTACGGTATCAATATTAGATTCGGTAACCGCAGTCATCCGCCGACCTTCACGTACATCGTCATGGAGATGAACACGTCCTCGTCTAAATTCTCCGAACCACGAATACACAGAGCTACGACATGGGGCTTCATCACCAAACGCCAATTGAAGTCTCTGGCAACTCTCTTGTTGACTTAAGCCACAGCGAAAATCGTAAAATATCATTGAGCGAAAATTTTCCCGAGTTAAATTCATTGTAGTAGCGGCACGCAATTTCTCCAAGGGCGCCAGAATGAAAAAAACAAATGACAGTCTCGCGTTTTAAAAAGCGATATGCTCCCAGAGAGTTCTTTTTTTAAATTCCATAATAACTTTTTTATTTTTTTTATCGTAAGTGGCCAGTTCCAGAAACTTTCAGTATGCCCCACGTAAAACGGAACCTTATTGCTTAGTAATGATCTTACCTCACTACGACACCATTGTGGCGTCACCGGGCTGGTAGCAACAAATGGTTGCGCAACCAAGAGAGTTAGGTAGTTTCCATACTGCTGGATATAAGTATTTTGTCGATGGAGCCACCAGGCGCCACCATGCTGCTGTTTCAATAATTTTTGTTTCTTATGTGGCACCTATCCAAATGTAACCGTCTAATTCCTAGATTCCATCTGAGAGTACCTAATATAGAATCACCGAATTCTTTAATTAGTTAATAAGTATTTCAGCTACTCACCAATTCCCCTTTTAAAATGCTGCCAAAAGGTGTGAAGGGAGACATCGGGCTTCGTATACCCCGCGAGTCTCCAGAGGAAGTACTGCGAGACGCAGGCGTCCCGCGGGTCCCGCGCCACGTACACCACGCGCGCAGAGTCCAGCGTGCCCGCCGGGAACAGCGACAGCGGCAGGTGGGTCTTCATGAACCGGCGCTCGCTCATTTCTTCGATACCATGCAAGGGCAAGCTTCTATACTTGACATAATTTTCCGCGACTGAACATATTTCCTTTTCTACTTTTCTATCATAAGGAACACTGTTGACAAAGATATTTTTTTAAATTATAAGTTCACAATAAAAAAAAGATGTTTAATTATGTAAATTAGCTGATTGTTGATTTCATTGATGTCAGTTGTCTCTCGTTGAGTGCACTCCTTCATATTATCTGTATGTATAGGTACTAATGTAATACATTTTTGTTTGTTTGAACGCGCGTATCTAGAAACTACCAATCAGTTTGAATTGCGTAGTCACATTCAACGGTAGGTCCAAGGCTATTTTTATTCTGAACCCACAGGAACGGGGTCCACGCCCGGTGGAACCGCGAGGCGCTGTTAGTGTTGTTATAGAAGAAGACTTTGTCTATCTACAGTACGTTTTAGTGAATAAGGAAATTATTATTTACACAATTAGTTGGTATCTGCCGTCCAACAATTTTGATTTTGCCGTTTCATAATCCAAATCATTATTTATCAACCAAACCAACTCTTGCGTCATTGTTGTTCCTGTAAATTAAAATTAAAAATAGTCACTGAAAGTTTAGAAAATATTCTTGCAAAACCATGAAACCAAACATTTCTATTTCATCTTAGGAGAGTTAAAATTCAAACCATCATGATTGATTTTAAATTAAAGACTTCTTCTTCCATTGAGGAAAAGAGTCCAGTGATGAACAAGGATTTTTTTTAAAACACATTAGTCCACATTTTAACCCTCGTAAGAAAAAAAGGGTAAATAGGTAACGTTAGTTCACTCTCTCTTACTCACCAGATCGCGGCACTGTCATAACAATCACATCACTATCGCGTGCTTTCAGATTGCTTAGATCCCTCAAAAATGTTTCCAAGTAACTCGATCCTAAAGCGAAATAGTTTGTCGGGCCTATGTATACTGGACCTCCCACTGAAACGAACAAAATATTCCACAGTTTTACTGGTAAGTACTGGTGAATTTAATACTGTAATGAATGACCTATCTTCTAGCGAAAACTCGGATTCATGAATTGGCCTCTTCCTGAATGTTAACCAAAATACACATAAAACTTATACTTACACTAAACCCATTTGGTGTGCAGGGTTTGGGAAGAAAATGAGTGTTCTAACATTTTATTTTGCGTGGGGGCATTGGAAGTAAAAACGATTCCTTTGAAAAAGGAAATTATTGAATTTAGGACCTCCTCCTAAAAGTGACAGATCGATACGTAGCCATTACGTAGTTATTAATCAATATGCAGTTATTTTAGAGCTACCTCTAATTAGATGCTAGGTAAGCTCGCGCAATAATGATAATTCAAAATAGGTACTTACATTGCTCATCGTATATATTTTCGATTTCTTTCCTCACATCTTCGTCTGCGTGAGTTATTGTCCAAGGAACTGATTCCATCGTATCTGCTCTTGAAACTGTTGACCACACTACGTTTAGAACTCTTATATTTACGCTTTTAATGTTATCTTTATTTCATTAGTAGTGATAATTCAAATTTCAAGGATTATGTCTATCTAAATTAGTATATTAGAAGACTAGCAACTCAGCCTCGATTCGCTTCAGTTAACATAGATTTAATGCGGGAAATTTACAACAAATTAATGCGTGTCCTACATATTATATAAACATTAATAGTCATGTTTTATCTTCGGGAACAAATATTCGCACATCCCCCGCTACCCCCCGGCACGATACAATACTACAATTTATTTTTTAAACATTGTACATTTTCTTATCTTACTTCGTACTTCTAAACGCCATGACCAATTTTAACTATAATAAATAAGTAAATAAAAAGGTACCTACTCGTAATAAGAAGTACACCGAATATAATGTATTAGAAATGGGTCGTAATAACCGGCGGCATGTCACTATAAGCGAAATCATTATAGCCGACTTTTTTCAAGAAATTTTTATTTATATGAAAACCTACTTCGTTGTGTCATTACGTCATAATAAGCGGTTGGTCAATATAGGCGGTGTCATACTAAACGGATTCTACTGTACTTTGATTATGTACTTACAACAATATTTTTATCTATCATCAATAGTTTTCGCTGTGCATGCGAATAGCTCAATATTTTGGGCATTTTGGTAATAGGTACCCTTGGTTAACATATTTTCAATTTGAGTACGGATTTTGTTGAAAATAACGATTGGTGAAACAATTTATGAAATCGGATGAACAGTTTCGAAAATTATCCGTAGCTAGAAACAAACAAAATTACATATTATTATACTTATTATAATTATACAAACAGATATGATTAGATTATACATATCTAAAACTTGTTTTAATCTTTGATTAATTTATTTTTTGGTATTCACGAATAAAGTACAATTTCTATTCAGTAGCGCTTGATAGATTATTCCTATATTTCTCATTAATTAAACGCAAAGAAAAACATCGCTTTAATAACTTGTACTTATCAAAATCCTATAAATACTGTGGTATATCCTTCAATACTTATCGGCTCTTAGTCACACGCGCCCACTCGCTCCTCTCGCCTACGGCTGACTGAGCCGTATTCGAGCGCACGTGCGCCAGAGACGACACAAAGCTTCCTTCTCTTTCCCTCACATACACTACAAATCAAATACTATTTCGAAATACGTTAAAACATAAGTTTAAACAGTGTTCTTTCGTTATTGTTTGTATGATATGATATCACATTTAACTGTTTAATGTTACTTATTTACTAATATTGCCATTGTAAGACCTAGTATGTAATGGAACTAATTAATTTCAACATGTTTACTCTATTTTTATATGATTTATCCATAGTTTTATGTTATAAAAGTGTTAACAAATATGTATTAAAATCGTACGATGTGACGTCACTTGTTTACCACTGGCTATAAAAGCAATTCCTCTGGAGCAGTCACACCGAACGAACCTAAGTTGAGTACCTTATTTTGTTGTTCAAACTTTTATGTGTATAAATAGTTTGTGGTATATTTCTATTTTAAGATTATATGCTATTATACTTCATACGCTTCATTCTTTGATATAACTAACAAACATGTAGTCGTTTTATTGTACTGGTAACTCCGCACGTTTTTTAGAGAAAAAAACAAAATGAACATTTCCGTATCCACCATGTCGCCCTGTTAGCTTCTCTCTGCCGGCTCCTCATTGTTTTTTTGTGCGCGGTAACAGCAACACGTTCCAACACTCCAGCGCAACCTACCTTAGTTTAAAAATAAAAAATGCCTAAACGAAGTGCTCAAGAGAAGATTGACCACTATAATGCAAAAATTAAGCGATGGCAAAAACAGCAATTAAATAAAAAGCATCGTCGCCGTCGCGCGATTATTCATTCTTCGTCGGATTCCGAGAACAATTTGGGTAAGTTTGTGTTAATTTCGCATCAAGTGTGTGCAATGAAGTGTTAATAATTATTCTTGTAATTTATGCAACTAGCGTCTGTAAGCTTTCTGTTAACTGCGAGTTAACACGAAGGTTAAGTTGACGCTCAAAGATTATCCTGGGGGTTGGTTGCGAGCCAACACGATGGAATCATCCCGAAAAAGATAATTTTTCGTAATAAATGCGGCTATAAAGAATTTAGAATCGTTCGATAGTTTTTTCAAATCTACCCTCAAGTAAAAAATTATTCATATCTTTGTTCTTCTGTTCAGATGACGGAACACGTAACGACAAGAATGATAAAACGCCGCCGACACCTCCCAGGGTGCGTGATCGACCGCCGACAGCGAGTTCACCCGCCTCCGAGCCAGATCAGGTGACCCTTTTTTTTTTTTTTTTTATTAGTAGGAGAAATGCGTTTATGCATCCCCGGCAGTTCGGGGAAACGACCGGGGTATGTGGGACTCGTCCCGATGCGATCAACGGGCCGGGAAATACCCACTAAAACTCCTACTGTGTTCCGTCGTCAGCGGCTCACTGACAAGAGTCGCGGGGCTACCTTGCGGCATTCCTCCGCTTCCCCAGTCGCGCCGACAGCTCGCATTGATGAGCACGCCTCGGAGGAAAGGGAGTGCAACAGCACCTACCCCCATCTCTCTCAGGCGGCGTGCCTGGAACACTTAGCACGCCGCCTAAGATCAGGTGACCCTAGCGGCGCCAAGCCCACCACTGCAGGAATCAGTTCCCGTAACGTCGGATACGTTACTAGGAGACCCAGAACCTCTCGACTCTGATCTTTTAGAGGCCTTAGGCGAAGCTATCGAAGATAGTCCAGTGTACGGACCAGACATTCATTCCTCACTCGCCGAACGCTGGCTTCCTATTTTAAGAAAGGGACTAAGCTCAGAGTTGAAAGATAAGCTTTTGAAAGATTATATAGTACCCGACAACTGCAAATTTTTAAAAGCGCCGTCAACCCAGAATTAAGAGCAGCCGTCTCTGATATTGCCAAGAATCGAGATAAAAAGATTCAAATCGAACAGGACCAACTAGGTCTGGGCATCACGGCCATTAACCGGGCGATGACCGTTTTGTTAACGCAAGGCAACAAGGTTGAAGCAGTAAAAATTCTATCTGACGGGTGTCGAATTCTATGCGATTTGCACTTCACCCAGACTCAAGTTAGAAAGAAGCTGCTCACTCGAGGGCTCGATAAATCGTTCCTTACGAACTTACAGGAACAGGAACGAGACGAAACTCTGTTCGGCACATCGCTGCCCGATAAGATCATAGAGTCGAGGGCCATCGAGAAGCAAGGCAAGGAGTTCAAGAAGACGCCGACGCCAAGGGCGTCTACTTCAAACGCCCCTTCTCAACCCGCAGTCACGCGAAGCCGCTTCCAGGGAAACTGGTCGGGCCCCCCACGCTATCCGGCATCGGGCGGTGGGGGACGCAGCTCACAATACCGGAGCCAATACCAATACCGCGGCGGACCAGTGACGCATGCGCCGCCAGCGTTTCCCGCTCCGTCTCACCCAGCCCCCCGGCCATCGTCATCGGCGGCGCCGACGACCGGCTCCCGACGTGCACCGACGCGACACTGGCGCAGCAGGTACACGCGGGCAGATTAAAACATTATTACAACTGCTGGTTACGTATTACAAATAACCCCGTTGTATTAGACTGGATACGTAACGGTTATCGCATACCTTTTGCATCCAACGCTGTTAAACATAACATTTCAAAAAATACTTTATCAGCTAAGGAAAGACAAACATGTCTCTGGCGATTAAAAATTTATTAGAACTTGGAGACGTGGTAAAATGTGGACCAGAAAGTGATCAATTTATTTCTTACATCTTTCTGATTCAAAAGCCAAATGGTAGTTATCGATTTATCCTTAATTTAAGGCAATTAAATACATTTTTAGTAAATTACCATTTCTAAATGGAAGATTTTCGAACGGCATCCAAAATACTTCCGAAAAATGGCTATATGGCCACTATTGACTTGAAGGAATCTTATTTATTAGTACCTATCGCCACCGATCATCGTAAATTTTAAGATTCCAATTTGAAGACAGTTCAAATGTTTTGTTCGCGAAAAGTATAATATTAATTTACTTTTACGTATAGTGTCTATACGTAAAAGTAAATTAATATGTATATACAACCGCTATCAGTTATGTCAACAATTTCCTCATTTAAACAAGTTAGTTCGAATGATTTGGCAATGGTGCGAGGAGCGCAAGATTTGGATCTTTGCTTCTTACATCAATACGAAAGATAACGTTGAAGCTGATCGTGAGTCGCGTAATCCTGATATCGAATTGCAGTTATTAAATAGTGATTTTGAGCAAGTTGTCGATAAGTTCGGTGAACCTCAGATCGACCTTTTCGCCTCGCGCGCCAATGCCAAATGCATTTCCACCTTTCTCTATAATTTTAAGGTGCATACAAAAGATCATAAACGACCAGGCCATGGGTATTCTGATTTTTCCGTATTGGCCTTCGCAACCCTGGTTCCCCATGCTTCTTGGTCTAATTAAGTCCGAAACTATATTCTTTAACCAGAATAAAATATTTCTATCCTCCTCTTGCAGTGCCCGCCCACAAGACCAGAAACAGTTTACCCTGGCTGCAGCGGTGCTATCCGGGCAGCGTTCGTCGCAAGAGGAACCCCAACTCAATCATTAGATCTCATAATGTTCTCTATCTCGAAGAACACGTTACTTCAATATAATTCTACATTAACTACAATCACTACACAATTCACTACATTCTTAGTGGCAATTTTGTCACACTAATTCAACGGATCCATATCAATCGTCTTTATCCATGATTTTGCTGTTTCTAACAGATCAATTTAATAAAGGTGCCGCGTATGGATCTATGAACAATCACCGTTCTGCTCTGTCCCTTCTGTTAGGAAGTGAAATGACTAACAGTGATTAAGCCTACTAAAAGGCGCTTATAAATTAAGACCGGCAACACCAAAATATACTATTACGTGGGACCCACAGGTAGTCCTAGACTTTATCGCTTCTTGGGTACCCAAAAAGATTTAACACTTGAAAAATCACCAAGAAATTAGTGATTTTACTAGCCTTGACAACTGCCCATCGGGTACAAACATTGTCTTTAATTAAAAACAGATAATATTAAAATAAACCCTTCTGGCGTGCAGATAGGAATTGTTGATATTATTAAAACCTCTGGCGCCGGACGAGAGCAACCAGTGTTATTTTTACCTTATTATGTAGAAAATAAGGCAATTTGTCCTGCTACAACATTACAAGACTATTTACTAGCGACTCAGGAGATTAGACCCGTATCAACAAAATATCTTTTATTGACATTTAAACGACCTCACAAACCAGCCACTAGTCAGACGATCAGTCGGTGGATCAAACAGGTGCTCAGTGCAGGTGGTGTAGACGTAACTACATGCTGCTACGTCTACTGCACATGCCGCCGGCGTTTCTTTGGACACTATCCGAAGAACCGCCGGCTGGACTGAGAGATCTAGGGCGTTTGCGCAATTCTATAATAGGCAAATAGTTACCGACAGTAGTTTTGCGAAGTCGGTCTTATTATCTGCTGGTCCTAATAATAATTAGTTAAAATTATGTTAAAATCTACAGAAGATAAAGGTTTTAAGTTAGATAATTGATTATAATATAATGTTTATACTTACTCATAAAGTTCCTAATGAGACTGAATAAAAGTTGATTGATATGTTTAACATCTCTTTTATTATACACAAAATTTTTAGCTCTAAGCATCTACATGTTTGTTAGTTATATCAAAGAATGAAACGTATGAAGTATAATAGATGATCAAACGAACTTGCAAAGTGAAGTTCGATCGATATTATATGAGTACGCTTCATTCGAAGATACAAGGTCCCTCCCACCCAAAGCCCCATAGGTATATGAAAAATTTTGTGATAGGTAAGTGTTTACTCTAAAGAAAATGAGGAGCCGGCAGAGAGAAGCTAAGGGCCTTATCACACTTGCGATTTACAAGCGATTTGAAAGCGAAACGTACGCGCGGCGTGTTCGTCGCGTTCCCGTAACCAACGTTTAAGATTGTCAGTGTCACCTGAAGTGGGTAGAAATGAATTTCGATGACGAATGTACGGCATGATGTCTCAACTCTTGACGCGGCGAACTCGCTACGCAGTCGCGGCGTATTCGTCACGCGGTCGCGGCGTAATCGCGACGCCTTCGCGGCGAATTGGTTACGGGGCGCAACGAACACGCCGCGCGTACGCTTCGCTTTCAAATCGCTTGTAAATCGCAAGTGTGATAAGGCCCTAACAGGGCGACATGGCGGATACGGAAATGTTAATTTTGATTTTTTCTCTAAAAAACGTGCGGAGTTACCAGTACAATAAAACGACTACATGTTTGTTAGTTATATCAAAGAATGAAGCGTATGAAGTATAATATCGATCGAACTTCACTTTGCAAGTTCGTTTGATCATCTATTATATGACTTGTTGATTATTTATTATTATAATATATATTTCAATACTGTCAAAGTACCTGAAAAATAAATCAATGAATACTTTGCCCCTTTGTACGTCTATTACCTATTTTCTAGCTTTTCCCAATTTATTATCTTTCCTGCTCGTAGTATAGTTTAGCTAAGTACTTTGATTATGTAGGACATTGTTTTTATGTATCATCAATAGATTTAGCAGCGCACGCCGATTATCAATTTTTTAGGAATGTTTTTCATACCTTAGGTTAAATTATTGCAATTTTAGTGAGAAACACACACTATTTAAAAAAAATATCCAAATACAATAATAAATACTTGTAGCCTCTGTCCGTCCGTCTATCACCAAGCTGTATAAAAATAAAATAAAACAAATATACAACAAACTTTTTTTGGTGCTGTTTTTTAAAGTATGGAACTCTCCGTGCGCGAGTCTGCCTCGCACTTGGCCGGTTATTAGATCATGTTACATCTACCAACCAACACGGTATAACAATTGAAACCACCGGGATCGAATTCACTTTGCTTATCCGCTAGTACCACAGATTGTATAATCACTACCTACATAGTATAAAATAAAGTCGTCTCTGTTTCGTGTCTGTTTGTCTGTATGCTTAAATCTTTAAAATTACGCAACGGATTTTGATGCGGTTTTTTGTAATAGGTAGAGTGATTCAAGAGGAAGGTTTTTATGTAAAAATATTCCCGAAATTCCCACGGGAACGGGCACAACGCGGGTAAAACCGCGGGGCGCTGCTAGTGATTACTACAAAAGTAAGTACCAAGTTGGAGTAGGTCAGTGGCCAACCCTGGTGCCGGAGTTTTTAGACCGCCTAAAGGACTCCGACATGGTCTAACGATTGAAAAAACCGGGACCGACAATTTAACGTTCCATTCGAAGCACGGTAGCGCTCGGATAAAAATGCCATTATCGGCCACCCATCCACGTAGGGGTCGAGCTGCACGTTGCTTAACAATCGCAATGAAATAACATCGCTTAGTCAAACTACGCCACGAGCGGTACAGATGATTATGATACAAACTCGCCATAATATGTTTTATGCACTCACGAGAGGTCCCCAAGGAGTGTATGTGTGTCTGTTTGTACGAATAATTTAAGCAAATATGTATTAGCAGAATGTATCGAATCGGATGCGGTAATGAGGCAAGTCAGTCAAGTAGTTATTACGTATTCTTACTTTTAATTTTTTTTTACTCTATTTAAAAAAACCGCGTCAAAATCCGTGCAATAGTATTTGAGTTTATCGCGAACAGACAGACGCGGCCGGGGACTTTTGTTATATAATATCCCACCAAAAACATAAATGTAAAAAAGGAGAGCCAAGTTCAATACAAAAATTATGCATGGCTATGGGCTTCGCTGCAAAAAGAATGGAGATCTAAATGAGGGCCAAGTTCTAGGCAATATCTCAATATGTATTTATAGGAACAAAATAACATTATGAACAAGTATTAAACTCTATTTCTTCTCTTTATTCGATACCTATGACAATTGCTGTTATTTAAAAATGTGAGATCTTAAAGTGAGTTAGATTTGACTTGACCAGTTTTCATTACAGCAGTCATTTTATAAAGTTATTCAACATAATAACAACAAACTGGCCAAGTTAAATCTAACCCACTTTAAGATCTCACATTTTTAAATACCAGCAATTGTCATAGGTATCGAATAAAGAGAAGAAATAGAGTTTAATACTTGTTCATAATGTTATTTTGTTCCTATAAATACATATTGAGATATTGCCTAGAACTTGGCCCTCATTTAGATCTCCATTCTTTTTGCAGCGAAGCCCATAGCCATGCATAATTTTTGTATTGAACTTGGCTCTCCTTTTTTACATTTATGTTTTTGGTGGGATATCATTACTTTTTGTAAAGAAAACTAGGTATTGATATTTATTGTTTTTTCTTGCGTTTCCGCTGCATAGGTACTTTGGTTCGTTCGCATTTTAAATTGTATCGTATAGCGCTTGTGAGCCGCGCGCTGCCCCCGCGTACGAGTAAGGACTCACGAAGCGGTTTTCACCCGTGCCCGCCGCGGTGGCGGAATGGAGTTTTATTTTCAAAACTCACGAGACCGGAGTTTTGTGCGGTTACGCAGCCGTCGCGGTTGCGATTATCGCCCGCAAACTTGGCGGTTGATAATCGCAAGACGGGCGGTTAAACGATCAGTTGAGTTCCAGACCGTCATGGACACACACCAGAAACTACTACGCAACGAGTAATAACAAGTCACTGCAAAATGGCGTCGGATGTCTAACCTTCCCCCCCCCCGCCCCCCACTGTCCACGCGCGGTCGCCCGCCAACCGACCGCAGAACGCGCGGGTGCAACCCGCCGCGGCTGCGGGACCGCGACCCGCGCCCGCCGGTACAAGATGACCGCTGGAGCAGCGGGTCCCGCAAACAATCGCACACGCCGCGGGCGTAAAACGCGTCGTGAAATGTGCTTTAAGTTTTTACATAAATATCTGTATTCTACAAAGGCTGCGGGCCCGCAACCGCGGCGGGCACGGGTGAAAACCGCTTCGTGAGTCCTTAGCCTACAAGTGCAAGGCGCGAGCGAGTTCAACCAGCATTCTTAAATTAGTCAATACATATACATGTCGGAGCGTGGCATCAGTGGCGCCACACCAGATAGCGGATTATAACGTCACTACATTATTTTTAGTCTGTAGAAGTTTAAGAGTAGTTTGTAAATTCAGTTGACTGATGGAATCGGTAGTGTTGTTATTCCGTGACGTGAGTTCTACCTTCGTGGTGTAGTCTGTGGTATGAGAATAGACTATGTTAAGTCTGTGGTGTTACGCACTATGACAGATGACAGTTGTTCGATAGAGGGATGTGAGCTGGTTTGGTAGTCTGTGGCAGTGAGTGAGTGAGGGAGTCTATGATAAGTAAAGATGGCGTACATTAGCCTGGTCGGTACATTAGACGTGATGGGACGAATGGAGATGGTTGGATGGCGATTACATTGGAACGTAGATGGGAGGAAGGATGTGTTGACGACATCACGATCGTATTGCGAATCGAGTATAGAATTAGGAAAAAGATTCTATGGCGTGGACAGGACGACTATGGGGTGAAGGGAGGTCGTTTAGGTTCCATCAATTAATTGAATCTAGACGTATCCTAACTGTAATGTGTAATCCATGATGATCGTGTGTAAAATACAAGCAATGTCATTGTAATGAAGTCCTGTGAGTTATTATTTCAAGATCAAGACCTAGAAATCCTAAGATGTTGGATTGACAGTATAATGCTCGTGCTTATCCTGATGTGACATGTCCCCAATATCAGAAATGGGGTAAATATCGCTGTGTTCGGCCGACATCAGAAGTAGGATGATTATCGAGGTTACCCGACATCAGAAGTAGGATGATTATCGAAGGTGTCCCCGACATCAGAAGTGGGATCAAGATCGCTATTGCCCACCGAGCGTTCAGCAGAGAATGATCAAGATCGCTATTGCCCACCGTGCATCTAGCAGAGAATGATCAAGATCGCTATTGCCCACTGTGCTGAATATCATATCGCCATGGATTGTGTTCAAGATCAACCACGGAGCTAGGCTTATGATAAGATGAAAGAATATTGAGAGCTGCAAGCTGAGCTCGTTAGTGCATGTTATCGACGACGACGGTGACAACGACGACGAGGAGATTGCACTGACCTGTACTATAGTGAGAGATTGAAATTCATGTACCTTCCCCTGGATTATGAAGCTCGTAGTATTCGGAGATATGGCTGAATCATCATTCCGCCAAAAGCGCTACTGTCATCCGCCAAAAGCGCTACTGTCATGCGCTTTACGTAATGTTTATTTTGCAATTGGTTATAAAACTTGGAATGTTCTTGTGAGCATTGATAAACCTCGTCCAGGGAAGAACGTGGTTTTCTTCTCAATCCTGTTACCTGAGGAATATGAGGGATTGCGGTATTCCGAATTATTCAAGAATCTATCACGACAAATTCACATTGGATGTTAAATTGGTGATGTATTGCGGTAATGATTGGTTTGTTGGGAAATATCCGGTGAGCTATTTTGTGATATTTGAGTCAGTTAACATTGAGAGTTTTGTAGTGAATCTTAGTACCACTTGATAAAATAGAAAGATTATTGAAAGTATTTTGGATGTTTATCCCGTTTTAAAATATGAGAGTATGAGTAAGGGTTTCTATGTGACTATGTGACTTATTGAGTTCAATGTTCGAACTCGGCGATGTTCGTGGTCTGGATTGACCGTACTGTGGAGTGGTCTGCTGAGACCGTGTGTTGTTGAGCAATGTGATTGCTCATCGGCTGGTTGCCGTGACTAGACGTGACTAGACATGCTTACTGTTACTTACTCATGGCTCATATTGTAATGTGCATTTGAGATTCATAGTCTATTGAAGTTAAAGTTGAAAATGACGTGGTACCTAGTATTCATGTGTTACATAGCATTGAAGTTTCCCGATTGATAATAATTTTAATTAACTTTTGATTGAAATCAAGAATTTTAAGGAAGAACAAGCTTCTTAATAGTCAGGTTGACCGAGCGAGTGCAAATTACTGTGGCCGCGAGGTTTAGAGGAAAACGAGTACACAATATAGTGTCATTGACTGGTATAGGAAAATGCCTGAAGGGCAAGTACCCATTGTTAGTGATTCTGAGCCTTGTGAGAATGAACTGTAGTCACTTTTGACTGTGTGGTAACTAGTTGTGCGTGTCCTCTTGAGTCTGGGTGGTCACGGGGATGATCACGGGTGGTCACTGGGATGACCACAGGAGCGGCTGATCACAGGGATGATCAGGGCTAGGCGTGATCACTGGGATGATCACGGGAGTGGCTGATCACAGGGATGATCAGGGCTATGGGTGATCACTGGGATGATCACGGGAGTGACTGATCACAGGGATGATCAGGGCTATGGGTGATCACTGGGATGATCACGGGAGTGACTGATCACAGGGATGATCAAGGTCATGGGTGATCACTGGGATGATCACGAGAGTGACTGATCACAGGGATGATCAGGGTCATGGATGATCACTGGGATGATCACGAGAGTGACTGATCACAGGGATGATCAGGGTCATGGGTGATCACTGGGATGATCACGAGAGTGACTGATCACAGGGATGATCAGGGTCATGGGTGATCACTGGGATGATCACGGCCAGTCACAGGGATGACTGCGTATTAGGGCTACGGGGATAGCCGGACAATAGAGACACACACACTTGACTTTTACTTTGATTTGAGATTAATTTGATTTTTAATGGGTATTTGCGCCTGACGATGTTCTAGTTCTAATGTTTAGATAAGCAATGTGATTATGAATATTGAGATAGTTAAATTTGTTCATTGGAAAAGAATAATAGTTTGAGCTTTACTAAGTCTTTTGTTGAAGTAGAGTTAATTAGGTCAGGAGTGACCGAACGATGGTGATCGGTACACGTTGAAAGCTTTGAACTCTAAACGTACTTACAAGTATGCACACGATAGATTACGAAAGATGCCAGTAAGTCATGTACCAGTCGAAGTTGATGTTAATAGTGATCCTGATGAGGATAAGTAAACTTGTTTTGGTGGAAACTCGAGTAAGACTCTATCGGCCGTATTGTGTTGGACCGTACCAGAGGTTGTCGTGTAGCCGTAGCTCAGTAGAAATCGGTGTCTACATTGTAGTCCGTGAGTACGCGGTAGCAGGCAACTCTGGCGGAGGTCGGGTTCTGGAGGAACCATTGAGTCCAGGAGTAGACTCGGCGGCTGTGAGAGCAATTGCGATTGCTGGACGGCTCGAGAGCCGTGGCGATAGAGGGGCTTACTAGAGTGAAGTTTCGATTTGTGTGGTTAATTAAATTGTGTTAATTTGTTGTTACAAGCGACAGTGGTACATGGCTCTGGATGATATTTTTTTAATGGCTCTGGTTGATATTTTTTATGGCTCTGGTTGATATTGATCGTGTTAGGAAGATGCCTGTGGGGCAGGTAACAGCTGACTCAGACGAAGGTGGAGACAGTGAGGTTGATTAAGTTGTTGATTGTTACTGGGTTTTATGTCAGTGGGTCAGTCTGAGACCGCACCAGGGTACCGTAGCTGTAGCCCGTTAGAAATCGGTGTCTGCTACTTGTAGTAGTCCGTGGGTAGGCAGTAGGCGGTAGCTCTGGGTTGTGTGGTCGGGTCTTGCCTGGTAGCGAAGACCGTAGAGTCATGGGACGACTCGGCATTCCGAAATGGAAGTGCATAAAGGGCAAATGCGTTTGCTAAATCTTGTGTTGTGACCACGAATAAAGCTCAGTAGTAAATCAATTGTGTTTAAATTGTTGGTTGTGTGTGAATAATGAACCAGAGTCTGTCACTGTTACTGGCCCCAGGGTTTTGGTAGATGAAACGTTATCATAATTTACTTTGATCATATTATTAATCTGAATTTGAGTTGTTAGTAATCATAGTTAGTAATTTAAAAGAAAAACTATACAGTTACGAAGTTTCTTTATTTGAGCTGTTTGTAGAAATATGATTGGTCAGAAGTGGCCGAGGCGAACAAATACTCTCGTTGGTTATTTCTGTGCAGGTTAGCCAACACACGAGGACGTGTGCTAGCAGGATGGCCGTGTCGGAGCGTGGCATCAGTGGCGCCACACCAGATAGCGGATTATAACGTCACTACATTATTTTTAGTCTGTAGAAGTTTAAGAGTAGTTTGTAAATTCAGTTGACTGATGGAATCGGTAGTGTTGTTATTCCGTGACGTGAGTTCTACCTTCGTGGTGTAGTCTGTGGTATGAGAATAGACTATGTTAAGTCTGTGGTGTTACGCACTATGACAGATGACAGTTGTTCGATAGAGGGATGTGAGCTGGTTTGGTAGTCTGTGGCAGTGAGTGAGTGAGGGAGTCTATGATAAGTAAAGATGGCGTACATTAGCCTGGTCGGTACATTAGACGTGATGGGACGAATGGAGATGGTTGGATGGCGATTACATTGGAACGTAGATGGGAGGAAGGATGTGTTGACGACATCACGATCGTATTGCGAATCGAGTATAGAATTAGGAAAAAGATTCTATGGCGTGGACAGGACGACTATGGGGTGAAGGGAGGTCGTTTAGGTTCCATCAATTAATTGAATCTAGACGTATCCTAACTGTAATGTGTAATCCATGATGATCGTGTGTAAAATACAAGCAATGTCATTGTAATGAAGTCCTGTGAGTTATTATTTCAAGATCAAGACCTAGAAATCCTAAGATGTTGGATTGACAGTATAATGCTCGTGCTTATCCTGATGTGACATGTCCCCAATATCAGAAATGGGGTAAATATCGCTGTGTTCGGCCGACATCAGAAGTAGGATGATTATCGAGGTTACCCGACATCAGAAGTAGGATGATTATCGAAGGTGTCCCCGACATACATTATATCGGTAACAATAATACATCGCTTTACTACCATGCAGGTATAAACCAACCGACCCGCTAAATTTTTACCAAATCGCTACCGCTTATAATTGTGTACTATTCATCAGAGCGTGACGCTGATTGGCTGGGGCGACGGGTGGACCGACCGCGTCATAAGTACCTACCGCGCGCCGCCGACGACACACCGTTGGCCGGTTGTTTAGCGCGAAATTTAAGTTTTTTTGAATGGGGACACCACTTATTTTTTTTACTTAACTTTACGTTTATATTGCAGTTAAATAGCAAATATAATAATACATATATTGGGATAGTTTCAAATATCTGCTAGTAACGGTTCCAACGCTACAATTAAAAAATATATTTTTTGTATGGGGACCCCCCCTATTTTTTAACTATTTTATATTTTTAGATTTTTTCTTACGCTTACACACAATTACCGAGCTAGATTCCAAATTTCATCCTTCTAGGTCATCTGGAAGTAGGTTAGGTTTAGGTACTATATGTCAGTCAGTCAGTCAATACTAAAATTTACGACTTTCTGACGTTCATATCTTTATAACCGTTTGAGCTAGCTTCATGAAATTTGGGTTTCTAGATGTCCTAATGGATATAATTAAACACACGAAGTTTCATGTGTTTACGTTAAATAGGTTTTGAGTTATAGAAGGGTCAAAAGTGGCACCAAATGGTTCGTGTAATATTACACTCGGCGCTGGCTAGCCGTTCCTTTGCTTGAACTTGGCTCGACACGCTGCCGCGTGTCTAGATTACTCGTATAATATTACACTTACAGGATGGCTTTTTAAATCGGTCAGTAAAAGTCTTAATCGAGATTATGTATAAGACGAACGAAAACCTTTTGGATTGGAGACACACCTGCCAACTTTTGGGGTCCCAGTATGGAACTAGAATTTAATCAAAAATGTTTATAGGTATCTCTATCACAGAAAATAGACACTGTGAGTAGTGATATGAGACATCGCTATTTGAAAGTATTTCATAGCTAAATTATAAAATACCTACCTATATTTACTTATCCCAATGATTTCCTTTATTTTCCCACGACGAACATGAACCCGCCAATAAGCAGCACGCGCCGATTCAATAAAGATACCATGTTATTACCGAGTTGTAATGAACTCGTTAAACGATTTCACACGCCACCTGTCTGTCCACTTGAATTACAGGTGATAGCTGGTCGGACTCGGAACCTAACTACTTGATCAATGAAGAATACCAGGGGGTTGTTATGAAAGTATGATTTTAAGGGCGGGTTTGCACAAGAACTCTTAAATCTATTTAGTAGGTAAGTACCTAGATATGTTATTGTATATGTTCGTTCAAAAGTGTGTTTTATATTGCAATTAATAGAACACTGTTAAACACGAACATCATTAGTTTATTACATACTAGCGACCCGCCCTCGCTTCGCTTCGGTCAATCAATTTCATATGGGAAATTCGGTATAATACATAGCGTGTCTTCTTCGCTCGTATATCCAACGCGCCCGTCCCGCGCGATACTGTAGGTACCTATGACAGGGGACCCTTCATCGATTTTCATTTCACCGAAAATCAATCGATTGATTTATTGATCGATGCCTTATGAGAACCAAGCTTTAATACCTCGATGTAACAACTCACCGAAAACCAATTTACCGATGTTTATTTCAACTACACTAAAGGTACTTGACCGACTAATAATTTCGTCGAATGTAACATTTACGCAAGAATAAGAATAAAATACATTTATTGCCAAAAATTAAAAATATAAATATACACAGAGATAAAAATTAAAATCCAAGGAACTTGGCAAAAGGCTGCAACTCAGCTGTTGCTGTGCGGAACGGATCCCGCACGGCGCTATATAAGTAATAATAAGTACTTTGAATTTGTGGAGTGTGGAATATATTAAGTATAGATTGATTCTCCTTCTCCCTGCCCCTTAGCATAGAGAGTGAATATATATAACACTAAAGAGTGATTGAATTCTCCAACCCTCTTGACCAAGCTACGAGTACTCGTATCGGCATTCCTGACGCCTGCATCAGGTGTTAGCACTGCGGATACTTCAGGTCAGTGTCCCGAAGGTTATCGCTGATCCACTGCTCGGCCTCCTGCGCCATCTCCTCGGTGAAATGATCACGCCAACCACCTACTTTGCCTGCAAAGTATATTAGCAATGAAGGGATCTTCTAAGCACATATATACACGAAAAATAGCCGACAACCACGGAAGCTAAACCTTAAAGTACTTATATAGTGTTTGTATAAGACGGCGAGGGATTTAGTGGATGTCAATAATAAAATATAATTAAGTATAACCGTGTAATGACCCACAGCTGGGCAAAAGGCTCTTGTCTCACTGAAGATATCAGTACGACGTAATGACAACGCTTGCCTATATCAGGTTGGTGATCTCAAACCTGAGCCATGTTTATAGTTAATTATACTTATAATTAGGAAATCTGTATTAGCTCGACCCGGGAATTGAACCCAAAAACCCAGTTTTGGCAGGCGAGTGCACTTACCACTAGAACACCGAGCCGTAATATTATTACAACATAGAATATTATAATTGAGTAAGTAGTGGTGACTCGCCTCGCTGGTCTAGTGGTATGTGCTCTCGCCTGCCAAGACTGAGGTCCTGGGTTCAATTCCCGGGTTGAGCATTAACATTATGTTTCCTACTTTTCAAACATGGCTCGAGTTTGAGATCACCAACCCGCATTAGGCAAGCGTGGTGTTACGCCTAATCCTCCTCACTGTACTGATATCTTCAGTGAGGCGAGAGGCCTTTGCCTAGCAGTGGGACATTACAAGCTAATACTTCAAGTAGTGGTGTATGTACTCGTATGGTATCAAGGAGTATACAATCGTAAGAAATCCAACCTTTTCTTATGAACTTGTTGTCGTCCGGTTCGCTCTGCTCGCGCACTCCCATGTCTACTAAGTATTGCAGGTTCACGCTCGGATTTTTCTGAAAGTTTTTGAAGGCCATGTGCTCGCAAAGTTCTTGTATTTGTGATTCTGAATACGTTTTATTGAAAAAATTGCAAAGTTTCTTGATTGCGGCTGGCATGTTCTGTAAGACGAAAAGAAAGTGCTCATTTATCTTATTAAAATAAATAAGTTGTGCCTGGCAGAACTACATACGTTCCTAGAGTATATTTATATACAGTAATCACTCTTTCTTTAGAGTAGAGCATCGTATAGACGTCGTATACAGCACTGTGTCAACTTAGGCATACGTTCACACCGTACGAGGTGGTACGAGTATTAGCCCGTACCGGCGTTGTTACCTCAGGGCATTCGGTTTTGTTTCTATTCCAAAACCATACGCTTGCTGGGTGTACCTAACGTTTGCCTGCAGCTTACCAGGAAACTATAAATATAAATATAATATAATAAACATACTCAGATATGCATGCCTCTATCGGCCATCAGCCGATCCTAGCATGGCACACGTTGACGTAGGTGTATACGCATCTATGACCAGCGACATGCTTCAATGGATGTATCTCTCCTCTCATGAATTTTCCTATAGAATCGAACACGACGTACCATAACGATGTCTTCGTAGAACAGGAACATCATGTTGGGGTGGTGCCGCGCGCTCCACGCCTCCTTCACGTGCGCGAAGTAGTCCGACGTGTGGTATCCTGAGTGGGTAATATGAGTAAGTACTCCCTTTTTATTCGGGGTCCAACGGAACCTCATTGCTTAGTATTGATCTTACCTCACTACGACACCATTGTGGCGTCACCGGGCTGGTAGCAACAAATGGTTGCGCAACCAAGAGAGTTAGGTAGTTTCCATACGGCTGGATATATTTTGTTGATGGAGCCTCCAGGCGCCACCATAGTGTTACAATAATTTTATTTATTTTAATTTTTGTTTCTTAAGAGGCACCTATCCAAATGTAACCGTCTAATTCCTTGATTCCATCTGAGAGCAATATAGCGTATGTGGCCCGTGAAGATATAAATCGACCACCGAATTCTTTAATTAATAAGTATTTCAGCTACTCACCCAATCCCCTTTTATAATGCTTCCAAAAGGTGTGAAGGGAGACGTCAGGCTTCGTGAACCCCACGAGTCTGCTGAGAAAGTACTGCGAGACGCAGGCGTCCCGCGGGTCCCGCGCCACGTACACCACGCGCGCGGAGTCCAGCGTGCCCGCCGGGAACAGCGACAGCGGCATGTGGGTCTTCATGAACCGGCGCTCGCTCATTTCTTCGATCCCATGCATGGGCATGCTTCTATACTTGACAAAATTTTCCACGACTGAACACATTTCCTTTTCTACTTTCATCTCATTAGGAATACTGTTGACAAAGATATTTATTTTAATTCGAGAAGTTAACAATAAAAAAAAGATGTTTAATTATGTAAATTAGCTAATTATTTATTTCATTGATGTCAGTTGTTTCTCGTTGAGTGCACTCCTTCATATTATCTGTATGTACTAATACGTATACTGGGTCTACTAATAAGTAATATGTAATTAATATATGTTTGTTTGTTTGAACGCGCGTATCTCAGAAACTACAATTCAGTTTGAATTGGGTAGTCACATTCAACGGTAGGTCCAAGGCTATTTTTATTCTGAACCCACAGGAACGGGGTCCACGCCCGGTGGAACCGCGAGGCGCTGTTAGTGTTGTTATAGAAGAAGACTTTGTCTATCTACAGTACGTTTTAGTGAATAAGGAAATTATTATTTACATTATTAATTGGTATCTGCCTTCCAACAATTTTGATTTTGCCGTTTCATAATCCAAATCATTATTTATCAACCAAACCAACTCTTGCGTCATTGTTGTTCCTGTAAATTAAAATTAAAAACAGTCACTGAAAGTTTAAACAGCCTCCGTGGTCTTATGGTTTGAGCGCTCGGCTCACGACCCGGAGGTTCCGGGTTCGATTCCCGGTGGGGATATCTCACAAAAATCACTTTGTGAGACCATGAAACCAAACATATTCTATTTTCTCTTAGGAGAGTTAAAATTCAAACCATCATGACTGATTTTAAATTAAAGACTTCTTCTTCCATTGAGGAAAAGAGTCCAGTGATGAACAAGGATTTTTTTCTAACACATTAGTCCACATTTTAACCCTCGTAAGAAAAAAAGGGTAAATAGGTTACGTTAGTTTACTCTCTCTCACTCACTTACTCACCAGATCGCGCCACTGTCATGACAATCACATCACTATCGCGTGCTTTCAGATTGCTTAGATCCCTCAAAAAAGTTTCCAAGTAACTCGATCCTAAAGCGAAATAGTTTGTCGGGCCTATGTATACTGGACCTCCCACTGAAACGAACAAAATATTCCACAGTTTTACTGGTAAGTACTGGTGAATTGAATACTGTAATGACTACCTATCTTCTAGCGAAAGTTACAAAGGACAAAACTCGGATTCATGAATTTGCCTCTTCCTGAATGATAACTAAAATACACATTAAAATTAAATTAAATATTATTTATTTGGGAACCAATACATTTTTACAACTTTTGGAATTGATGATATACGCGATAGCGTGAGCTGTGTTGCGTATACCAACGCCCTCCTCCAGTAGTAATACCAAAGTACAATACAGTAACTTACATTCCAAATTCTAATACTTATACATATTATAATATAGGTAACAATGTTGTGCATACTAAATAGGATCGGTGAAATTGTGTGTGTGTGTGTGTGTGTGTGTGTGTGTGTGTGTGTGTGTGTGTGTGTGTGTGTGTGTGTGTGTGTGTGTGTGTGTGTGTGTGTGCGTGTGTGTGTATGTGTGTGTGTCTGTGTGTGTGTTATTTTCATAGTCAAGTGATAGAAGCCATTCGCGATATTTAATTTTGCTTTGATAACGAGTTAGGGGATAAATATTTAGATGCTTATTCAGTCTATTGTATAGTGTAGTGCTTATGAAACTAAAGTGTCGACTAGCCAAGCTGGTCCGGTGAGATTCAGTTTTACAGACTTTGTCAGATCTTCTTTTAGTTTGTGCTAAAGTTGAGTCATATGGTGTTTGTGAGTGTCTGAGAAGTACAGTATGGAGAATAAAAAGTTGCCTGACAGTGAGGACATGGCTGAGTGAATACAGTTCCGTTGTAGGGAGAAGACGGGGTTTTTTGCAAATAACTTTCAGGGCCGTTCGCTGGGCCCTTTCAAGTTTAATCATGTGGCTCTGTGCAGCCCCACCCCAGGATGTAATGCAGTAAGATATTATAGACTGTCCAAGCGCGAAGTACACTGTTCTTAAAGTGTCTAAGTCCAGAACCCTGTTTAAATTTTTAAATACGTAGATCAGCTTTCTTGTTTGGGGTATCCCGTATTCAATGTGATGTTTCCAGGACATAGTAGTATCCAGGATCACACCTAGATATTTCAAAATCGAGGCTCGTTCTATATTTGTACAGGAACAAAAAGAGTTTGTTGTTATAGGGTGACAGCTATGTGCAGTAATTTTGAAGGAGTCCAGAGGGCTTGACCTTATACTGGGTGAAAATGGTACGAATTTGGTTTTAGATAAGTTGAGGGTGAGACGGTTAAGAGACAGCCATGTCATGACATGACGTAAGGCTTGTTCGGCATGGATCTGAGTTTCCAATCAGTTCTTTCCAGTTACTAGTAAGGCAGTATCGTCCGCATATGTTTGTATTTGACAATGAGGTAGGGAGAGATTGCAAAGGTCATTAATATAAATCAGGAATAATGTGGGGCCGAGAACACTGCCTTGAGGCACGCCATAATTAACTTCAGCAGATCTACTTCGGTGCTCATTAATCACTACTTGTTGTGTCCGATTTATGAGGTAACTTTTAAAAAAGTCTAATGCAATTCCTCTTATGCCAATTTTTTCTAGTTTTGATATAAGAATGGGGATAGATACAGTATCGAATACTTTTGATAAATCTAGAAAATACCTATTAATTTAGCCTTATATTCAATACTTTTGACAACTGTATTAGTTAATTGCAATAATGCATTTTCTGTTGAAACACCTTTTCTGAACCCAAACTGATTTTTTGAGAGGATATTATTGTCTGAAAGATACTTAGACAGTCTGACATTTAGTAACTTTTCTAATATTTTAGACAGAACAGTTAAGACTGAGATAGGACGGAAGTTTGAGACGTTAGCACTGTCACCATTTTTGAAGATGGGATGCACCAGTGCCTTTTTAAATGCACTAGGAAACACTCCTGAGGACAGCGCCAAGTTAAAGATATGTTCCAAGATTGGAGCAAATAGGGTTCGCAATGATTTTATGAGTTTAGTAGGAATACCATCCCAATCTGTAGCGCTTTCGGGTTTTAATGAAGATATTATATCTAGTATTTCCTCGGTCGAAGTACTATGTATATAGTACCATCGAGTGAGGCAGTGTGGTAGTGGACTTTGATTTTACTGAGGAAAGAGGAGCGGTTTGAGGGTGATTTGTCAGCTAGTTCTTCAAGTTCTTGTCCTATATTAGAAAAATATTTATTGACGGCATTAATAGAGAGAACTGGGTTATTATTGCAGATAGTTAATAGTCGAGTAGCTTTAGAAGATTTTTTATTAATGTTAGCTATCTCTTGGATGGCTTTCCACGTAGCCTTTGGGTTGCGCTTGGCCTTATGAACCACGGATTGGTGAAACGCTAGCTTTACATTTTTTAAGATTTTATTACAAAATAATTTGTACATCAAAAACATTGTTTTGTGTAATTCATCATTAGTATTTTTTTTGTATTTACTGTAAAGCTTGTCTCTGTGACGAATGCACCTTAAGAGACCAGGAGTGATCCAAGGTTTTAGGATACGTTTTTTACTTGTGACAACTTTAGTAGATGTGTATTTATTTATAACAGTAGACACAATGTCTATCAATTGGTCTGTGGCAGAATCAACATTATCGGCAATGAAGATATTTGAGAAATCATAGTTACGGAGCTCCTCAGATACAGCTGTAAAGTCAGTATGTCGAAGAATATGTGGAGTTTTGAGTGTGTTTGTTTTAATTTGATAATTTAATTTGATAAATTTTAATTTGAGAACTGGGGCGTGATCAGTGATAAGAGTGTCTAGAACCAGAGTAGTAGTTTTATGAGAAGTACGGAGCATTACATGGTCGAGACAATTTGTACCACGAGTTGGGAGAGTATGTGCTGGCAGCATACCATGTGAGGCGAGAAGGTTAAGATAATCATCGGCCATAGAATCAGTAACACCTGGTGAAATGTTAATGTTAATATCACCGATTATGCACACCGACTAAATCTCTTTCAGATCATTAAGTGCATTGTAAATATTGTTCAAAAAAGGATTTGTGTTTCTATATGACGGGGAGCGGTACATAGCTAGTATAGCCAATTTATTTTGGAATTTAATAGTGAGGCAATTAGCTTCTGGAAAATCGGGATACATAATGTTACAATCAAGACCTTTTCTTACATATACAACTACCCCGTCATTTTGATTTGTGAAGGAAGTTTAGTAAAAGTCAAATCCAGGTAATTGTGGTATATTCTGACATTTGCTAAGCCAACATTCAGAAAGTACTATGATGTCCAGATTAATTTTTACTCTCTCAGTTAAGGTGATGAGTTCATTGGAATTATGATTTATGCTACGGATATTTACATGAAGGAAGTTTAGTGTGTCTTTATGTGCGATGTATCTGAGGGAGTCTTCAGGAGTGCATAAGAAAGAGTTAGAGATAGAGATTTGCTCTAAATTGTTACATTTAAAATCATTATCATTCATATTTTAGATAAAATTGAAACATGTGAACTTTTAATTAGTGTGTATGCGTAAGTGTATCTGTATGTGTATGTGTAGATGTGTATGTAAGTATAGCCATAAGTTAGAAAATGCACGTTACAATTACAAAGTAAGTAGTTTAACGTAAGTGACACAAAAAAAAAACTTGACAAAAACTTAAACTTCAAAAAAATGCTTAAAATAATGATAAACAAATTAAATGGAAAACATAAATAGTTAATAGTTAAAACATCTAGTCATTTCGTTTGCTTAAGTTTATCTATGTCTGCTTCATTTGCAATGTAAATTTACATTGCAAATGAAGCAGACATAGATAAACTTAAGCATCAGGGGGCCATTTTCTACTTTGCGGATATAGATCCTGCCATGAGAAACCCAGCAATATCTATATGCGTATGTTTTCGCAAAGTCTCTGGCTAGGTAATAGATTCTTTTCATTTGTGATGTTAGGTTTTCCGAAATATAAATTGGTATCGGGGGTCCAGAGAGTTTAAAATGTTCAGTAGATAGCTTGTTGGCGCCCCTATTAAACTTGCGAGACTTCTCAATGATGTTCTCTTTCAACATCGTACTATTCAATTCCACTATAATGGTATCATTAGCAGGGTTCTTGGTTTTTATCCGATAGATGTCCTTAATATCATGATTTTGTACCGGGACCAGCACGGGTAGCATGACAAGTAGACATACAAATATGTCTACCATCTATGGCGCAAGTTTGACGTCATCGCGATTTTGTCTACAGTAGCTACCGCGACATAGATTTGTCTTGTCGCGTACGTCATTTGTATACAAATGTCTACGCCCTTGAGCATGACGACCATATTATGTCTACGTCAGAGACTAATTTGACTTTGACATTTCAAAGTATACAAATATGTAGGCTACCCTCCAAGGTGCATACAAAGCTTGTCTTTTTCGTACAAGACATTTTAAACTTACAAAATACAATAGTATTTTTGTAACAAAAACGAAAACAAGAAACAATAACCACAGACAAAAACGCACTGAAATGAATGAATGGCGAATGAATGAAATAGTGTTGTGACGGTGTTGTGCTTCAACAAATTTATCGGTCATCATGTGTGACCATGTTAAAAATATAATATATTTGTAAAGGGCAATATTTCTATGTCTTCCGTAGCGAAAGTTTTGTATACAGTAGAGATTTTCGCTTCCTGTCATTATGTGCTCGCAACCGCGCCATAACCCGTAGACAAGACAAAAGTTTTAACCCTATAGAGATATATGTCTACCAGTGTTCATGCTACCCGTGCTGGAGTGCTTTTCCCATGGTCACTACGTGGTTAATTAGAGTGGTCTTGGTCTCCGGCGCTGTGGTAGGCAGGTTTCTTATTTCCAGGCCAGGTGGACCTAGATTTCCAGGTGGACCTAGATTTGCGATTCCAACTTATCTTCTAGTTGTTGAATGTGAAAACTAGGATTCATGAATTTGCCTCTTCCTGAATGTTAACTAAAATACACATAAAAATTATACTTACACTAAACCAATTTGGTGTGCAGGGTTTGGGAAGAAAATGAGTGTTCTAACATTTTATTTTGCGTGGGAGCATTGCAAGTAAAAACAATTCCTCTGAAAAAGGAAATTATTGAATTTAGGACCTCCTCCTAAAAGTGACAGATCGATACGTAGCCATTACGTAGTTATTAATCAATATGCAGTTATTTTAGAGCTAACTCTAATTAGATGCTAGGTAAGCTCGCGCAATAATGATAATTCAAAATAGGTACTTACATTGCTCATCGTATATATTTTCGATTTCTTTCCTCACATCTTCGTCTGCGTGAGTTATTGTCAAAGGAACTGATTCCATCGTATCTGCTCTTGAAACTGTTGACCACACTACGTGTAGGGGAGTTGGTGAAATAACGGGCGTTTTTGAATTAGATGATTGCCGAAATGTCGCGGACGGGGAATTAGTAACGCGCGTGCTGCTTTGTTTGGTATCGACATAGACTGCTCGCGGTTCGGCCGCGATAGCTTAGCCGCGCCTACCTACCCCTCTACATCTGCTTTAGACCCCGCGCCTTTACAAATTCCTCGCCCACACATCGACGTTTATTTGTATAAAAAAAACCAAAGTACAAATAAAACATGAAATAAACTAACGAATATAAAACAAAAAGGGAATAATAATAAACTAAGGCGACGGTTACACGTAAAGTATTTACTGTGATCCATGAGTAAATAATTACGTATCGTGGTATTTACTGAACGTGTAACCTAATGTATTGATGGATGTCAGTATTTATTGATGGATTTCTAGATTTCTTGATTCTGTAATGATGATCCGTCGGATTATGATTTAAAAAGGTGTTACTATTGTCGGAAGTTCTTCAAAGCAGGGTTCAGGCATTCGAAAATAATTCTCGTAATCATCCATTTCACCATGTAATTTAATTTCTGTTATTAAATTCAAATGTGTGTACCTTTCCCTTTTTGCCCATCGCTTTCGCTTGGACTTTTTATTTAAACTAAGTGCTAAAATAATAGCCACGCAACCTTTAATTTTCAGCTCTGTGGCCATTTTAGACGTGTAAACAGCAGGAGACCGGACACAATACTGACGTAATAAATACTGTACGTGTAGGCCGGTGTATTAATCCATCAGTAAATACTGAAATCCATCAATAAATACTGTATTGACGGATCACAGTAAATACTTTACGTGTAATCGTCGCCTTATGAATGGCATCGTACGTAACGTCATCGGCCGGCCGCCCCGAGTGAGCGACGAAAGTTATCGAATGCCAAACGAGCGCTCAGGCACTTGCTCACTCATTTCGCAGTGCCTCTTTTTCTAACATTGCGCTAGTTGAAACAACAAGCTTTTCAATAATGTTCGCGTTGGAGATTGACGGCCCGGGAAGGGCCCTTTTAATTTAATTACATATATTAAATTAAGAAATTTGGAGCTTTTGGAGATTAACGAAGAAAAAGTTAATCGACGTTTGAGGCGATGTCCACTAAGATACTAAGATTAAGTCGAACCCGTTGAATGATTTCATGATTGGAGAGTGAAGAATTTATTAGTTCTTACACGATATAGCCTCACCTAACAATTGGTGAAAACTGAGACCACTGAGACCACTGTTTAACGACCCCAATAAAATCAACAGACCTTTACATTATTAAAATTGGACATTTCTTTTCTGAGTTATGATGAGAAGTAAATATGTACTTACACAAAATAAAATACGAGCGCGGACGGGTTGTAGTACTGTATAGTGTAGATTGAGCGCAGGGGATGTACGAGTAGGTAGGTATTTACGAGGGTAAACATGACTATCAATATAAACATGGAGGATATGCTTTGTTTTATCCCGAATTTCCCCAATGAAGCGAGAGCGACAAGGCACAAGGCTCTAGAATTCTGAGACTTAACTTATATTCCTGGTTAATCCATAATACTCGTAGAAATAAATCTTTTACAATCGCAATTTATATCAAACGAGCTTGAAGGTAATAATTTAAATGCTTAAAAAATATACCTATAATAATATATTTAATCTATGTCTATATTATAATCTATGTCTATATTTTAATCTATGTCTATTTTATATTCTATGAATTGTTTGATCTTTGCCAAAAATGAAATGCCACTTTCAGTGACGTTCCGAACACTTAAATCATAATTTTATTTTGGATGTCTGTTTAAAATTAAAAATACCATTGGTTTCTGGAGCATTAAATACTATAAAAAGTTCAAGCATTTTATGATAACAAATTAGGTAAAAATAATTATTGTGTGTATAAACAAACCAATGTTTGTTTTAAATAATACTTATCATTTTAAATAGGTTCTCATAAAAACCGTAACTTTCCGTAATTTTAATTATTAAGGTTTTCGAACGCACCTTAATAACTTCTCTTAGAGGAAGTGACGCAATTAGCCGATCAGCAAAATGGTTTGTTCATTCATTCAAAGCGATGGCGATTCAAGTGCGATATTGTTTAAATAAGGTCACGGTACGAATTGAAACGCAAACCTAAACTAATCTGCTTGGATCTTGAGACGCCATCTAAGAGGTCATGGTATGGCTACAGTACTTTACGTGTAACCGTCGCCTAAGACTTCACACGGTTAACATCCCCCACCCCAGTGCGTCAGCACTCATCATCCGCGGGGATTAGGGCGATGCGTGCGGCTGACCGCCGCAATATACCAGTCTTGGTTTTAATATCTAGGACTCTTATACGTCCATCTTTGCCTGCCATCACAGCCTGCACGCGACCTCGCGGCCAAACATTTCGCGGCGAATCTGGATCGACGATTAACACAAGGTCACCCACTTTCAAGGGCCTATGTTCCTGATGCCATTTGGTTCTAGGCCGCATGTCTGGAAGAACCTCCCTGACCCAACGCTTCCAAAACTTATCTGAGAGTATTTGGGAGATGCGCCATTGTTTTCGTAGGTGCGCATCTGACTCATCGTATTTACCGATGGTAGGTAGATTAGATGAAGAGCCAAGAAGAAAATGGTTAGGGGTCAATGACTCATCGGAATGCGGTTCGACGCTTACGTAGGTCAGCGGGCGGCTGTTCACCATATGTTCCACCTCTGCTAGAAGGGTATTCAGGACCTCATCGCGGGGTGCTCGTTCCTTCAGAACTACTTTCAGTGCATTTTTCACACAACGTATCAGGCGTTCCCACGCCCCACCCCAATGTGGGCTAGCAGGTGGAATAAATGTCCATGTAGTGCCGTAATTAGCAGCTTCTCCTTTTAGCGTCTCTTCATCAAGTTCGCTGATCGACTTCTTTATGTCATTCAGTCCTCCTGGCAGGTTAGTACCGTTATCCGAGTACATATGTTGTGGCCACCCTCTCCTGGCGGCCATGCGACGTAAAGCCATAATAAATGCGTCAGAGGTAAGTGATGATACTACTTCGATGTGTATAGCTTAACAGTTAGGCAAGTGAATAGAACGCCATACCTTTTGTCTCTTCGCCGGTACTGTACAGTCACCTCCATGGGGCTAAATAGATCCACCCCACAGAAAGTGAACGGGCGATGATTATAAGCCATTCTGGCTGCAGGTAAGTTCCCCGTTCTCGGTGGCTGCGGTTGGGCCTTTCTTATTCTACAAAACAAACGGCCCAAGTCAAAATATGAAAAAAATTTCGCTCGCGCTCCGCGCTCGCGTATTAATTCTGTTTGTTTTTGCAATAGGGAATCTAATCCTCTCATTATACTGTTATTACTATTAGCATTATATGGGAGAGGGTTTAATCTTAGCTATGAGTGCCTATTCCTAAACAAATCCTGGATCCGCGCCTGTGTCTATTACTCCGAGAAGTTGATATCAAAAGCATTATTCACAAATTTGCCCAAATTAAATCAAAACAGTTTGTTTGCAACAGTTTTTGTTTTATTTAATACCATAAACTCGATAAGTACCTAAAATAAAACAGTGTAAGGGCCCCTTGATAGAATTTGCTACAGGCCCCGCGCTGGCTTAATCCGGCACTGGCTACAGGTCACCATAATTGTAAATTGTAATATTCTTAAGTTTAATCGAGGGATTAGTAAAAAAATCACAAATTCCACCACAACGTGAAACGGACTGGGACGCTATAAACTCCATGGACTTATTATTATAAACTCTTACTCGCGAAAATAATGACATATCGGTGCTCCTTTCACTGTCCCTTTTTCTCTCGGGCAGTTTGAACTTGATTAGGATTTCTCGCTCCCACGCTTCATGTATCTTTTTGCGCTAAGTTTTTGCGTAACGAAAAAAATTCTTAATCTATGATCTACATAGACTAGCAACTCATCCTCGTTTCGCTTCAGTTAACTAGATTTAATGTGTTTTTGTAGGTAATAACTAGTCTTACCAATATTTTTCGCATCAATAGTTTTCGCTGCGCATACCAATACTTCATTACTTTGGGCATTTAGTTAATACCTAAGTTAACATACCTATTTGCAATTTGAGCATGTTTTTTTTAAATAATGAATACTTGTAGCCTTTAAGATTGGTGAAACAATTGATGAAGTCGGATGAACAGTTTCGAAAATTTGCCGTAGCATAGAAACAAACAAAATTACACTTATTATAATTATACAGATATGATTAGATTAAATAACCGCGAACTTATTTGTACACAATAATGAGTACTTTGATTATGTAGGACATTGTTTTTATGTACCTATCATCATTATATTTAGCAGCGCACGCCAATTATAAATTTTTTACTCATGTTTTTCATACTTTGGGGTAAATTATTGCAATTTTAGTGCGGATCCCTATTTTAAAAAATATATCCAAATCCAAATAATAAATACTTGTAGCCTCCGTCCGTCCGTCTGTCACCAGGTTGTATCTCAAGAACGGTGATAGCTAGACACTTGAAATTTTCGCAGATGATGTATATTTCTATTGCCGGTATAACAACAAATACTAGTCCTCTACTAGACCTCGCGTCTTAGTCGTGAGTGCCTCCTCGCGATTTTACCCGCGTCGTGCGCGTTCCCGTAGCAATTAAATTGAGGTGAAAAATAGCCTATAACCTTCCTGTTTAATGTGGATCCACAGAATGATTCAAGTCAGGGCGGTAGTTAGTTTATTATTTATATTAGCGAGTTCAAACTAACAACTATGTTCGTACTCAGAACCCGGGTTTTTACCATAGACATACCTACTTAGAAACCTCTTCGCTCTAGGTCTATGGTTTCTCCACGGTGAAACAGTTTATAAAGTAAGCATAGAACTAATTAGAATTTAATCAAAAATGTATATCTTAACAGAAACGTCTTTCTTTACAAAGGGTAGTGCTGAGAAAGACATCCCTATTTGAAAGTATTTCAAAGCTAAATTATAAAATACCTACCTATATTTACTTATCCCAATGATTTCCTTTATTTTCCCACGACGAACATAAACCCGCCAATAAGCAGCACGCGCCGATTCAATAAAGATACCATGTTATTACCGAGTTGTAATGAACTCGTTAAACGATTTCACACGCCACCTGTCTGTCCACTTGAATTACAGGTGATAGGTGCTCGTCGGAACCTAACTACTTGATCAATGAAGAATACCATAGGGGTTGATATGAAAGTATTATTTTAGGGGCGGGTTTGCACAAGAACTCTTAAATCTATTTAGTAGGTAAGTACCTAGATATGTTATTGTATATGTTCGTTCAAAAGTGTGTTTTATATTGCAATTAATAGAACACTGTTAAACACGAACATCATTAGTTTATTACATACTAGCGACCCGCCCTCGCTTCGCTTCGGTCAATCAATTTCATATGGGAAATTCGGTATAATACATAGCGTGTCTTCTTCGCTCGTATATCCAACGCGCCCGTCCCGCGCGATACTGTAGGTACCTATGACAGGGGACCCTTCATCGATTTTCATTTCACCGAAAATCAATCGATTGCTTTATTGATCGATGCCTTATGAGAACCAAGCTTTAATACCTCGATGTAACAACTCACCGAAAACCAATTTACCGATGTTTATTTCAAATACACTAAAGGTACTTGACCGACTAATAATTTCGTCGAATGTAACATTTACGCAAGAATAAGAATAAAATACATTTATTGCCAAAAATTAAAAATATAAATATACACAGAGATAAAAATTAAAATCCAAGGAACTTGGCAAAAGGCTGCAACTCAGCTGTTGCTGTGCGGAACGGATCCCGCACGGCGCTATATAAGTAATAATAAGTACTTTGAATTTGTGGAGTGTGGAATATATTAAGTATAGATTGATTCTCCTTCTCCCTGCCCCTTAGCATAGAGAGTGAATATATATAACACTAAAGAGTGATTGAATTCTCCAACCCTCTTGACCAAGCTACGAGTACTCGTATCAGCATTCCTGACGCCTGCATCAGGTGCTAGTACTGCGGATACTTCAGGTCGGTGTCCCGAAGGTTATCGCTGATCCACTGCTCGGCCTCCTGCGCCATCTCCTCGGTGAAATGATCACGCCAACCACCTACTTTGCCTGCAAAGTATATTAGCAATGAAGGGATCTTCTAAGCACATATATACACGAAAAATAGCCGACAACCACGGAAGCTAAACCTTAAAGTACTTATATAGTGTTTGTATAAGACGGCGAGGGATTTAGTGGATGTCAATAATAAAATATAATTAAGTATTACCGTGTAATGACCCACAGCTGGGCAAAAGGCTCTCGTCTCACTGAAGATATCAGTACGACGTAATGACAACGCTTGCCTATATCCAGTTGGTGATCTCAAACCTGAGCCATGTTTATAAAATTAGGAAATATGTATTAGCTCGACCCGGGAATTGAACCCAAAAACCCAGTTTTGGCAGGCGAGTGCACTTACCACTAGAACACCGAGCCGTAATATTATTACAACATAGAATATTATAATTGAGTAAGTAGTGGTGACTCGCCTCGCTGGTCTAGTGGTATGTGCTCTCGCCTGCCAAGACTGAGGTCCTGGGTTCAATTCCCGGGTTGAGCATTAACATTATGTTTCCTACTTTTCAAACATGGCTCGAGTTTGAGATCACCAACCCGCATTAGGCAAGCGTGGTGTTACGCCTAATCCTCCTCACTGTACTGATATCTTCAGTGAGGCGAGAGGCCTTTGCCCAGCAGTGGGACATTACAAGCTAATACTTCAAGTAGTGGTGTATGTACTCGTATGGTATCAAGGAGTATACAATCGTAAGAAATCCAACCTTTTCTTATGAACTTGTTGTCGTCCGGTTCGCTCTGCTTGAACACTCCCATGTCTATTAAGTATTGACGGTTCACACTCGGAATTTTCTGAAAGTTTTTGAAGGCCATGTGCTCGCAAAGTTCTTGTATTTGTGATTCTGAATACGTTTTATTGAAAAAATTGCAAAGTTTCTTGATTGCGGCTGGCATGTTCTGTAAGACGAAACGAAAGTGCTCATTTATCTTATTAAAATAAATAAGTTGTGCCTGGCAGAACTACATACGTTCCTAGAGTATATTTATATACAGTAATCACTCTTTCCTTAGAGTAGAGCATCGTATAGACGTCGTATACAGCACTGTGTCAACTTAGGCATACGTTCACACCGTACGAGGTGGTACGAGTATTAGCCCGTACCGGCGTTGTTACCTCAGGGCATTCGGTTTTGTTTCTATTCCAAAACCATACGCTTGCTGGGTGTAACGTTTGCCTGCAGCTTACCAGGAAACTATAAATATAAATCTTATATATAAAATTCTCGTGTCACAATGTTCGTTCCCGTACTCCTCTGAAACGGCTCGACCGATTCTCATGAAATTTTGTGAGCATATTGAGTAGGTCTGAGAATCGGCCAACATCTATTTTTCATCCCGAATTTCCCGCGGGAACGGGTACAACGCGGGTGAAACCGCGGGGCGCAGCTAGTATAATATAATAAACATACTCAGATATGCATGCCTGTATCGGCCATCAGCCGATCCTAGCATGGCACACGTTGACGTATACGCATCTATGACCAGCGACATGCTTCAATGGATGTATCTCTCCTCTCATGCATTTTCCTATAGAATCGAACACGACGTACCATAACGATGTCTTCGTAGAACAGGAACATCATGTTGGGGTGGTGCCGCGCGCTCCACGCCTCCCTCACGTGCGCGAAGTAGTCCGACGTGTTGTATCCTGAGTGGGTAATATGACAAATAAAAAACAAATACAAACAATTTATTTCCAAAATAGCTTAAGCCTACGATATGAGTAAGTACTCCTTTTTTATTCGGGGTCCAACGGAACCTTATTGCTTAGTATTGATCTTACTTACCTCACTACGACACCATCGTGGCGTCACCGGGCTGGTAGCAACAAATGGTTGCGCAACCAAGAGAGTTAGGTAGTTTCCATACGGCTGGATATATTTTGTTGATGGAGCCTCCAGGCGCCACCATAGTGTTACAATAATTTTATTTATTTTAATTTTTGTTTCTTATGAGGCACCTATCCAAATGTAACCGTCTAATTCCTTGATTCCATCTGAGAGCAATATATCTCAGATGGAAGATGGCGTATGTGGCCCGTGAAGATATAAATCGACCACCGAATTCTGTAATTAATAAGTATTTCAGCTACTCACCAATTCCCCTTTTAAAATGCTTCCAAAGGGTGTGAAGGGAGACGTCGGGCTTCGTGTACCCCCCGAGTCTGCCGTAGAAGTACTGCGAGACGCAGGCGTCCCGCGGGTCCCGTGCCACGTAAACCACGCGCGCGGAGTCCAGCGTGCCCGCCGGGAACAGCGACAACGGCAGGTGGGTCTTAATGAACCGGCGCTCGCTCATTTCTTCGATACGATGCATGGGCAAGCTTCTATACTTGGCAAAATTTTCCGCAACTGAACATATTTCCTTTTCTACTTTTCTCTCATCAGGAATACTGTTGACAAAGATATTTATTTTAATTCGAGAAGTTAACAATAAAAAATAGATGTTTAATTATGTTAATTAGCTAATTATTTAATTCATTGATGTCAGTTGTTTCTCGTTGAGTGCACTCCTTCATATTATCTGTATGTATAACTAATGTAATACATTTTTGTTTGTTCGAACGCGCGTATCTAGAAACTACCAATCAGTTTGAATTGGGTAGTCACATTCAACGGTAGGTCCAAGGCTATTTTTATTCTGCACCCACAGGAACGGGGTCCACGCCCGGTGGAACCGCGAGGCGCTGTTAGTGTTGTTATAGAAGAAGACTTTGTCTATCTACAGTATGTTTTAGTGAATAAGGAAATTATTATTTACAAAATTATTTGGTATCTGCCGTCCAACAATTTTGATTTTGCCGTTGCATAATCCAAATCATTATTTATCAACCAAACCAACTCTTGCGTCATTGTTGTTCCTGTAAATTAAAATTAAAAACAGTCACTGAAAGTTTAAACAGCCTCCGTGGTCTTGTGGTTTAAGCGCTCGGTTCACGACCCGGAGGTACCGGGTTCGATTCCCGGTGGGGATATCTCACAAAAATCACTTTGTGAGACTGTCCTCAGTTTGGTTAGGGCATTGCAGACTGAATCACCGAAAAGTAAGATGATCCCGTGCTTCGGAGGGCGCGTTAAGCCGTCGGTCCCGGTTACTATCTACGGATAGTAGTCGTTACATGAGCCATGTCAGAGGCCTTTGGCGGCTCAATAACTCTGACATGGGGATTGGTCAGTATGACCATCCACTTGATGAAGAAGAAGACTGAAAGTTTAGAAAATAATCGTCTTGCAAAACGATGAAACCAAACATATTCTATTTTCTCGAGAGTTAAAATTCAAACCATCATGACTGATTTTAAATTAAAGACTTCTTCTTCCATTGAGGAAAAGAGTCCAGTGATGAACAAGGATTTTTTTTACACATTGGTCCATATTTTAACCCTCGTAAGAAAAAAAGGGTAAATAGGTTACGTTAGTTTACTCTCTCTCACTCACTTACTCACCAGATCGCGGCACTGTCATGACAATCACATCACTATCGCGTGCTTTCAGATTGCTTAGATCCCTCAAAAAAGTTTCCAAGTAACTCGATCCTAAAGTGAAATAGTTTGTCGGGCCTATGTATACTGGACCTCCCACTGAAACGAACAAAATATTCCACAGTTTTACTGGTAAGTACTGGTGAATTTTAGGCATGGAAGTTATAGCTATTTTTATTTCACTATCACGTGGTGAAATTATATTTTTATATAAATCTATAATCGCTATAAATCACGACCGTTATTTTTTATTAGTGACGATTATTGTCACAGCAGGTAAATTTTTTCCGTCTGTTACATGTCTCTAATGTTCATAATCCGAATGATCACTCTTCCTAAAATTTTTCATCCTAAAGTTTTCATTCATACTATTTGTAGTGCTACCGGCGATGTTCATAACACTCATGTTTCTTTTATACTATTATTCAAAGTCATATCTTTTTTGTTTAGATTTCTTTTTATAGGTTAGGTTAGGTTAGAACTGTGACCAACTACGCGCGAGCCGAGCGAGCGAAGCGAGCGGTGCCGCGGCAGCGGCCGGCGAGCGCTACAACAAAATTATGCCATGTTATATTATGTCTAAAGTTTTTATGCAAATGGAAAGGGAACCGTTTTGTAATCACAAGAAATAGTTTAAAAACAAACCTTTTCCTTTAAAGCGTTATGATAAAAAACAGTAGGAGTTTAAATATATTTACATTAATGATATTATTAATTACAATTTTCGGAAACATGAGTGTTATGAACATCGCCGGTAGCACTACAAATAGTATGAATGAAAACTTTAGGATGAAAAATTTTAGGAAGAGTGATCATTCGGATTACAAATCGTTAGGAAGAACAATTTCGGGTAAAGAACTTTAGTTGAGCCAATATGGACCCCTGTGCGAGACACGCCGCACCGCGACAAATGAAGTGATCAAGTGAAATAACTTCTCATTTCACGTCGTGATACTCGTGATTTCAACATTATAAACTGTTCTAGTTCCTAATAAATCTTACCTTCTTTAAAATAAGACTCATTATTATTTGAAGTGTTCGTAACTCAGCATTACTTCGAGAACGTAAACAAAAACCTATAGATAAACTAAAGCCTAATTGCGCTAGAAATAAGATGCAATTTCACCTGGTGACGCGGTGTCGCCCAAGTATTATTGTTTTCTCTTTCGCACGATGGAATTCTGTGAATTGTAATGTAGCTTCGCGTCTTGTCTGAAATCACACTTGCGGCACGCGTTATAATGTAACAGACGGTATCGATGCATATAACTGGCGTGACACGTGATTTTTGTTATCAGTGTAACCAGTGATGCGTGAAATGTTCCATGCCTAGTGAATTTAATACTTAATGAATGACCTATCTTCTAGCGAAAGTTTACAAAGGACAAAACTCGGATTCATGAATTGGCCTCTTCCTGAATGTTAACTAAAATACACATAAAAATTATACATACACTAAACCAATTTGGTGTGCAGGGTTTGGGAAGAAAATGAGTGTTCTAACATTTTATTTTGCGTGGGGGCATTGGAAGTGAAAACGACTTTGAAAAAGGAAATTATTATTGAATTTAGGACCTCCTCCTAAAAGTGACAGATCGATACGTAGCCATTACGTAGTTATTAACCAATATACAGTTATTCTAGAGCTAACTCTAATTAAATGCAAGGTCTCGCAATAATGATAATTCAAAATAGGTACTTACGTTGCTCATCGTATATATTTTCGATTTCTTTCCTTACATCTTCGTCTGCGTCAGTTATTGTCAAAGGAACTGATTCCATCGTAACTGCTCTCGAAACTGTTGACCACACTACGTTCAGAACTCTTTATATATCATTAGTAGTGATAATTCAAATTTCAAGGATTATGTATAGTAGGTTATACATGATACACATAGACAGCTTGGAAGCATCACAAAGAAAAAAAATACATGTGTTGGTGAATGTCTAAGTAAAAAATAGTGTTGGCCACAATACATTTTTACATTGGACTATTTCAGTTTCAAACTTGAAAGATTGGACTTGATCCCCGGCGTACGGCGGCGGGGCAACTTTCTTTTTTAAACATATAGGTACTCGTTAAGGTTTAAGTTGTAGGTCTAAAACATTTATACCAAAAGTACAGGTAATTATAACACTTAATATAATTTTGATTAATTATTTATTGCCCTCGGAATATTACAGTTTTGTTTAAGTGTGTTCGTAACGTTTCTCTATCCAATTTTAACAATTTACTCTCATGTTTTAATCGGAGATCAAAATAAGTTTCGATTATAGTTTTTATAATCAGATATCTATGACTGTCTAAGGGATCTTGATCTAAAACATGATGTAAATTATTTAACGGGACTGTACGTTACTTAGAACTTTTAACACACATTTAGCAAAAATTTGTTCAGTCATTATTTTCTTCTTCATATTTTCTCTCAGCCTTACAACACAATGTAATAACGTCTTTAGATGTCATTTCCTTTGTATTAAGCATTTGTTGTCAATCAAAATGTTTGCTACACATAGTGGAGTTAGTACTAGCCATGGACTTATTATTATAATCTGGACAGCGGACTGTTAAAAATGAAAAATACGAAAGCACACCTTACACCTTTACATTATGATTCAATTTGGGTTACCAACATAGACAGAGGCAAAACGAGCCAAGAGAGATAGCTAGTACCGAGGTCGTTTATCCCTTTCTAACACTTGCCATTCGATCGAAAAGTGGTAGTTGGTAGCATGTTGGTAGAAAATTATTTCACAACGCTGACTTTAAGAAATCCTTTTATTACATATAAAGTAAATATTGAATTAGATAAAATTTATTAATTACTTACTTAGCTTTATAATACTTCCATTGACTTTATATTCTGAAATACCTGCAGAGCCATAATTATTTAGAACTATTTGGTAAAATTATTAATAATTTCTCTAGTAACCCTTTGAATTTGTCATGGCGACTTTGAATTCTCGTCTTCTCGTGAATATCTACCTATTTGTTTTATTTTATGCAATTTTGGGAGATTAGCTTATTGAAATGGTTAAAAAGTGCTGTATTCGTTTCTGTTAAACTGAATCCTATGGTGGTTGCGGGATATCCTTTCACAGGTAAGCCAAATAAGGGAAAAATTGAAAATTTGTTATGTAGGGTGACCATAAGTGCAAGCAATCACTCCTCGAATGATTTATGAGGATTAAAAATGGGTTACTATATATTTATAAGTAATATTTTTCTAGTGTTAATAAAAATTTATTTAAATTACAACAATTTCTTTTATTTAAACATTATGCTTTTATAAGTAAAATCGGACTATCTTTTTTTAGTTTCACCTCAGTAGATAGTTCGATTTCAAATTCACAAAGCACCATCTATTCACTACATAGTATAAAATAAAGTCACTATTTTTGTCTGTCTGTTTGTCTGTTTGTTTGTCTGTATGCTTAAATCTTTAAAATTACGCAACGGATTTTGATGCGGTTTTTTGTAATAGGTAGAGTGATTCAAGAGGAAGGTTTATATGTATGTCGGGGACATGTCACATCAGGATAAGCGCGAGCATTATATTGTCACATCAGATATCTTAGGATTCTTAGGTCTTGATCTTGAAATAATAACTCACAGGACTTCATTACAATGACATTGCTTGTATTTTACACACGATCATCATGGATTACACATTACAGTTAGGATACGTCTAGATTCAATTAATTGATGGAACCTAAACGACCTCCCTACACCCCATAGTCGTCCTGTCCACGCCATAGAATCTTTTCCTAATCCTATACTCGATTCGCAATACGATCGTGATGTCGTCAACACATCCTTCCTCCCATCTACGTTCCAATGTAATCGCCCTCCAACCATCTCCATTCGTCCCATCACGTCTAATGTCCGCCATCTTTTCTTATCATAGACTCACTCACTCACTCACTGCCGCAGACTACCAAACCAGCTCACATCCCTCTATCGAACAACTGTCATCTGTCATAGTGCGTAACACCACAGACTTAACATAGTCTATTCTCATACCACAGACTACACCACGAAGGTAGAACTCACGTCACGGAATAACAACACTACCGATTCCATCAGTCAACTGAATTTACAAACTACTCTTTAACTTCTATAGCTTGATTATACGTCCATCTCCGACACGGCCATCCTGCTAGCACACGTCCTCGTGTGTTATTCTGTAACAATAAAAACATAGCACAGTACATACCGTTCGGCTACTCCTGACACCCAACTTTAGTATTAACTCAACTTTGAGAAGGTAAATTGAAATAAACTTCTCGGCAAAACTATTGTTTTCTTTTGACTTAAAAAAAGACTTACAAAGAAAGAACAGAAAAAAAACACTATAAAGAAGTTACAATAACCGAAGAAAATGCTAGAGCAGCAAAGTACCACTTTCATCCACTATTTACAATCATTAAAGCAACATAGTGATACTTAAGCATACGGCAGGAATCTTATTCGTGGCCTGTGGCTTTTCACTAAGCCCCTCCATCGAACCTCATGTTCGTTTCCTTGCATTCCACGAATGCCGATTCCCTCGGAATCTATGGTCTCTACCAGACCCGACCTCCACCAGAGCCACCCGCTACCGCGCATCCACGGTCTACTCAAAGCAGATACCGACTTCTAACGGACTACGGCTACGAAATGGCTACTGGTATTGTCTGACCAGCCGAACTAAGATTCCCCACCATCCTCCCCAGATTCAGTCTCTTCTACCTCAAGTGGTACTTCGCCCTCGGGCATCCGTCTTAACCTATCATGCGCGTACTTGTAAGTACGTTTGGAGTTCAAAGCTTTCAACGTGTAACGATCACCATCGTTCGGTCACTCCTGAGTCCTGACCTAATTAACTACTTCAACGAAAGACTTAGTAAAGCTCAAACTATTATTCTTTTCCAATCAACAATTTTAACTATCTCAATATTCATAATCACATTGCTTATCTCAACATAATACTAGAACATCGTCAGGCACAAGTACCCATTAAAAATCAAATTAATTTCAAATCAAAGTAAAAGTCAAGTGTGTGTGTCTCTATTGTCCGGCTATCCCCGTAGCCCTAATACGCAGTCATCCCTGTGACTGGCTGTGATCATCCCAGTGATCACCCATGACCCTGATCATCCCTGTGATCAGTCACTCCCGTGATCATCCCAGTGATCACCCATAGCCCTGATCATCCCTGTGATCAGTCACTCCGGTGATCATCCCAGTGATCACCCATGACCCTGATCATCCCTGTGATCAGTCACTCCCGTGATCATCCCAGTGATCATCCCTGACTCAAGAGGACACGCACAACTAGTTACCACACAGTCAAAAGTGACTACAGTTCATCCTCACAAGGCTCAGAATCACTAACAATGGGTACTTGCCCTTCAGGCATTTTCCTATACCAGTCAATGACACTATATTGTGTACTCGTTTTCCTCTAAACCTCGCGGCTACAGTAATTTGCACTCGCTCGGTCAACCTGACTATTAAGAAGCTTGTTCTTCCTTAAAATTCTTGATTTCAATCAAAAGTTAATTAAAATTATTATCAATCGGGAAACTTCAATGCTATGTAACACATGAATACTAGGTACCACGTCATTTTCAACTTTAACTTCAATAGACTATTAATCTCAAATGCACATTACAATATGAGCCATGAGTAAGTAACAGTAAGCTTGTCTAGTCACGTCTAGTCACGGCAACCAGCCGACGAGCAATCACATTGCTCAACAACACACGGTCTCAGCTCAGCAGACCACTCCACAGTACGGTCAATCCAGACCACGATCATCGCCGAGTTCGAACATTGAACTCAATAAGTCACATAGTCACATAGAAATCCTTACTCATACTCTCATATTTTACAACGGGATAAACATCCAAAATACTTTCAATAAACTTTCTACTTTATCAAGTGGTACGAAGATTCACTACAAAACTCTCAATGTTAACTGACTCAAATATCACAAAATAGCTCACCGGATATTTCCCAACTAAGATACTTCAATACGCCAATTCATGCCAATCATTACCGCAATCCCTCATATTCCTCAGGTAACAGGATTGAGAAGAGAACCACGTTCTTCCCTGGACGAGGTTTATCAATGCTCACAATAATTACCAGCATTGAACCAACATGAAAATAAGAAAACTTATTAGAACATATCACATTACGTACAAGTTTAACGGAAGCTCATAATTACCTTCTTAACTCCACAATAGAGTAGAAAACTAACTAACTGTACTCACAGAACATTCCAACTTTTATAACCAATTGCAAAATAAACATTACGTAAAGCGCTTGACAGTAGCGCTTTTGGCGGGATGATGATTCAGACATATCTCCGAATACTACGAGCTTCATAATCCAGGGGAAGGTACATGAATTTCAATCTCGTCGTCGTCGTCGTCGTCGTCGTCGTCGTCGCCGTCGTCGTCACCGTCGTCGTCCATAACATGCACTAACGAGCTCAGCTTGCAGCTCTCAATATTCTTTCATCTTATCATAAACCTAGCTCCGTGGTTGATCTTGAACACCATCCATGGCGATATGATATTCAGCACGATCTTTTTCATTCTCTGCTAGATGCACGGTGGGCAATAGCGATCTTGATCCCACTTCTGATGTCGGGTAACCTCGATAATCATCCCACTTCTGATGTCGGGGACATGTCACATCAGGATAAGCGCGAGCATTATATTGTCACATCAGATATCTTAGGATTCTTAGGTCTTGATCTTGAAATAATAACTCACAGGACTTCATTACAATGACATTGCTTGTATTTTACACACGATCATCATGGATTACACATTACAGTTAGGATACGTCTAGATTCAATTAATTGATGGAACCTAAACGACCTCCCTACACCCCATAGTCGTCCTGTCCACGCCATAGAATCTTTTCCTAATCCTATACTCGATTCGCAATACGATCGTGATGTCGTCAACACATCCTTCCTCCCATCTACGTTCCAATGTAATCGCCCTCCAACCATCTCCATTCGTCCCATCACGTCTAATGTCCGCCATCTTTTCTTATCATAGACTCACTCACTCACTCACTGCCGCAGACTACCAAACCAGCTCACATCCCTCTATCGAACAACTGTCATCTGTCATAGTGCGTAACACCACAGACTTAACATAGTCTATTCTCATACCACAGACTACACCACGAAGGTAGAACTCACGTCACGGAATAACAACACTACCGATTCCATCAGTCAACTGAATTTACAAACTACTCTTTAACTTCTATAGCTTGATTATACGTCCATCTCCGACATGTATAAAAATTCCCGAAATTCCAACGGGACAGGCACAACGCGGGTAAAACCGCGGGGCGCCGCTAGTAAGCTATAAAGAACAAAATTTTCTTCAAGAAAACGCCCCTACGGGAGATTTTCTTACATGCACTTATAAAATAGATGGCGCTAAAACTTGAACGTAACTGCAGAGAATTAAATTAATTGGAAAGTTCCTCATTGTATTTTTTAAAACAAATATTATTTCATTATAATATTTGTCCCACCTAACGAAAAAGTGTGGTCATCCTATTAGAAAGTGACAAACAGCATCGGCTCTCAACATCTCGCTCGGCTCGTTTTTCGGCTGCTAGAGCTCAGTCCAGATTATAATAATAAGTCCATGGTACTAGCATTCCAATCTGGTCTATTTATAGTTCGTAACCATTTTTCACGCAATTTTAAATAAGGTTGAAATCTAGAACAAAATCAGTTAGCAATTACCAAGTTTTGAATTCTTCCACGTAAATAATGACCTAATGTAAATTGTAATTTTATTTCAAAATAGCTTGATTAAATAACTTTTATTGATGTCTTGACAGTCTCTAAAAAAGATCAAGTTTTTATCGAAACTCGTGTCGTCATCGTGTTAGGTTCAATAAATTATTAACATAATTTTGTATGTTTTAAAGAAAAGAGGTTTACTTATATGTTTATGAAAAGAGGTTCGGTTACATCGCCAACTTTTTATATGTTTATGAAAAGAGGTTCGGTTACATCGCAACCTTTTGGAGGGAAAGAGAATAAAAGGGCGGGAATCTTGATTGAACTCTAGAAGGACACGGACGTGTGAGAAAGAGGGATTTTAAGAATTAATGTATTATAAGAGGATTCAAGTGTACGAATTGATTATTAATGAGGTAATTATATTTTTATAAAGTTTATATATCTTTATGGTAAATTCAATGGAAAGTCTGTTATGTTCATTTACTAAAATGTGTTTGTAAATATATTATGTTTTAAAGTATACAGTGGTTTTATATAATATATAATTGCTAGCTTCATGATAAAATATGTTTCGAGTAGCCTCATTCGGTTACAATCGATTTGTCAAGCACTAGTGAAGCTAGCAATTTACTAATTTACATATTTTTTTTGTAGGTAATTACAAGTCTTACCAATATTAGTATTATCAATTGTTATCGCTGCGCATGCCAATACTTAATTACTTTAGGCATTTAGTTAATACCTAAGTTAACATACCTATCTGCAATTTGAGCATGTTTTTTTTAAAAATAATGAATACTTGTAGCCTATACGATTGGTGAAACAATTTATGAAGTCGGATGAACAGTTTCGAAAATTAGCCGTAGCATAGAAACAAACAAAATTACATATTTTTATACTTATTATAATTATACAGACAGATATGATTAGATTAAACAACCACCAACTTATTCGTACACAATAATGAGTACTTTGATTATGTAGGACATTGTTTTTATGTATCATCATTAGATTCAGCAGCGCACGCCAATTATAATTTTTTTAGGCATGTTTTTCATATCATGAAGTTAATTATTGCAATTTCAGTGCAAATCCCTATATAAAAAAATATATCCGAACCCAAATAATAAATACTTGTAGCCTCCGTCCGTCCGTCTGTCACCAGGTTGTATCTCAAGAACGGTGATAGCTAGACAGTTGACATTTTCGCAGATGATGTATATTTCTATTGCCGCTATAACAACAAATACTAAAAATAAAATTAAACAAATATTCCCATACAACCAACAACACCATACAACACCTCGTGTCTTAGTCGTGAGTGCCTCCTCGCGATTTTACCGGGGTCGTGCGCGTTCCCGTAGGAATGAAATTGAGGTGAAAAATAGCCTATAACCTTCCTGTTTAATGTGGATCCACAGAATTATTCCAGTCGGAGTGGTAGTTAGTTTATTATTTATATTAGCGAGTTCAAACTAACTACAATGTTCGTACTCGGAACCCGGGCTTTACCATAGATAGACATACTTAGAAACCTCTTCGCTCTAGGTCTATGGTTTCTCCACGGTGAAACAGTTTTTAAAGTAAGCATAGAACTAATTAGAATTTAATCAAAAATGTATATCTTAACAGAAACGTCTTTCTTTAGAATGGGTAGTGCTGAGAAAGACATCCCTATTTGAAAGTATGTTATAGCTAAATTATAAAATACCTACCTATATTTACTTATCCCAATGATTTCCTTTATTTTCCCACGACGAACATGAACCCGCCAACAAGCGCCGATTCAATAAAGATACCCTGTTATTACCGAGTTGTAATGAACTCGTTAAACGATTTCACACGCCACCTGTCTGTCCACTTGAATTACAGGTCATTACAGGCTGGTCGGAACCTAACTACTTGATCAATGAAGAATACCAGGGGGTTGATATGAAAGTATTATTTTAAGGGAGGGTTTGCACAAGAACTCTAAAATCTATTTAGTAGGTACCTACCTATTAGGTATGTTCGTTCAAAAGTGTATTTTATATTGCACTTAATAGAACACTGTATAACACGAACATCATTAGTTTATTACATACTAGCGACCCGCCCTCGCTACGCTTCGGTCAATCAATTTCATATGGGAAATTCGGTATAATACATAGCGTGTCTTCTTCGCTCGTATATACAACGCGCCCGTCCCGCGCGATACTGTAGGTACCTATGACAGGGGACCCTTCATCGATTTTCATTTCACCGAAAATCAATCGATTGCTTTATTGATCGATGCCTTATTAGAACCAAGCTTTAATTCCACGATGTTACAACTCACCGAAAACCAATTTACCGATGTTTATTTCAACTACACTATACTTGACCGACTAATCATTTCGTCGAATGTAACATTTACGCAAGAATAATAATAAGAATAAAATACATTTATTGGCAAAAATTAAAAATTGAAATATACACAGAGATAAAAATTAAAATCTAAGGAACTTGGCGACAGGCTGCAACTCAGCTGTTGCTGTGCGGAACGGATCCCGCTCGGCGCTATACATAGGTATAAGTAATAATAAGTACTTTAAAATTGTGGAGTGTGGAATATATTAAATATAGATTGATTATCCTTCTCCCTGCCCCTTAGCATAGAGAGTGAATATTTATATAACACTAAAGAGACTAAAGAGTGATTGAATTCTCCAACCCTCTAGACCAGTGGTTCCTAACCTTTTCAATGTCACTACCCCTGTGAACAAGTATGCAAATTGAGTTTACCCCTAGCCAATTTAAAATAATTAAAACCACACAAATTCGAACGAAAATATGTTTATTATCTAACTAAATTCTAAGAAATTGCACGTTTAGGTAACTAGTAAAGTAAAGTAATATGTAAATCTTGGAGTTAACTAGTGTGAAGGTTGAAATTGCTTTGCATTCGCAAGTTTGACAATATTAGGTTCGGTTTCACTCAACGCGCATCTCATGTCATGCTCAACATTCAGACGGTTTCTGGCTTTTGTTTTTAATGTAACAAGAGTTGAGAAACCAGTTTCACATCTGTAAGTTGTAGCAAATGGAATCAACATTTTTAAAGCTCTGTCAGCTATAATGGGATATTCTGCAGCTGCTTTTCGCCAAAATGTGCTTAGTTTATCATTTTGAAAATCAACTTTCAATGAGTTATTCTCACGCAGCCCGAGAAACTCTACTTTCGCTGACACATCTTCGTCCTTGAAAATATCGACGCAAGTAGAAAATGGTCTTAAAATCCAGGAGTAGGACTCACGACTGTCCATGTTCGGAAAATATTGCTGCAGTGAGTCTATCACGGTAGTTAAATGTTGAACCACGGAATTTTCAAACGTGATTTTCTCTTGTTTATTATTTACTAATTGCTCACTTAGTTGTGTAAACATTGACACATCACCAGCTTGAACTCTGCGTTGGTAAAGTTCCAATTTGCGCAAAAAACTTGCGATTTTATCCTGCAACGTCAAAATATTCGTTTCATTTCCTTGCAGTGAAATATTCAGACTATTAATTTCAGTGAAAAAATCAGCAAGGTACGCCATTTTTAGAATAAATGTTTGGTCTTTAATTTTTGCATAATATTCTTTTTCTTTTTGTGTTCTCTTATTTTCAAAAAACAATCCAATTTCTTCTCGTAATTCGTAAACCCTACTTAGAACTTTGCCTCTTGATAACCAACGTACCTCTGTATGGTACAAAAGAGCATTAAAATTAGCACCAACTTCATCGCACAAAACTTTGAATAATCTTGAGTTAGTAGCGCTGCCTCGAATATGATTAACAATTTTTACTATGTCACTCAACGTGTTTAGCAAATCTGGTGGAAGCGTTTTCACAGCCAAAGCGTAACGGTGTATCAAGCAATGATAGCCGAAAACTTGAGGAGCAACTTGTTTCACGAGTGCCTGAAAACCTGAACGGATGCCCATCATGGAAGGCGCCCCGTCTGTACAAGTACCAATCAGCTTTAACCAGTCTAGGCCATTTTCCTCAATAAACTCTTTTAGCATTTGAAATACGTCTTCGCCGCGAGTAGTAGTGGGCAAAGACTTGCAGAACAAATATTCCTCCTTTACATCATCATCTTTAATGTATCGTGTAAACACCAATAATTGTGAACACGAAGCAACATCTGTGGACTCGTCCAACTGCAGCGCAAACATAGGACTTTCCTTTATTTCAGAAATAACGGTTGCTAGAATATCGGCACTCATTTCACATATGCGACTTTGAATAGTAGTGTTTGAGAGTGAGATTTGTTTAATCTTAGCTACATGTTGCTCACCAATAACAAGTGCTACTGCATCTAACAAGCAAGGTTTGATGAGGTCCTCTCCTATAGTGTGTGGTTTTTTATTACGTGCGATGCGATAAGCAATTTTGTATGAAGCTTGAAGGCATGATTCATTTGCTTTCTGTATATTGCCTGTAGAATCCATGCGGGAAGACTTCAGAATCCTCTCCTTTTTCTTAAAAAAATCTATATTTTTATCTGCGAACTCCTTGTGAACTTTAGCAAAATGTTCTTTTAATTTGCTCGGTTTCATACTTTCTGGATTAAGCACTTTATTACATAAAACACACTGAGGCTTTTCTATATTTTTGTCTACGATGCTTGTGAAACCCCATTGTAGAAATGCTTCTTTATAAGTGCGCTTTTTGCCAGATGAAGTAGAAGCCATGTCAAAAACACCTGTAGGTACCTAAAACAAAAATCAACTAAATACATACCTACGTAAACAAATCACTCGTGACAATATTAACGTGACGATATATAAATACTATATAAATACGATATAAAAAATAACAAACACTGCTTACCTTTGAATTTAAACAATTCAAAAATACGATTTCTGCAATGCGCGGCGGAACAAATAGAATGCGTGTTCTTCCTAAGATTAGGTAAACAAAATGAACATCGCCGCCTGTCCGGCCCGCCGCTAGTCATGCTTCACCCCTCCCACACCGCAGCTCACCCGCCGCCGTCGCCGTCAGCCGCGCGCATGAGAGCGCCGTGCTACCGTTTACCGTACTATTATTTTGTTTATTGCTATTTTAATACTATTTCGTGCCATCCCGTGTTACCCCCTTAGAATCTCCGTTTTACCCCTGCGGGGGTAATTACCCCCAGGTTAGGAACCACTGCTCTAGACCAAGCTACGAGTACTCGTATAGGCATTCCTGACGCCTGCATCAGGTGTTAGTACTGCGGATACTTCAGGTCGGTGTCCCGAAGGTTATCGCTGATCCACTGCTCGGCCTCCTGCGCCATCTCCTCGGTGAAATGATCACGCCAACCACCTACTTTGCCTGCCAAGTATATTAGCAATGAAGAGACCAACTAAGCACATATATACACGAAAAATAGCCGACAACCACGGTAGCAAAACCATAAAGTACTCATATAGTGTTTGTATAAGACGGCAAGGGATTTAGTGGATGTCAATATTATAATATAACTAGCGGCCCGCCCTCGCTTCGCTTCGGGTAATCAAGATTTCATGTAGGAAAATCGGGATAAAACATTGCGTGTCTCCCGCAGGAATATACACAATCAAAATTTCAAGTGGGAAATTGGGGATAAAATATTACATGTCTCGCGCGAGTATATATGTATACACAATCAAGATTTCATGTGAGGAAGAATTCGGGATAATACCTACATAGCACGTCTTCGTCGTTCGTAGTTCGTAGGTAGGTATATCCCCGCGCGCTTTCACCGCACGAAACAGTAAGTGGCCATAAGAGACCCGCCATCGAGCATTATTATTTTGTAAGCAGCGCCCCGTGGTTTTACCCGCGTTGTGCCCGTTCCCGTGGGAATTTCGGGAATTTTTTTACAAATAAACCTTCCTCTTGAATCACTCTATCTATTACAAAAAACCGCATCAAAATCCGTTGCGTAATTTTAAAGATTTAAGCATACAGACAAACAGACAGACAGACACGAAACAGAGAAGATCGCTTCGGGTAATCAAGATTTCATGTAGGAAAATCGGGATAAAACATTGCGTGTCTCCCGCAGGAATATACACAATCAAAATTTCAAGTGGGAAATTGGGGATAAAATATATCATGTCTCGCGCGAGTATATATGTATACACAATCAAGATTTCATGTGAGGAAGAATTCGGGATAATACCTACATAGCACGTCTTCGTCGTTCGTAGGTCGTAGGTAGGTACCTATATCCCCGCGCGCTTTGACCGCACGAAACAGTAAGTAGCCATAAGAGACCCGCCATCGAGCATTACTATTTTGTAAGCAGCGCCCCGCGGTTTTACCCGCGTTGTGGCCGTTCCCGTGGGAATTTCGGGAATTTTTTTACATAAAAACCTTCCTCTTGAATCACTCTACCTATTACAAAAAAACCGCATCAAAATCCGTTGCGTAATTTTAAAGATTTAAGCATACAGACAAACAGACACGAAACAGAGACGACTTTATTTTATACTCGTACTATGTAGTGATATTTCTCATCATAACTCTGAAACTATATTTTAATAATTTAAAGAGGTAGGTACACAAAGAAACATAATTAACCTTGATTGTAGAGCCATTTATTTTGATGTAGATTCATATCATCGTATGAATATCATCAATTAAAATTACACTCCTTTTTTAACTAATTAATTTTAACTTAAAACGGTTATTGTGTCTTAACTATAATAGTTAGACATATGCCCTCGCGAACTTATTTGTTCGCAATGATATGTACTTTGATTGTGTAGAACATTGTTTTTGTGTATCATCAATAGATTTAGTAGCGCACGCCAATAACCAATTTTTTTAGGCATGTTTTTCATACCTTGGGTTACATATACCCGCGTTGTGCCCGTTCCCGTGGGAATTTCGGGAATAAATATAGCCTATGTCACTCAGGGATAGTGTAGCTTTCGAATGGTGAAAGAATTTTTTAATTCGGTGCAGTAGTTTCAGAGCCTATTCGAGACAAACACCAAACAAAAAATCAAACCTTTCCTCTTTATAATATTATTAGTAAAGTAATATAGTAATATATAATAAAGTATAACCGTGTAATGACCCACAGCTGGGCAAAAGGCTCTTGTCTCACTGAAGATATCAGTACGACGTAATGACAACGCTTGCCTATATCGAGTTGGTGATCTCAAACCTGAGCCATGTTTATAAAATTAGGAAATATGTATTAGCTCGACCCGGGAATTGAACCCAAAAACCCAGCTTTGGCAGGCGAGTGCTCTTACCACTAGAACACCGAGGCGGGCTCGAGTTTGAGATCACCAACCCGCATTAGGCAAGCGTGGTGTTACGCCTAATCCTCCTCACTGTACTGATATCTTCAGTGAGGCGAGAGGCCTTTGCCTAGCAGTGGGACATTACAAGCTAATACTTCAAGTAGTGGTGTATGTACTCGTATGGTATCAAGGAGTATACAATCGTAAGAAATCCAACCTTTTCTTATGAACTTGTTGTCGTCCGGTTCGCTGTGCTTGGACACTCCCATGCCTTTTATGTATTGCAGGTTCACACTCGGAATTTTCTGAAAGTTTTTGAAGGCCATGTGCTCGCAAAGTTCTTGTATTTGTGATTCTGAATACGTTTTATTGAAAAAATTGCAAAGTTTCTTGATTGCGGCTGGCATGTTCTGTGAGACGAAAAGAAAAAGTGCTTATTTATAGTCCCGTCAAAGAACAACTCAAAGGAGGGTATAGAGTGCGTGAGAGGGTACCTAAGCGATTTCTACAGAAACGTATTCAGGGTGCTCAGGGGAAAAACATACTAAAAGTCCTGACGTCTAGGAGGTGCACCGGAGGGAGGGGGGTAACAAAGGTCTCAATTTTAGGTTATTCGCGAATATCTCAAAAATGGTGCAATGTAGCAAAAAAAAGTGTATGATGAAATGAAAGCTTACATAATTCTCTATAACTTTAATTGTATCCACTTTTTCTATATTCCCAACCGTTATTGAACTACACGCTCCAGAAATGTATAAATTAAGGACCTCGGGCAGGTAACTATGGAGCCTACCCCAATGCTCAACAGTGACATGACCTATGTCATTTGAAAGGTCTACAAGTTACTCCTAGACAGTTATATCGAATTCGACGGCCAACTCGGTGTTTTCGACCACCGAAGCATTACCGCTGGAGGTGCTGTGGAGCCTGGACGGAACGCTCAACAGTGACATGACTTACGCAATTGAAAGCTCTTACAAGTCACTTTTTTTGAAGTTTTTAAGACTTTTTTTTTTCAAATACTCTATAACTATTTTATGAATTGAACTAATGTGTATATTTTTTTTTTTGGTCAAAAACACCGAGTTAGCCTTTGAATTCCATATAAATGTCAAGGAGTGACTTGGACAACTCTTCAAGGGCTTTCAAATGACATAAGTTATGTCACTGTTGAGCAATACCATCAGGGTCAACTGCACATAAACCCATTCTTCGGTGGTCGAAAACACCGCGTTGGCGGTCGATTTCGATATAACTGTCAAAGAGTGACTTGTACGACTCTTCAAGCGCTTTCAAATGACATAGGTCATGTCACCGTTGAGCATTAGGATCAGCGTCGATACTTCGGTATGGCAGAGAGGCCTCCTAGACGTCAGGACTCTAGTATGTTTTTCCCCTGAGCACCCTGAATACGTTTCTGAAGAATTGGCTTAGGTACCCTCTCACGCATTCTATAACTACTTCGTTGACGGGATTATTATATTATTAAAATAAATAAGTTGTGCCTGAAAGAGCTACTACACTCCTAGACTATATTTCATATACAGTAATCTTTAGAGTAGAGCATCGTATAGACGTCGTACACAACACTATGTTAACTAACCGTACGTTCACACGGAGACACGATTTCCCGAATCTTATTTTTTTCGGATCTGGAAAAACCGAATGTGGTATTCACACGGCACATTTTGCATTGCTGTATCCGACGGCCTCGTAGCGGGACCCCGTGTGAACACACCATCCGGTTTTTTTTAGCAATAGTACAAAGAGGATCAACATTTGATGTCTTTACAACTCTAATGCAGCAGTTAAGAAACGATCCACAATTTTTTTTAACTACTTTATAATGACTATACCTACATTTGATAATCTTGAAAAAAGTGGAAAAAGACCCCACACACAAAAAGATACCCCTCCTCCTCCGCTTGCGCGACACGAGCGACGCTCGGTTTCCAGATCCGACAAAAAACCGAATCTGCCCTGCGCGTATCGTGTGAACGTATGTATTGAATGCGCTGTACCACTGCACCGGATCTGACATTTTCCAGTAAAACCGAATCGGTTTCTAGTCGCAAAATCGGATGTCAACTTTATCAAGATTCGGTTTTTTGTCGTGTCTTGAAACCTAATGCACGTGTGAACTCATCCATAGAAATACTGTTGCCACTAAATCGAATCCGACAAAAAACTGATCCGGTAAAGAAACACTCGACGCCGTGTGAACGGGCTGTTAGGCATACGTTCACACCGTACTTAGTATTAGCCCGTACCGGCGTTGTTACCTCAGGGCATTCGGTTTTATTTCTATTCCAAAACCATACTGTTGCTGGGTGTAACGTTTGCCTGCAGCTTACCAGGAAACTATAAATATACGTGTGTGCGTACATTCGTACAATTTCCACGTTCGTACAATTCTACATTCGTACAATTTTTCATAAATTGTTTTCCAAATTCGTACAAATAGGTGCTATGTGAGTCTGCATTATAGTTCGTTTACTCCCACCTGTTCTGTTGAGTAGTTCTGTTGACAAAACTAAGTATTTTCTTACTATTCGGTAGGTTAGGGTTTTTTTTTTTTTACTAGTTCCATATTAGTTATCGGTTTTATAGCACTTATTTGTACGAATTTGGAAAACAATTTAGGAAAAATTGTACGAATGTAGAATTGTACGAACGCGGAAATTGTACGAATGTGTACAAAGCCAAATATACACACATCAACACTGTCTAGGGATATTTTGGATTTACTCAATTTACTCAAAATTTATTAGAAATAACATACAACATGTATATATTTGTATAAAGCCCATTTAATAGACTACACTCTAGAATAAAAGAAAACTACTTTTTTTACGTAAACAAATGTTTATTTATTCAAATAAAGAAAAAGCGTGAGATAATGGTAAAACTAACAATTGACTTGAAAAAATTGATCAGTTTTTAACAGTCATGTGAAAAATCAGTAGTCAGTAAACCCACCCATGACGTTAGTAACGGTCCTGCAACGGTTTTTCATGCTTTGGATTAAGTTATCCAAGTCTTGCTGCGGTATATTGTCCCAGGTCCGGCTAAGATGCAAAAAAAGTTGCTCTTCCGTCGCAATGTTTGCAGGGAAATTCCTCAAAACCCTTCTTTGGAGCATGTCCCACGCGTGTTCTATGGGGTTTAGATCAGGCGATTGTGCGGGCCACCCTAAGACCGATACGTCATGCTCCTGCAACCAACTCGTCACCACTCTCGCTGTGTGTGGACGGGCGTTATCGTGCATGAGCGTGAATTCTTGGCCCATTTGTAGTCGACGGGGGTAGATTATTGGTACTAGCACCTCGTTACGGTATTTTTCAGCCGTCATGGAGTTCGTCAAGTTGGCGGTCGATTTCGATATACATGTCAAGGAGTGACTTGGACAACTCTTCAAGGGCTTTCAAATGACATAAGTTATGTCACTGTTGAGCAATACCATCAGGGTCAACTGCACATACACCCAGTGTCGATATTTCGATGGTCGAAAACACCGCGTTGGCGGTCGATTTCGATATAAGTGTCAAAGAGTGACTTGTACAACTCTTCAAGAGCTTTCAAATGACATAGGTCATGTCACTTTTGAGCATTAGGATCAGCGTCGATACTTCGGTATGGCATAGCCCAACTCCATTCTTCGGTGGTCGAAAACACTAAGTTGGACGGCGATTTCGATATAACTATCAAAGAGTGACTTATAAAACTCTTTATGAGCTTTCAAATGATATGTGTCATGTCACTGTTGAGCAATACGATCAGTGTCGATACTTCGGTGGTCGAAAACACCGAGTTGGTCGTCGATTTCGATATAACTGTCAAGGAGTGACTTGTAAGAGCTTTCAAATGACATTAGTCATGTCACTGTTGAGCAATACGATCTGGGTCAACTGCACATTATTGCACATACACCTAGTGTTTTTTCTTCAGTGGTCGAAAACACCGAGTTTGGCGTCGATTTCGACATAACTATCAAAAAGTGACTTGTAAGAGCTTTCAAATGCGTAAGTCATGTCACTGTTGAGCATACCGTCCAGGCTCCACAGCACCTCCAGTGGTAATTCTTCGGTGGTCGAAAACACCGAGTTGGCCATCGAATTCGATATAACTGTCTAGGAGTAACTTGTACAACTCTTCAAGACCTTTCAAATGACATGGGTCATGTCACTGTTGAGCATTGGGGCAGGCTCCATAGTTACCTGCCCGAGGTCCTTAATTTTGACATTTCTGGAGCGTGTAGTTCAATAACGGTTTGGAATATGGAAAAAGTGGATAGAATTAAAGTTATAGAGAATTTTATAAGCTTTCATTTCATCATACACTTTTTTTTGCTACATTGCACCGTTTTTCAGATATTTGCGAAAAACACTTTTTTTTGACATTTGACCTTGAATAAAAAAAATTCCATGCACGGGAATGATGGGGAACTTTTACACATTGTTTATAATTATGTTTTGAACAATTTTCCTGATTTTCAGCTTGTTGGGACTTTATGCAAACTCGAATGTCTAAATTGTCCGGGGTAGTGTTGATGTGTGTAATATAATGAACATACACTCAGATATAATAATATACCACTATTGGCCATCAGCCGATCTTAGTATGGCACACGTTGACGTAGGCCTATACGCATCTATGACCAACGATATGCTTCAATGGATGTATCCCTCCTCTCATGCATTTTCCTATAGAATCTAACACGACGTACCATAACGATGTCTTCGTAGAACAGGAACATCATGTTGGGGTGGTGCCGCGCGCTCCACGCCTCCTTCACGTGCGCGAAGTAGTCCGACGTGTTGTATCCTGAGTGGGTAATATGAGTAAGTACTCCCTTTTTATTCGGGGTCCAACGGAACCTTATTGCTTAGTATTGATCTTACCTCACTACGACACCATTGTGGCATCATCGGGCTGGTAGCAACAAATGGTTGCGCAACCAAGAGAGTTAGGTAGTTTCCATACGGCTGGATATACTTTGTTGATGGAGCCTCCAGGCGCCACCATAGTGTTACAATAATTTTATTTATTTTAATTTTTGTTTCTTAAAAGGCACCTATCCAAATGTAACCGTCTAATTCCTAGATTCCATCTGAGAGCAATATAGCGTATGTGGCCCCTGAAGATATAAATCGATCACCGAATTAGCCTGGCCGCATACGTGCGGAATCCGAATTCGTTTTCCGCATTCGTTTTCCGCATTCGGACATCTGAATGCATGGAATCAGTAGAAAATACATTATTTGACGCACACGTTCGTTTTTTTTTCGAACGGAATAAGTTCCGCACGTACGTTTCGTTTGCAAGCCGGCGCGTTAGCCTGGCCGCATACGTGCGGAATCCGAATTCGTTTTCCGCATTCGTTTTCCGCATTCGGACATCTGAATGCATGGAATCAGTAGAAAATACATTATTTGACGCACACGTTCGTTTTTTTTTCGAACGGAATAAGTTCCGCACGTACGTTTCGTTTGCAAGCCGGCGCGTTCGGAGAAACCTACTCGAAAAAACCTAATGACGTCATGCGGAACGCAGCACTTGCATACATTTTGTTTGTGCCGGCGCACACATTCGGAAATTTCTATTCAGTATCGCGCCCGCACCGAGCGCATCGGACATATTGTAACCGAATGAGGTTACTTCCATTCTATTCCATGGGTAATTGAATATATAAAACCACTGTATACTTTAAAACATAATATATTTACACACACCTTTTAGTAATGAACATAATAGACATTCCTTTGAATTTAACATAAAGATATATAAACTTCATATCGTTATAATTACCTTATTATGAACTTACACTTGAATCCTTACAATCCTTTTTCTTTTTATTCCCCTTTTTCTCCCACGTCCGTGGCCTTCTAGAGTTCAATCAAGATTCCCGCCCTTTTATTCTCTTTCCCTCCAATAGTTTGCGATGTAAACGAACCTCTTTTCATAAACATATAAACCTCTTTTCTTTAAAACATACAAAATTCTGTCAATAATTTATTGAACCTAACAATATCTATAACTAAAAATTTTTATTAGATTCCAGATTTGACAATGCAAAAAAACGAACGTCTGCGCTAGTTCCACGGAATTCCGCATGCGGAAAACGAATGCGGAAAACGAATACGTTTTGTTTGTGCCGGCGCACACATTCGGAAATTTCCGTGCGGAATTAAAAACAAATCAAACCAATTCCCCACTGAACGTACTGGCAGTTTACAAATCCTAATGCAAAAAAACGAACGTCTGCGCTAGGTCCACGGAATTCCGCATACGGAAAACGAATTCGGAAAACGAATTCGGATTCCGCACGTATGCGGCCAGGCTTAATATTCTTTAATTAATAAGTATTTCAGCTACTCACCAATTCCCCTTTTAAAATGCTTCCAAAACGTGTGAAGGGAGACGTCGGGCTTCGTGTACCCCGCGAGTCTCCAGAGGAAGTACTGCGAGACGCAGGCGTCCCGCGGGTCCCGCGCCACGTACACCACGCGCGCAGAGTCCAGCGTGCCCGCTGGGAACAGCGACAGCGGCAGGTGGGCCTTCATGAACCGGCGCTCGCTCATTTCTTCGATCCCATGCATTGGCATGCTTCTATACTTGACAAAATTTTCCACGACTGAACACATTTCCTTTTCTACTTTTCTAGTATCAGGAATACTGTTGACAAAGATATTTTTTTAAGCAATAAAAAAATACAAAATGATGTTTAATAATGTAAATTAGCTGATTGTTGATTTCATTGATGTCAGTTGTCTCTCGTTGAGTGCACTCCTTCATATTATCTGTATGTACTAATACGTATACTGTGTATACTAATAAATAATATGTACTTAATATATGTTTGTTTGTTTGAACGCGCGTATCTAGAACCAATCAGTTTGAATTGGGTAGCCACATTCAACGGGTAGGTCCAAGGCTATTTTTATTCTGAACCCACAGGAACGGGGTCCACGCCCGGTGGAACCGCGAGGCGCTGTTAGTGTTGTTATAGAAGAAGACTTTGTCTATCTACAGTACGTTTTAGTGAATAAGGAAATTATTATTTACCAAATTAGTTGGTATCTGCCGTCCAACAATTTTGATTTTGCCGTTTCATAATCCAAATCATTATTTATCAACCAAACCAACTCTTGCGTCATTGTTGTTCCTGTAAATTAAAATTAAAACAGTCCTCCAGACCAATCCTGGTGTCAGAGTTATTGAGCCGCCAAAGGCATCATGACTGATTTTGAATTAAAGACTTCTTCTTCCATTGAGGAAAAGAGTCCAGTGATGAACAAGGATTTTTTCTAACACATTAGTCCACATTTTAACCCTCGTAAGAAAAAAAGGGTAAATAGGTTACGTTAGTTTACTCTCTCTCACTCACTTACTCACCAGATCGCGGCACTGTCATGACAATCACATCACTATCGCGTGCTTTCAGATTGCTTAGATCCCTCAATAAAGTTTCCAAGTAACTCGATCGAAAAGCGATATAGTTTGTCGGGCCTATGTATACTGGACCTCCCACTGAAACGAACAAAATATTCCACAGTTTTACTGGTAAGTACTGGTGAATTTAATACTTTAATGAATGACCTTTCTTCTAGCGAAAGTTTACAAAGGACAAAACTCGGATTCATGAATTGGCCTCTTCCTGAATGTTAACTAAAATACACATAAAAATTATACTTACCCTAAACCAATTTGGTGTGCAGGGTTTGGGAAGAAAATTAGTGTTCAAACATTTTATTTTGCGTGGTGGAAGTAAAAACGACTTTGAAAAAGGAAATTATTGAATTTAGGACCTCCTCCTAAAAGTGACAGATCGATACGTAGCCATTACGTAGTTATTAATCAATATGCAGTTATTTTAGAGCTACCTCTAATTAGATGCTAGGTAAGCTCGCGCAATAATGATAATTCAAAATAGGTACTTACATTGCTCATCGTATATATTTTCGATTTCTTTCCTCACATCTTCGTCTGCGTGAGTTATTGTCCAAGGAACTGATTCCATCGTATCTGCTCTTGAAACTGTTGACCACACTACGTTAAGAACTCTTTATATATCATTAGTAGTGATAATTCAAATTTCATGGATTATGTACTCGTATATCTACATCATATATGTAGGATATACAAGATACACATAGACAGCTTGGAAGCATCACAAAAAAAATATACATGTGTTGGTGAATTTCTATGTGTGAGTTAAAAATAGTGTTCGCCACAATACATTAATTTACGTTATGGACTATTTCAGTTACAAACTCGAAAGATTGGACTTGATATTTCATACTTGACAACTTCAAATAAAGATGACCGCAAAAGCACTGGCGGGATTGCGCCGAAAAGACTTCCAGCCAACCCCACGCTTTAAAAAAAACGCTGGCCCTGTTTTTTTCTATTTCAATATCCCAACTGGACTAGATCCCCGGCGTACGGCGGAGGGGCAACTTTCTTTTTTAAACATACTCGTTAAGGTTTAAGTTGTGGGTCTAAAACATTTATACCAAAAGTACAGGTAATTAAAACACTTAATATAATTTTGATTAATTATTTATTGCCCTCGGAATATTACAGTTTTGTTTCAGCTACGTATGGTCTTCCGAAATACCGCTCACCGAAAGGACGGTTCTCCGAAAACACTCTACTCCGACGGTTAGTTGAACGAAAAAATCATTGGCCGAAACAACGTTTCGACCGAAACACACCTATTTGCAATTTGAGCATGTTTTTTTTAAATAATGAAAACTTGTAGCCTATACGATTGGTGAAACAATTTATGAAGTCGGATGAACAGTTTCGAAAATTAGCCGTAGCATAGAAACAAACAAAATTACATATACTTACCTATTTATACTTATTATAATTATACAGATATGATTAGATTAAACAACCGCGAACTTATTTGTACACAATAATGAGTACTTTGATTATGTAGGACATTGTTTTTATGTACCTATCATCATTATATTTAGCAGCGCACGCCAATTATCAATTTTTTACTCATGTTTTTCATACTTTGGGGTAAATTATTGCAATTTTAGTGCGGATCCCTATTTTAAAAAATATATCCAAATCCAAATAATAAATACTTGTAGCCTCCGTCCGTCCGTCTGTCACCAGGTTGTATCTCAAGAACGGTGATAGTCAGACAGTTGACATTTTCGCAGATTATGTATATTTCTATTGCCGCTATAACAACAAATACTAAAAATAAAATAAACCAAATATTCCCATACAACAAACGTGTTTTTTGAAGTACGGAATAAATGATACAAACTCGCCATATGTGTCATGCCCTCACGAGAGGTCCCCAAGGAGTGTATGTGTCAGCAGTTAGCACGTCAGTTAACTAGACGAGATGAAGTTTTGAATTATTGTAATAAAATCTATAAATCAACTAGCTGTGCCCCGCGGTTTCACCCGCAGCGCCCCCGTTCCCGTGGGAATTTTGAGATTTTTATTCCCTATAAACCTCACAGAGCCCGAGACCTTTCCAACGAATGCAAAACCGTGGAAATCGGTTCGTGCGTTCTGGAGTTATAGCGTCAGGGAGGAAAACCCGACTTATTTTTACATAGTAGATAACACTCAAATACGGGGTGGCTTTTTAAATTGGTCTGTATGGGTAAGTCTGAATCTATATTACTTATTTATAAGATGTACGAAAATAAGAAGATAAGTAGAAGGGCCATAGATTTTAGAACAATAAAAACTGCATCCATACACTTCCAAACGAACCCAGTAAAATTTAAAAAAAATACAACGAATATTTTTTTAAGAAACATACTTAATTAAATGCAAGATTTAAGAAATAACGCAATATATTTGTTCAACATTCTAGATTTAGTTTCATACATTTCAACTGCATCAAAAAAGTAAGTATGCAGTTCTTCTTAGGTATCTCTTATATGGTTGACTTGATTTCTATAAAAAAACTTAGTATCTCATACAGCTTCATACTTGCGTTTTGAAAAGTCAAGTTATATATTAAACCAATGGGGGAGAAAAACTAGGAACACTATAGGCATATCTTAACACAGTTTAGGCATTTAGGTATTATAAATACTAATTGCTCAGGTCATCTTTCCGACCATAAACTAATCTACATTGAAACACACGGGCAGATAACCACCCAATTACACCAACACTACCCCCGGACAAGGGTTGTTCCACCCCATTAGCGCCCCGACCGGTAGATACAATAATTGCTAATCGGAAACATCCCTGGCAGCACTAATAGAAAGTTATTGGTAATATTATGATTGGATGTGATGAAATTAACTGTGGGAAAATATTGAAAAATACCTCGTTAAGTTAGCGTGCTTTGTACTTTACGTAACTTAACTAAGTTTATTAAGGCGTAGGTTGTTAGACACCAGTTTCGGAATTTTGAAATATGTTTAACCTTTCTGAAAAGAATGAACATTCGTTGTCGAATCTTTTTTCGTCCAACGACGCAAACACGGCTGCACCGATTTTAACCAAACGTAATCGAACCGAACGCAAGGAGACGGCTTTCAAGTGAAATTAATACATCCATCCGTGCACGGTACTGTGCATCAAACTTATAACAATCCTTTTTCCCGTCGGGGGCGAAAATTAAAAAGTTTAGACTAGCAATACTTAAGTTCTAACTTGGATCCTGGCGCCATCTATTGCTTGCGAATAAAAGCTGAGAATAGTTTTCAATTAATGTTTAACGAACATACCTATTACTTATACTTGCTTACTGGCTAACAAGCTGCTTACTAGCTATATATACTTACCTTGAAGTTACCTTTGTATCCAAAAAGTGACTTAAATCACAGATTCTTAGTTCCGGGGATTAACCAACACACAAAACAAAACACATTTCCTAACATCAAAGAAAAATCATCTTACAAAATAGTTCAATAAGGTTTATTTTTAAGAGTGAGTGAATGATAAAGGCACTTGCACAATGTCAGTTGGATTGAGCCAATCATTGTGTCGCGCCCTCGGTGTTAGGGGCGGTTGGAAGATTATTGGAAATTAATTTTATTTGTATTGTCTGTCTGTTCTGTTCATTCACCTTTGATTTATTGCGTACAGTAAAAGTTTCAAGATTCGAGACAGTTTCAAAGCTGTGATCTATTTTTTTAAATTGAATTATCATAGTTATTTGTTACTTAAGTTTCTTAAATGTGAAATAAAAGCGAAGTGTATCCGTAAAGTAGTTCCAATTCAAAATATAATTATTATGTTTTGGCTCGGGTCTATGATCGCCAATCCGTAGTAAGCAAGTAGGTGATTACGCCTCACTTTCCTCTCTAACTATACTAAATGAACTGTATCTTGTTAAAATATTTATAACGGTCACACTTGACAAGTGTCTTCCCGTAACTACTAGTGGTGTAACTCGCTCGAAACGACGCAATATATTAACACACTAAAGTCCCGTTTTACTTAGTATAACGAATGCAAATCGTTCAAGTTTGAAAAGTATGTTCTCACTGTACTGATATCTGAGGGCTTCAAAGAAAAAATACCAACTACATATTTTTAAATAACTTTAAGCTAACCATTCCTTAACATTTGCGACAATCACACCATGATTCGCGCCCACACCCACAAATAAAACCTCAATACACCACAACTCGCCGACCACAGATTACACAATAAAACCACAGACAACCACACCTCATGTAATCTTTCCTTTATCCCGAATTACGCGTTTCCTTTACACTAGCAACTTCCGGTCGGAAAAGAAAAAAAAAGCTTGTCCATGGGTAATTCCTCTTTAGTTGTAAGTTTTGTAAGAAGTGCCGAAATTGTATAATACTGTATTAATAGTGTAATCCCATACAGTTGATGTGTAATATGGATTTCTATAGCTTTTGAATGGTTTAAGGATAGTTTTTTACATCCGACGCAGGGTAGTGTTGTACAGTCAAACTAAGGACTTTGTCACATTATGAAATGAAATGAAAATTTCCAATAACATCTGAGTTGTACCTAATAAAAGTTTCAAAACGACAAGATTCTTAATATCTCACCAAGGCGAATCCGTTCAGTACCTCTGACTGATTTATTTATTAGGTAAAATACCTATCATCTCATAATTATCTATAATTACCTGAAGTAATAACCTAACTAACTATATTCTTACTCGTAAGGCACCCTATACTAAATTCATACCACACTCGTATTTATCAGCCGCAGTCGGTTAACTAATACTACTAATTGTCAATGTTTTTCAAAAACTCCGATTTCGCACAATTCCATGTCTACTTCGTCTATTCTATTATAATATAGCTGCGTAAAGCATTTGTATGAACGAAAGCATATTCGATTGATTCCAAACGCTGTAAATTTATTTGTTTCCAAATCAACGATGTTTATTGCTGAATCACCTGATTGCCCGAAAAGTAAGACGACTCCATGCTTCGGAGGGCACGTTAAGCCGTCGGTCCCGGTTACTTTCTACGGATAGTACTTAGTCGTTACATGAGCCATGTCGGAGGCCTTTGGCGGCTCTATAACTCTGACACCAGGATTGGTCAGGTTGGAGTGGACCATCCACTCGTTGAAGAAGAACGATGTTTATTTTTATTTACCTCATGATACAGAATACTCTTCCATTCCACACGTGTCCATTCCCACGGACCTTGTTTCCCTGATCGTAATACTTTCTAAGAGACTGAATCCGCACAATATTACATTTCTTTAAATTATTTTATTGAAAACGTTGGTTTATTACTTTGTATGTTTATTTTTTTTTTTTATTTGGAAAACAAACAGTGTAACTTAAACTAAGGAAAAAACAAAGTATAAATCTAAAACACCATTAATCATGTTTTCGCATGTAAAAACTAAAAGAAACTTGTAACTATCCTAAAAAAGAAACCTTAAGAAAATATATAAAAGAAAAAAATAAAAAGAAAGAACAAAAAAATAAATTAATAATTCACGTCACGACTCACAAGTATTGAAACGCATCCAACGCCTTGTCAACATGTTTCTCAAGGCTTCCGGTGACGTAACGAATAGATCGAAATCAGGTAGATCTACCATCACTCGATTCATCTCTTGAGGACATCTTACAAAAAATGAATTCTGCTTAAAATTGGTTGCGCAGTGAGGAATCAGCAGTGTGCACTTTCTCCTGGTATTAATCGGAGCTTTGACGCCTATTTCACCCAGTAATTGAGGGGAGTCAACCCTAGAATTTAATAATTTCGAGAGAAATACTGCATCCGCAATGAGACGTCTCACTTTTAATGGAAGTACTTATATGATGTTAACTGCAGTTACTATTGTAGTCTTCATCATACACTTTACATTTATACTGTACATATTTAAGAAAGTTTGCTTGGATTTTCTCTAAACTATTGGTATATATACTTCGTACAGAGGATTCCATACCTGAGAACAGTATTCAAGGTTACTTCGAACGTAAGAACAATATAAGATTTTAATCAACTTGATGCTATTGAACTGCGAACATTGTCTTTTAATGAACCCCAGTGATTTTCTGGCTTTTTTCACCATGTTATCTATATGCTTTTCATATGTAAGTTTACAGTCATGTGTGGTGTGATACCAAGATCCCTAATTTCATCAGCAGTGTCAAGATCGATGCCCATCAGCTGATAATCATATTGAGTTACATTGAATTTACGGGTAAATTTTATGTTGTTTGGGAATGGACCCTCGAGAAATGTGGTGATGCTGCGATGAAGAAGAGAGAAAGTTACCCTGAAAATATTCAGAAAAGAGGTCACACACACTATTGCCAGTTTCTGCAACCCGCCCTTCGTATGAAAGCGTGGTGGCAACAAACAACATTCTTTTGTTTGTGTTGGTTTTCCTTTTATACAAAGTACTAGCAACAACGAATTATTTGGAAGCTACAGTCCGCCTTATGCGACCGACTACCGTATTCACACACTGTCACCGCGAGGTGTTCACGGCAAACATTCCTATGTATACACACTCATGTCCTTTCTGAAGGCACTGTTTGTACAGTTGGCTCATAATAATTAATTTCCTTCAACGTATAATAATTTGCGTGTTAATTCCGAATCTTTTAAAATCTAAAGGTTGTATGTTCGTCTGTCACACACCATCCCCTAATCTACGAAAGTGGGCCTAAAATATATAATTATATGAATATATAAGTCTATATTCCGTAAGATGGTATACATAGACCGCACTTGGCTGGTTTTTTGATTTTCCAGTTTAAGAACTAAGCGTCACCTCGAGGTTGCTTCGGCGTCACCTCAAAGCTGCCTCGAGGTCGCCTCGACTACATGTAGGCCGGCCCTACTTGGTGAGTTTTCAGTGAAGTAAACCTGAGCACAATCGACCAATGACATTGCATTGTGAATTGAAGCTACGTTTACGAAGTAGACTTCTGTGAGCACGGTTCCTGTGGAGCCGAAACGTCAGATAAAAATGTAAAATTTCAGTAATTTCAATTCAAAATGAGTAGTGTTCGTTTAATATTAAGAAACCAGGAAAAAATATCTTTGTAAAACGGTCAACCAAGCTCAGCCTCAGTGGATACGCTTAATTCCAGTTTCAACCATTTCCAACTCGATACTATTTTCGGACAAGCAATTAAAGCACGGTCGTCAAGACACCTCGTCTTCACTGCGAACGAAATCAATCTTTATGGTTATGGTAATCATGTTTGTCCCCCTCATACAATGGTATTCAGTTTAAAAATAACCCGAAAATAAACGAATTTCATTTATCATTCAACATATTTCACGGAGGCATAAATTATGAATATTTTCCATTCTGGTTACCACTGTTTAGCGTATACAGATATCGATGAGTCTTTGTTGTTTATCTTGTATGACAAATTGCAAAGCAAAAATCAAATATTTTGAATAACATTATAATTATGTTCAAACGCAATACTGGTTACACATTTTCTTACAATTTCGAACTACACTTGCAAAACACGGACCCGGTAGAAAAGAACTGACTTCTTCAAAGCAATTCATTATTTCTAATCTTCTATGAAACCTGAACTTCTAAGAAACCGGAATAATGGGTAGTCTATTAAATAATGGTAATAATATAAATAGTACGTGATGGGAAGCCTCCATATAATTTTAATGGAATCATATCGTCCGTACTCCGCGGTGTCTATAATCAGGGACACAGTGGTCCATTGTTAGTCGCAAGGTATTCATTACAGTGCGACACAATGCTGAATAGTTACTTAAATTTAAGCACTGTTATCAGAATAAGGTAGTTTTTCCATCCGAGTGTATAGCCTGTGCTATAGCGCTCGTCATTCCGTCTGATATAAAAAATTCAAATCTATATTAATACTAGCTGCGCCCCGCGGTTTCACCCGCTTTATACCCGTTCCCGCGAGAATTTCAGGATGAAAAATAGATGTTGTCCGATTCTCAGACCTACCCGATATGCACTCAAAATTTCATGAGAATCGGTCGAGCCGTTTCAGAGGAGTTCAACCACGGTACCCGTTCCCGCGGAAATTTCGGGATGAAAAATAGATGTTGTCCGATTCTCAGACCTACCCGATATGCACACAAAATTTCATGAGAATCGTTCGAGCCGTTTCAGAGGAGTTCAATTACGCACCCCGTGACACGAGAATTTTATATATTAAATTTCATTTTTTCAACTTCCTTTCTATCAGTATTTTAACGACACTTTACAATATAGGTCAGACCAAGAGGATGATTGCCGAACGCGTTAAGGAGCACATACGAGTAGCGGCTGTGAAGAACCGTCAAATAAACAAGTCCGCTATAGCCGAACATTTAGTTGACTCGGGTCTCAATCACTGGATCGAGTTACATGACCCTAAAGTTATTGCAAACGAGCCGCACTACTACAAGAGGATTATTCGGGAAGCGATTGAAATAAGGAAATATCCGAATTTCAATCGTGAAGACGGTTTTAAACTCTCTGCGGCTTGGAATCCGGTAATAACTAATAAGTGTTTAAGACGTGCCCAAAAGACCAAGTGCCAGGATACTGTCGGTGTTGTGTGTCAGTCTAATGTGAACTCACCGTTATATCCTAACATTGACCATGTTATTACTTCCAGCATTTGGAGCGCCTACCCTCGCATCACAGCGGTAACTCGGATGTCTTCAGTTCACCCGCTACCACTGAAAAATGAAAATGAAAAATGAAAAATATTTATTGACAAAAAAAGCTTAAACTTAAAAATTACATATCCAATGGCTCCCGCACTAGGGCTTGCCTGTATCGCGGGTAGCCGTTAAACAGTTTAGCATTAATTAAAAAGAAACACTGACAGAACAACATACTAGATGAACATACAGGAGAGAACATACTATTCCACTAGAGGTGCAATCTTCTCGAAACGTCCGGAAATAAAAAGTAAGTTATTACTTGGTGTATCTACTTACTACATAAGTACTAAATTAGTACTACTAATAATGGCAGTCTTTATTTCTGACATAAGTAAGTAGGTAGCATATTAAGTAGATTCGATCATTTCCAATATTGCCAGTAAAATAAATTCTGACGATAGAAAAACAAACGCGCATTAAATCGAGTCAATTAATTAGTAATACTCGACCCAATAAAGGGTAACTTTAATAAACTGGCAGCACAATATGAACTGTTTATAATATCGGGCCTCTTGACAATATTACGGTAAATATGAATAGGGTAGATCAAGTAGGGTACAGAGGGGGTTTTTATGAAGAGAATTGCCTATTTTGAGCAATATGTTATAGATTTGTCAGTTTGACAGCCTTGGTAATATATGCTTGGTCTTGACATTGCCGTAGTTTTTCTTACAAAACTAGACAGAATTGAGACAGTGCTTAGATTTTACTTACCACGGTTTTTAAGGCTAGTCCGCTGCACGCACTTTTCCGAACACGGCTACAAATGAGTTCTAATACGGTTGCGTTCGAAACTTAGCTTTTAACTAGATACTTCACTACATAGTATAAAATAAAGTCGTGTCTGTTTGTCGTCTGTTTGTCTGTATGCTTAAATCTTTAAAGTTACGCAACGGATTTTGATGCGGTTTTTTGTAATAGGTAGAGTGATCCAAGAGGAAGGTTTTTATGTAAAAAAATTCCCGAAATTCCCACGGGAACGGGCACAACGCGGGTAAAACCGCGGGGCGCTGCTAGTATATTATAAATATAAAAATATAAAGAGGTTAAATTTGTAATCTGGTCTGATTTGAATAAATCTTTTTGTAATGGATAGCCACATTTAACGGGAAGGTTATAGGTTACTTTTCATCCTGAAATTCCCACGGGAACGGGTACAACGCGGGTAAAACCGTGGGGCGCTGCTTGTTAGGTAATATACTTACCGTCCCTTCTGCCCGCTACTCTTTGTCTCTGAGTCAAGAGTCTTGTTCCTCGCGCCCTCTGTTCAATAAAAATCTCCGCAATATGTTCCCCTTCGTCAGGAACTATTATAACGGCGTAATGTTTTCATTTGGGCGAGGATTACAGTAATCTGTGCACACAGTTTGATGGTTTTACTCGACTATGTTTTATCTGTACATCAGCTGTTAGTAAAACTAAGGCAACGATCTGTAACGTCCTTTCACAAAATAGGTGCAGGGTATAGGTCTCCCTCACTGAAGATATCAGTACAGTGAGGAGGATTAAGCGTGATTTCTAGTATGGTGCCTAATAAAAGTTTGTCGGTCTGTATATCTGTCTGTCAGTGCCACCTTGCTGATAGACCGACCGACAAAGCCGTTAGTTCTTACGATAAACCGGTAAATAAACCGATTTTGATAAAAGAAATTAAGATTATAGCCAAAGCCATTAAGATAAGCCTAAAATAGAAAGGTTATTGAGCCAAGTCTTTAAATACCTACGTGTGTTTCTTTATATCGTCTTTTTAACTGACTACAAAAAAGGAGGAGGAGGTTTCAATGTTCGACCGTATATGCTTTTTTTCTTTACATTGCCGGAACAGCCCGCCAGGCGCAACAAACGTGACAGAAGGCGCCAAGACTTTAAACACTGTGTTTAAACACTTTAAACATTGGTGGAATGTTTATAATTCGAGTTTTCAACCAAAGTGTCACCAATTATCTCACAGTGTTTATCACATCATGTCTTGTCGACTTCTGTCACTTCACGTGCCAGACAGGGAGGGGTAGGTACTTTATGACATGACTTTTAATGTTCTTTCTTATGTTTTCTTATTTTCTTACCTTGGTCACAGAAGACTGTTATGCCTCTATAGAAGATCGTCGAAAAGTAAAATACCGCAGTTACCGCCAAATATATTTTGTTGGTTAAGAATTATTTAAATTTTTTCTCTTTACCGTGAAGTGTCACACAATGATTTGTTCTCATCGAACGTTAATTAGAACAATCTGCCGCCGCCATTGTTGCACACAATATGGCCGCCGGTTGGCGCGCACCCGCCACTTCCGGCCGCACAATGCGCGCGCGACGCACAAAAGCGCAGTGCGATATTATTTTACGCGCAATCCATTATTTTCCTCTAAATAACGCACGATAATTACAATTGTGAACGGTTCGGGTTACTTACCGTTGACTTGTTGACGCTTTTACAGGGGTGCGCAACGGTTTCAAGTAAAGGTAAATGTATCAATAACATTAAGTTTAGATGTTAGGGATTTACTAGCTAGGCACTTAGTGCATTGTGGTAAACAGTACCACAATGCACTAAGTTGAAAACCGCTGGGTTTGTTTGTGAGAGTCGCGTAGGCGCCGGCAGTCTTGCAAAGTATATTTTCCTTCCCTTTATACCTAACTTACCGTACTACCGCACTCAGAGACCTCCATTAAATCGAAATTTAACTATTTGACATAATTTTTCATACATTAAATAACAAAATCACTAATTACATCTCTGCTAAGGAAACATTTGATGTCTCTGAGTACGGCATTAACGCAAGTAAAACCGACAACTAATGGCTTTATTATTATATTACTTAATTTTTTTTGGAATGATTCTGATGATCGGCAGTACCTAACGTCAGTTTTGTGGTAAAGTAAACCTTCTCAAAACAAAATGTCAAATACAAAACTGTGAAGTGCTACGAGTACAAACTGTTGTCAACCCCTGTCTGCAAGGCGGGTCAAGGTTATAATTTGGCGCAGCTTCGACGTCACATGCGCGCGCGCAGCGGGACCGACTCCACACATACAACCTACTATTAACTCTCAACTTATTGTTGTATGGGAATAGTCTCAGGTTTTGAGATTTTATTTTGATTTCTGATTGACGTGAAGTGGCTACTGCATTTTCGAAATGTAATTGTTAAATACGCTGTACCAGTAAAAAAAAAACCAGTACTGTTAGAGCAATTCGGAGTACAGGCACACTAAAGTTTATAGTTTCAAACCCAAAGTTGCTCTTCTGTCAAAATATACAAAATTGATCGTAGAAAAAATAGGATAAACGCTTTATGAATAAAAACTAAGTATAAAGGATGTATCCTTAGTAGGTATAACTTGGTATTTTTTTTCGAAAGATTGAAAATTCCGACATATTGACATTACCAATTTTATACAGAGTATAAGCAAGCAAACCCGTGGAGCAACGCTAGTTATTTAAAAGTTGGCGGACATTCTAGTGCAAAGGTGACGTTTGGATATCAAAGTAAAACTTAAAAGTAAAAATTGTATGTTATCATTACATAATTTACTAGACATTTATCCGGTCGGGTGTGTAGGGTGACTACACGACATATAAGAGAATATTTTTTTTATATCGACCAATTTTTTTAGGTTAGGCCCATCTCGTAGCCAGATTTGGTAGCTAGCTACGAAATGAGAAAAGTGTTTTCCCATCTTGTAGCTAGCTACTAAATGGGAACGATCTATTCGGTAGGTTAGGGTTATTTTTTTTTTACTAGTTAAAATCCTAAATCTTTGACTTTCGAATTCCTATTTCGTAGCCAGCTTCGAATCGGGATTATTTCTCCCATTTGGAAGCTAGCTACCAAATCTGGCTACGAGATGGGCCTAAACCATTTTTTTTAATGTAACCATTTAATCAAAATTATGTGTTATATCACTGAAATCGCAATAATTAACTGAGTTTGAAATAATAAGTTAGAGTCACGACCCAGATGTCGCCCTGTATTATAATTAAATAAAAAAAAAGAAAATTTAGACTGAAGTCATATCATATATTGACTGCTATTTACATATGTGTTAGTATACATTTAATTACATTTGAACTAATAAATACAGATCTAATGATAAACATTAATGTAATGACTCACTTAAGTAATAGAGATACTAATATGTAGCTAAACTTATTATTAGATTTAATTCCTTTTCTATCAACATTTAGTTATTGTACTCAAAGCAATCTTGACGTGGTGATTCACAATAATGAAATGAACTTATTACCGGCTTCACCCAATAACTAATACATTAGATAATAATAGAATGTATATAGTTTGTTAATAAAAGTCAAATAATTCGTTTTTTAAGCCTTTAGGGCCTTTCACATTACTGTTTGTAGTCGCCCGTGCGTGTTGTGTGAAAAACAAAAGAATGATCGTGTGCGCGAACGACCGCACACACCGAATAAAAACGTCTGAATTGAAAGAGACCAAACTGCTTTTTGAGATTGCCGGTAGAGATCTAATTCGTACGTTATCGGGGATGCTAGTTAAATTGTATTTTAAAAGTGATACCAACAAGAGAAGCTCTGAATTCTAAAAATATTTCCAGGAAGGATGTACTTACTACATATAACTTTCAAAGCTTTGTTTTAAGCCTAAAAAAATACAAGTATAGTTTACACTGACTTACGCTTAGTTATGGCCACACAATAGTAAATTAAATAGTCAATCTAGGTAATATAATACAATCACAATATCATTAAAATCTCTGTAAATACATATAGAATAATAAAATTTACAGTTTTCTGGGGGTAAAGGTCTGTTTTCGGTAGCCACCGAAGCAGCATGCTGCAACTGTCGACCGCAAGCACCACCACTGGTTTCTATGAATCTCTATGAAATGTCCAGCTCGAGCGCGGCGACACTGCTGCTTGCGGCTGCCGTCGCTATCGCAAACACACCTTAAGACCCAAGTCTATAATATAATCTTCATACACCTATTACATCTTTTAATACCTACACTCACATGATATTTTCCAAAACATAAGTATTCATACGTCCACGCTTCACGAAGGCTGCCTATAAACTTTAGCATAGCATGATATAACTAATAGGCATACAGGCTACAGTTCGGAATTAAGGCCTGTAGCCTAAACGGAGCTAAGTAAACTTGGCTTCTCTATAACCTAATCAGAAAGAGCAAAATAACTACATGGCACTCTGTACATCTTATCTAATAAATATTTACACAAATCCGTTAATTGCTCAAATCCACGTCTATTTGTTCATTGCTGTCCCCGTAGTGGTAGTAGTCAGGCGAGGGTCACAACAACTTGGAGAAGAAGCTGCTGGAGGCGCTCATCCGGGCTGGGTCCAGGATCCGAGGGTAGGGAGTGCTCAGGAACGGCCGGAAAGCCGGTCTGTCGTCCCCAGGACTCGTGGTGGCTTCCTGGGTAGACTCATCTTGAGTGTCCAGTGAAGAGTCTCCGTTATTGGAGCTCCCACCCACCCCTAAGTGCAGTTTCCTCGTATGCTTCTTTAGGTCAAAGTTCCTGCAGAACCCTTTAGCACAAATACTGCAGGTGAAAGGTTTCCGCTCGTTGTGCGTGTGCATGTGGAAGGTTAGGTTGTAGATCTGATGGAAGGCCTTGTTGCAAATAGTGCACTTGTAGGCCTTCTCCCCGCTGTGCGTCAGCCGGTGGTTCTTGTAGTTGCCTTTCTGATGGAATCCTTTGCCGCAGAACTCGCAGACGAAGGGCTTGTACCCGGCGTGGATTCTGGCGTGAGTGTTCAGGGTAGAAGACCGATTAAAGGCTTTTCCACACGTTAAACACTTGTGCGGCTTTTCTGACGTGTGGATGATCTTGTGTCGGCAGAGAGTAGAGGCTTGCCTGAAGCCCTTGCCACATATCTTGCAGACGAAGGGCCTGGCTCCAGTGTGGACCGGCATGTGCCTGGTCAGGTTGTAGTGCGCGTTGAACACCTTCCCGCAGTCTCCGCAAGCGAAGCTCTTACTCTTCGCTGGTGAGGGTGCTGGACCCGTGGTGGAGGAGACCTGTTCTGTGGGCCTTGGGCTCGGGGGTCGCTGCACGGGCGACGGCGCCGGCGGGGGGCGGGGGAGATGCAGCTGGTGGGCGTACGTGAGCGACACCAAATCAGGTCCATAGTAAAGTAGAGGGTAATGAGAGACCAGCTGTCTTCTCGCGGCCGGTATGTACTGCTTGAAGGCGGAATCGAAGAGTTGGGCTCCGTAGAGAAATCCTGGAGGTGGGGGCGGGTCTGGAGATACTGACTTCTTGCGGTCGGGCTCCATGAGGCGAGCGATGGAGAAGTTGAGGACGGGGGTCGCGGGGGTGTCGGGGGACTTGGAGCGCTCGGGCGAGGACTCGCGGGGGCCCTCCGGCCGGGAGGTCGACTGGAACGGCTGCATGCTCTGCGGACAAACGAGAAGATATTTAGTGATTGGAGACGCTAAATAGGGTACTTCAGACTTCCCGTGATTTTGGACAGCAATCGAGGGTCCTTTCTATACGTGTATTCTTATTCTTCCATAGCTCGTCGATAGAAGAACCGTCGGCGAAGTTCTGAAACTCTAACTTAAAGCGTGAAAGAAGCGTTTCCATCGCAGTTTGACCTTTTGTAATTATGTCTGTCCATACTTAAAAGCATTAATGTCCAGCTAAGTGTTAGAATTTGTCAGAAAACTGTATACAATAAATAGATTCACACAGCAAAACCACGAAACACAAAATTCTAAAACCTTAACCCCACACGCCACGAAAAACTTTTACCAACCTCAATCAAACTCGACGGAAAAATAATGAGTCATTGTGAAGCGAGCGGTGTCATTGTGCTTGTTTTAAGGAAATTGGAGTCGGTGGGGGGAGTGTACCCTCAATCGTAGAAACTCTTTGTGATGCAATCGTTTGCAAACATCGCGATTGTGTGCGGTGAATGGCGCCGCGGCGGCGCGCGGTGCGAACCGCCTTTGACGGCTCAGCATTTGTGACAGCTTTTGATTTTAACGAATAGTGGGTGTGTTCCAGAGAGAACCTGCGCTCTAGAATGTGTTGTCGATTTGCTAAGTGGATGGAAATATATTGAATGAGAAATTGACGAATTAAAATGCATAATTGAATGGTTGAAAATGATAAATAGATTGAGAAGTAAATTAAAACAACTGAAAATAGTGCCTAAGTCATTTTATGAAGAGTTTATTTGTGATTGTTTCTTTGTAATCATAGTTTAGACTTTCGTTCCCACTTGTGGGCTGATGAATGGTTATTTTTTATTCATCTGACAACCGATTTCGATCCAACGTCCGTTGAATTCGGGCCCAACCACCGGCAAAGACAACCATTGTACTATTAATCATAACTATAATGAATTAATCATAATTTCTCTAATAAAGAATTAACCAAATCTATACAGCCCTACAAACTACACACACAATCGTTATTAAAATCAAATAAATACCAAAATCGCGCTTCACTTAATCGTGTCACAGATTTCAATAAAAAACTGAGGGATCAAAAAACACCCCATGTAAATACAGAGGGTGGGCACGTTACGGGTTAACCCGCGAAATATGTTCGTCTGTGGTGTGGGTCTAATTGGACCTCCGCCTGCATTGTTTCAGAGGGCCGCGATAAGTGATAGGGGTTGAAATGACAACTTTGATATGCAAAATTAAAGTTTTATTTTTGCATATGTTTTTCAGAACACGTCAGTTTAGTTATTCGTATTAGGAATGCTTAAATGTGAATCTATTCTTTTTTATTTAGCATGTTAACTGCCATGCCGGTTGTTCTTGATAAATGTCTATGATTTTTATGTCTTTTTATGTTTTTTATGTATTTTTATGTATGAAAAGAAAACACAATTAAAATTTCCTTATCGAGCCTACTTACCTATCTATCTAACTTCTATCGACTTTTTCCTTTCGTCGCTAAAATAAAAGTAGTTCGTAGCATGTCAGCCGCTCATCGTATCGCTGTGAGAAACTCATACCATTAGGTAGCGAATTCGAGCTGCGAGTTTGAAGTTTGATTAGTGTAAAGCCAATATAGCGTAAGTATAAGTGCTATATAGCGCTCGTTGAGTAGTTTCACCTAAGCGATAATAGCTCATTGCAATTGATGGTTGCATTTCTATGTGAGCACTAAAGTGCTTCGGAGGCCACATTGAGCAGTCAGGTCCCGGTCGTTTCAATCGTAAGTTACCATTTCAGAGGCCATGAGGCGGCCAAAATCTGCGAAACTATGGTTGATCACTAAACTACTCGAATTATTACTACGAACTTACTTCATTTTTTCCAATCGAAATTGAAACTATTTAATTCGCCAGCTCGAAGCTTATAGTCTCTCTACCCGATATATCTATACTCAATCTTCCCACTCCTCAATAGAAAAATAAATGAATGAAACTCTATAGTCCTTAATACTCAGTAATGCCCCTGCGACCCCGTCCAGGTGCCACAACCGATATATTCGTGAAATAACGCTTGTTTTGCCAACAATGCTACGCTTACAATACGAGCTCGAAACTCAAAAACAATAGAACTCGAGATTTGATTGTTAGGCTGTTGAGTGCTCGTCGAGTGAGCTGTTTTAGTTTTACATAGAAATAATAATAATTGTTGTTGTATTTATTTACTATATTTTTATAAGTTTTATTATTTATCGATTACTCGGTTTTACCCGCGTTGAAATATTTTCTAGACCCATACTTGGATAGTGGCATTTCTATCTGAGCGCTACCGTGCTTCGAAGAACTCGATAAGTCGGTCCCGGTTGGTGCAATCTTTAGACCTAGTCGGAGGCCTTTAAACGGTCTTAAACTCACACACAGGGTAGTCATTAACATATTCGAAATTAATAAATGAGGATTGTAGGAACTAAGAATACGGTGAAATTACTCTAACTGCCGTACTTAGAGGTTTTCATTAACTCGATACTTAACTAAATAACGCAATTTTTAATACATTACATTATCCAAATAACTCATTTACCTCAGCCTCGCTCCGCACTGAGCAGCGCAGAAACGGACAAATATCAACCAATAGAATTGCATGAAATATCTGACCGGAGATTATATGCAATCTTATTGGTTTATATTTGTTCGTTTCTTCGCTCTGCACTTTTAATCTCTTTTTAGAGAGATGTGACGTCTCTGAGTGCGGGCGTCAAGCACCCGTTATGACAATATTTGAATTAATCATTCAAAATCGAGTTCAACTGAATTACAAACTGAAACATTACCGAAATGATCCTCTGACCCATCAATCCCAACCTAAGTAGTGTGAAAGCCATCGACTGATCAGATCTTTTTGTCACCGACTCTTTGTCTCCGAGACCCTCGATGCCCCTCATCATCAGATACCGTCCTCGAACAACTCAAATACATTAACATCTTATCACTCGGTTCGCCGCTTATCAATCCCCAAGATTTCATCTAATCCAGTGCAGGACCTCTTAAGATAATTAACTGATTAGGCACACCCCTATCTCTGTTCAAGTAAGCTAATTCCCACCGTAAAGCCTACGAAATAGAGCTTAATTTACAGAGAACTTGGTTTCGATAGTCAGCTTTTTTAAGTTATTAGCATTATGGATGAGCGTTCTAAAATAAACGTTAAATATGAAGGTTTAAAATTGAAATTGCGGTGAACTTTTTTGTGCATAATACTTGTGTTCTGGTAAATATTTTTTTACCTTTATTTCAATTGAGGTAGAGTCGGTTTTGGTGTGTAGTTTAGTTGGTAGGATCTTCCTATTGTGTTAAGGGGCGGGTTGCATAATGAGAACCCATTAGTTTAATTAAATCTCTTCAATGTGACGAGAGCTTTAGTGACGTATCTACATATCTTTGATGAGTTTGCGAGATGTTATGATAGATTAATTACGACAGAGGTTTGTTTAACAAGATAAATAGATAAGATACACCTGATGCTTAAAATTGTATTTAAAACTTTTTCTTTCAGTATCGTTCATTAATTTGACAACTAAAAAAACTGTCACTCATTTTAACCTCTTAACTGTACCTAATGACAACTTCCAATAGCCTTCGGTAGAATCTTTCAGATTATACCTTTCGTCTTGTACCATATTACAAATGTACTCTTTATTAAAGATTCTACTACCAACTCGTATTCACTCACATCCGATTTTCTATAAAAATAAATAATCGAGTGCTTACAAGTCTTTAACGCCTGTCGCGATGACATCTGTCAACTCAAGACGCCATTACCGTCCCATTTGGCGCCAAAATCGAATCGGAATCAAATCATTAATGTTCCCGACACTCGTCACGGTAATCCACCCTAAATAATCACTATATCTGCACTCTTCACACCTACACGACACTATATATCTGTCTCTTTCTCAATCGGAGGTCATTAGGAATAACCATTATATTTTGGGCCGCGTTCTTGTTGTATTTGTAAGGGGTTGGTCTAAGTTGACGGGTCTATGTTGAGTGGTCGTGAGTTGGTAGGGTACGTACGTAATAGCCTGTTTTGTAAATTGGTCGGTTTGCGAGTTGTTTATGTGGTAATTGAAAATTTATTGTTTGTCGACGAATTGTTTGGACTAAGCGGCTTAGGAATCGGTTGTGTAGGTGTGAATGTGGCGTGGTGGTTATACATACATCGTAATTCTAACAATTTTTCTGTCAATTTAGTAGTTAGATAATAATCATCTGTCAAGAAAGGTTGTCATTTGTTTTCTTAAATAAAATAAACACCAAATAAAATAGAGACTCTGCTTTAATACTAAAATATTACCTTTCTAAATTGATTTCCAGTGAATGATTCTATCATTTATTGAATATATTAATTTAAAAGAAACTTTGAATTACTTTGTAGCCTATACTGACCCTCGGAATCTATTACGCTGCCAATCAATTACAAAAAATCGTTATTTAAGTATCCAAAATCAGAGAATTATTAAATTTCTTGACATATTTCCACTTGACCGATTTAGGATTTGACAGTAAGATCATACTCATTCATTGATTTTGACATTCACGTAGTTTGACATCGAGTGGCCGCCCCCGCCAAAATTATTGCCGCGAAAAAATCCCAAGGGCTTATTTGAAATTAATTTTGTCGTTTGCATTATTGAGTGCCTTTGTTGGGGTTTTTTTTATAAGCCTTTTAGCATTATATATTTTATTTGATTCGCAGTAAGTATTTCATGAAACTAAAGTAGATTACCTATGTCATATCTGCTAGAAGATAACTCGCAAAATAACACGAAATAAAAAAGTATAAGATTTAAAATAAGGTCAGTTTTCTAATGTGCGCAGAAGGCCAAATCCGAAACTAAATGTACCTACTTAATAATACTTGTGTTCCTAATTATACGAAAAAGTAAAGTTATATCCGAAGCTCCTAATTTTGGAACATTTAAAAGACGTAAAAACTCTAACACAAACTACTCAAAAATAACTAGATAGTTGTAATAGAACCAATCATCAATATAACCTCAAAATTTAATGCAATCGGACAATTCCTTCACACTTTAACAAATAGGCGGTGTTCCCATTCATCCCAAAAGAACTTTTTCTACCAAATATTGATGCAAATCCTTCAAATTATCCATAATCCTTAGTGAAAGTGACACACGTTGGGATTTAAAGAAAAAAACATTAGAAAAAGTTGTCTTTTGTCAAAATTCCGGGTGCAAATCGTTTCCGACGGAACTGTGAGTGAATGAACGGTTGCACAGATTATTAATACGAATCCTTTGACGTTAACCGATGGAGAAGGTTGCGAGGGTTTTGTAGGAAGTTATTGGTTTATTATCACACGTCGCTGCAGAGGTTTTGTGCAACTTTATGAATGCAACGCCATATACTATGAAGTAGTTATTTAATAGTGTATAATGTGCTTTGATTCTTTTGTCATGTATGTAGGTACATGTTGTCGTGGTCACAAAAATGCCTAAAGGTGTCTTCTTATTACCTAAAGGTACATTACAATACGTGTTATATAAGGAATAGCGCCGCGCAGTTTTACCTTCTTCATGCATCACTTCGTCTTTCGGGGAAAAATTATCGGGAAGTATCCGTAAAGTAGTTTTGGGTTAAGCGCGAACGACAGACAGACGTGTCATGAAAGTTATTTTGTACCAAGTTATACTTAAAGGAAATATTTGACCACTTCGCTTTTATTTTACATTTTTATCTGACATTTCAGCCCCTTTACAGGAACTGTGGGCACAGAAGACTCAAGTATAGAAGTGTATTCGAAGTGTAAACGAAGTTTCAATTCAAAATGAGTAGAGTAGTGTTCGCTTTAACTTAAGATACCAGTAAATAGCTATCCAAAGAGGGAAACCTCAGCTATCCATCGTGCCAATTTGCTGGGAAAAGAAGGGATTATTAAGATGGGCTCCTAAAAATATCCCATACTTGTAAAAAACGAAAATTCGATACCGCAGGCTGATTGGCTTACCATAAAATGTGTTCTTAAACGGACTTCAATATTGTCATACAGTAGAGCAGAAGAAGAAATTGAAATGATGGCGCAATACAGTGACACGTCTGACGTTAATGATGATGGAATGATAAATACAAATAACATCACTAACTACAACAATATGGCTGCTATGAAAAGAACTTTAGAATCTTATTGTACCAACCTCAATTAAGAGACAAAATAAAAACAAATTTTGCACTCATTGCATGGTGGTGATACCAACTTGGAATTTGGCTGTCCGTGCCCTTGTAAAATTATATTTTGTTTCGTTAGTTCACGTTGGGAATAAGCTTTTTTTAATTTTATTTTTATTCCGCCGGTTCTTTTTTGTTTTTTTCATAGTTTTATATCCATTTTTAACTCTTGTTCACTTAACAAATTGGCAAATGATCAAAATTATGACTCCGTTTTGTTATTAGTTGTCTCCAATAAATAGACTGATTTTAAGCTATATTAGTTTCAAAATAATCGATAAGCTGGATAATTGCGTATGCCAACACTATAATAATAACTTTAATCTTCTAAAACACGAATAACTGTAAAAAGGGAAAAATGTACGCCAATCGCATAAGGCTTTAAAAAGGAGTAAATCTACACTTTTCTACATGACATAGAATTGTATTACACTATTTTAAAGGGAATTGCTTGCTAAGAGTATCCTAGATTTCCGTTGTACAGCTATTATCAAGCTTAACTTGAAGGCTGAACAATAGAGTAATTTTACACCAATATTCAGGCTATAACAATATTTAATGCTCTTGTACAGAAGTAGGTTATACAAAAGTATAATTTGAGAGCAATATACAGTTATTGTCGTATAAAGTTGCTGAACGCAGTTCTTTACGCCGCTGTCTGTATTTTAGCGTTTTCTAATGCTATTTAAAAGCTAAAGGAACAAATTTAGGCGCTATACAGCCGTTAATCAGCTATACTGTATACAGTTGTACAGTTATACTTTAGTACAGTCCTAAACATATTATTACACTCTTGTACTTCATTTATTATGCTTAAAGCTGGTAATGCGCTGGTATATATAATATTTTTCCGCTTAAATGTTACTTGGGAGTTGATATTTAACCACTTATAAACAAGAATGACTAAAGGAGCAGAGCCTGATTGCGCTACTAATTTTGCAATGGCCCCTTTACTTGCTGATTGGATATATCATTTTAAAGTGCTAGTGATTATCACTTTAAATTCTACTTATACTTAATCTAATTTTTATTACGAAAGTTAAAATGTGAACTAATATGGTCGATTTTCAGCCAAAGACGATTCCTTCTAAAGTGGAAATAGGTTTAGTGATACCTCATTACTGTAACATCTTCCTCAATAGCAGAAGTTACTTTGATTATTAAATAAAAAATAGAATATACTAATACAACATTTTTACCACACTAATAGCATTATAAAGATCACCAATTAATATAAATATACCAAATACAATGCACCATCGCTCTACATTCACACGTCGGTCCTCCGAACACCTCTTTCCCTCCGTTTCCGACTGACCCTCTCTTATTACGCTCACCTGATGGCGCGACGCAAATCTACATGGATGACTTGATGGTGACATCACTGTAGCTTCGTTTAATAATTTGATTAGAAGGATGCGTGACAGAGCTTGTTAAGGGTTGTAGGGATTATGACACCCTTGTTCAAGGGGTGGGTGGGTTAAATCTCGCGATTGTTAGTAAGCGCTAGCCTAGACGTAATGTGGGAGCATATGCTTCTGATGATTACAAAGAATTTATAGTACAATGGTGGAGGTGAAAGGAGTGTTACGGTGCAGAGATTTCATTATAATTATGAATGTTGGACATTCTTACATTATTTGATTTCTTTCAGTTTTGAAGATAATTTAAAAACTTTACACCGTGATTTTCCCTTAAAATTAAAAAAAATGTATTACCCTGTAATGTCTCACTGCTGGGCAAAGGCCTCTCATAGATGAAGATATCAGTGCAGTAAGTAGGATTAGGCGTAATCACCACGCTTACCTAATGCGGGTTGGTGATCTCAAACCCGAACCATGTTTGAAAAGTAGGAAACATGTTTTCGGTCGACCTGGGAATTGAACCCGGGACCTCAGTCTTGGCAGGCGAGTGCACATACCTCTAGACCACCGAGGCGTTAAAAGTACTTAAATGAAAATAAAAATGTCTAGCTAGTTGATCTCGCCGGAAGATTGTAAACGCGGTTGGTTTATTATAATCCACGTAGTAAGATTATACGCCGCGGAAGGATTGTGCAATGTAGATAGTAACCATTTACAATTTAACGCAAAGGTATCCAAAAAAATTTTTTTTATAGGTACAAAATGAAACGGGACTGTATCGCGTTAGTTCATAGAACGTTATATTCATTAAAATACGTACCCGACGCTTCGAGCGGATAGCACCACTGGAGGTCGCGGGATGGCTCAATCCGCATTTAGTATAATGAGTGCAAATCGTGAGACTTTAAAAAGTACAGGTACAATTTGACGCATAATCGTTATTTCATAGTCTGCCGATAGCGTAATAGGTATTATTGTAAAACAACGGCGTTTTAATATTATAGGGTGACATAAAATTCGCTGTCTCCTCGTTGGTCTATCAAGTTTAAAACTAATACATACATAGTTTGTATCTACTCATTTTGTCCGTGAGGCCGATCCGCCTTACGGCCGGGCGCGCAATACGCGGCGAATATATCTTTATTTATTTATTGAAAAAACAAAGTCTACAGCTCTCTTAAAAAATAATTAAATTTTCATATGCTAATCTGACAGCCAATAACAGACTTACATTGTATTAAAGTAACTCATAGACAAAGGCAGTTAGAGTTAAATGTTTACTCAATAGTGTGCAATTAGATACATGATAATAATATGATAGTTATGAAAAAGTAGTTGTTAGATAATAATTAAAAAAATAATTAATGAATCTTTAGTACAACAGCTGTAACCTAAAGTTGAACGGGTATCTGGATGGGTCGGCGACACTGGCGTTTCAATCATTACTGTGGTCTAGCTACATTTATTAGGTATCTTGGTTATTTTAACAGTCCGACAACAAGGGGTGACATGGTGTAGCGACAGCGACTGCGACGGCGAGTAGCGAATGTTTAAAAAAATGTAATTTACAATAGAGTAGGAATTTACATTAAAGTAGCTTTCTGTAAGAATTCCTTTAGGCCGTCTCAAACTAAAACCTAAGGATTTGTTATTATATTAGTTACAAACACCCACTTGGTAGCTCTAAAATAAATTGCCAATAACCCATTATTTAAGGTTGAACGTAGAATAACGCTGAACAAATATCTGAAACCAGTAAATATTAACCGTTCGTAATTAGAGGGGGTTCGATTCCCGAGTGGCGCGGAAGCTATCACAGTGTTGACACGAAGGATCGCGGGCGGAGCCGCGGGCAAACACGGGACTGTGACAAACAGATTTACATCGAGAACTTATGTTTAGGGGCGCGGGTGTGCTGTGGAAAACATGTTTGGCTTCCGAAATTGCAATGTGTATTGTTTACTGCTAAAAAAGTAGTAGGTTTTTGATGAGGTACTAGGTGTTAGGTAAATGAGAATGCTACCTAATTATCTCTAACCTCGTAGCGTAGTTTGACGGAACAATGTTAGTTAAATGCAACTGTTAAGCAACGTAAGGTATAACCCTTACTTCGACGGGCGGCTAACAGTGGCATTTCTGAGCGCTACTGTACTTCGGAGCTTGTTTCTGAATCGTTAAGACTTTTTCTGAGGAACTTGGATGGCACTAACACACACGAACTCACTTACTTATCGGAGAATTTATTTATTTAAATTTTGATTGTCAGCTAGTGTATCCCCATACCACCTAGACTGGCTCCCCGTGTCGACAACTATTGCAACACGACAGAAACGTCGTCGTCTATGTCTTATGTTTATTTTTATCCTCAACAACTAGTTATAGTCCAGACAGACTCTAAGCAGCATTTTCGAGGCACTAGACTAGACTTAAGTCAGGTTGTACAATTTTTTAAAGTGTTAAAAAAGTGTTTGAAGTGTCAAGTGCGCTCCTTCATAGGTACATAAGTATGTAGGTTCATGAACAAGAAGCAGTCTAAAGACTGTGCCATAAAGACTGACACAGTCTTTAGACACTGCTCGATCTCAGGAGACTGGTATTTCTTTTTGCGTTTAATCATAACGTTCCTAAACTAACAAAATGCATTTGGCGGTAGCTGCGATATTTTTACTTTTTTTCGTATAGACGCATAAGGCTAAGTTCAGATGACCAGTCTTCTGTGACCACGGTCCCTGTAAAGGGGCCGAAACGTCAGATAAATATGTAAAAGAAAAGCGAAGTGTATCCGTAAACGTAGGTTAAATTCAAAATGTGTAGTGTTCGTTTAAACTAAAAAAACCAGTAAGTATTTTTTAAATTTTGCAACAACAAACAGATAGACCCCGGGACCCGGTGGAGGACTCTGTTTACAGCTTTTATTTATTTATTTATTTAAGGACAGCCAGTGAAATTATACATCAAACTTAAAAATAAAACTTACGACTAAATTAATGAATTAGATGCACTTTCTATAGGTGCCACAACATGCCACATTAAACGGGAAGGTTATTGGCTATTTTTGATCCCAAAACTCCCACGGGAACGGGTACACTGCGGGTAAAATCGCGGGGCTAGTATTAAGATAAGGAGATCCAGAAGGTAGATAGATGATGTAGGTATGATAAAGTACATGTTTTTGATTTAGGCATATTGTCTAGTTGAAGCTTGAAGCAGTGGATATACCTAGACTTCTTCAACGAAACAGGACCTTAAAAATTCCCAGTTATCGTTTTCTTTCAACTTTTGCCAAACGTTTATCTGTAATTTCTTTCTAATCCTTGGATGTCGGATATCTGCCGACAGGATGTTTGCAAACAGATATTCGCAGGAAGGAACGGATTAGATGCACAATGCACTAGAGATGTAATGACACTTCCTTAAATACGGTGGTGTGAATTGATTGTGATCGCGGCTAGCTTACTAAGTGAGCGTAAACTTTACTTTTCTTGAAGATAAAACTATTGGAAACAAAATATGGACGACTTTCTTGATTGAGCGTTTTAATAAAGAGTGGACTGCGATAGTAAACGTACACACATGGTTTTTTTCGCGGCAGAAAGTTTATAAAGAAAGTACCCAATTACTCAATTTTTATTTATTTCCCGACGTTTATATTTATATATAACTAGCCAAGCAGCGCCCCGCTATTTTACCCGCGTTGTGCCCGTTCCCGTGGGAATTTTGGGAATTTTTATACGATCAAGTCCACCGTCATTTAACATGTACTATGCCCGTTCCTGTGGGTGTGTCGGGATAAAAATGCCTGTAACCTTCCTCTTGAATGTAGCTATACAAAACAAAACGAATTATTCGAATCGGACTGAAAGTTCTCGACATAAGCCCGAACATATTAAAATTAGTACAAACCAGTAGAAAGCTACGAATTTTCATTTTGAACGAGACTGACATTGTGTTAACGTTAACTGGTGTCTGAACGTAAGCTGAGGCAAACCGCCCTTAGTTTAATTATGTCTTAGTAATAACGGTTTTACCTCTTAATAATATTAGTACCTACGTACCTATAGTTCGTTAATGTAACGGAGTAGGTATGCTCTACAACTCTGAAGCTAGCCACATTTAGCAGACCATCCATAGGTTCAGAGGTAATGGTTTCTGTGTGGTGTAGCACATCAACCTAAGTACATCAATAGGTAGTCTAGTGTTCATTGATATCTTTAGGTCTTTGCAACCTTATTAATAACGGACTTATTAGGTACCTACTACGGTTTTTTTGGCGGCACAGAAGGTTGTTTTAATAAGTTAGGTCTTTGCAAATTTTTAGAACAGTTTGTTTATTTATTTAAATAGGTACTTAATAAATAGGTAGGTATTAAATAAACTTTATAGGTACCTAAGCAAAGTGAAGTATCAGTATCTATCTAGGTATCCATGTGGATTAGGTATTTGAAAAAGGTTTCAAAACAATTTTTAACTAAGTAGATTCTAGATTAAATCATTTCTGACTCTTATACGTTTTACTACATCTTCTAGTATCGAAGGTAAGACCGCCCAAAGGCCTCTGACGTAGTCTGATCGTAACCTAACCAGTGAAGTAGGTATCTACCTAAATAAGTATTAATATAACAAAACATAACTAACCAGTATCTTTTGAAATCCTTGTCCTGATCACCGATCACCAGCTCCACTAAATGAACATCACTGCACAGTCATTGCACATCACCAGATCACCACATACGCCGTTCCCGGGTTCAAATCACAAGTACGAGTTCTGATAGCCCCGTACCCCCTCCCTGCAGCATTTCGCAGCCCAAAGGGCGGTCGCACCCTTAATAATTCACCGTTCGACCAACAGCGTCTCTCTTTCGCCCAGCCTTATCGCAACTCTACAAAAATAAAGCTATCTCTTTCCGTTTAGTTGCGCATTTCATCTGTCTCACTCGCTCTTGGGGTGACGGTGTGTTTGTGTCTCGCTCGCACTTGGTACGATGCTCGTTGCGTGCATTATGCAATGTTTGGCGAACATTTTATAACGTTTGCGCAGTCGGCGTTGTGCACTACGGTTGAGTTAGGAAGCGATAGAGGTGGGCATCTGGAATCATGTATTTATTAAAATCTGTGTAAAAAGGGTGCATTATTCCCTTTAAAAGTGGGCTGTTTCAAACGGTAGGTTATCGTAACATACTATTGTTGAAAAGTTCATGATTTTTTACATTGTTGTGTGTCATAAACAAAGCATTATTTCATTACCTAAATAGCAGTCTATTAAAGTAATTCGGGCGGTTAGTAAAAGGCTACTAATTTCATTTCCTTACACGTCTACACAATTACCCTGTACTGCATCTCAGGCACAGTCAGAACGATTAGGCGACTCAGACTCTACTCTTTAACACACCCACTCACAGACAAAAAGAATCATAAAAATTTGTTGATTTGAAATTATATCATAAAGTAAAGTAAAGCCGATTAATATTTTTCTTTGGCCTTGTTTTGCAACCCATGACAAGGGGCGGTATAGTATTACTGTAGGTAGACAGACAATAGGTTTTTTTTTTTCAGTGGTGTCGTGACTACAAATATGTTATATTTTTCCATTATTCAAATTAATGCCTCCAAATCTGTTATTTTTTTTTTACAATTCCAAAAGCCTTATTCATAAACGCTAACTAGCATAATTTTAGCTAAGAAATGGTTTGTCCTTTTCTGACATGCGCTAGTTTCGAAAGAGCAAAAGAGACAAAACACTCACTAACAGTGTTTTTGTTAGAGAGCGATTATGAATAAGGCAGTTAAGCTTTTCACTGTAAAACATAAAGGTACAGCCTACGCCGTAGCACTGTCCGTAGCACCTGCTACACCACAGCACATCCTACGCCGTAGCATTTGCTATCCCCGCCGCACAGCCTACGGCGTAGCGCTAGCCACTCATTTACCAGTAACACCGTAGGTAGCGACATCTCTTGAGATATCTTAGTACTAAGTAGTAATTATTTTGGTGTTGGTATGAACTTTTCAAATCCATAATGGTTCGTTCATATGATAGTATTATTTTATTTCATGGTTGAATGTTTTTAACAATTTCGCTAGATGTCATACATCGAGGTTTTGTAAAATGTGTGGTGGTGTTAGGGAGGTTCAAATCTTCAAATCAGAGTGCCAAGTCTGAACAACTGGCCTGCTCCAATCCGTGGCTTTATTTTCAATAAGACATTGCCGTGATTTTACCAGCTCTGCATCCTTTTATTCGTAGATTTTCTTAGGAATTCTTACGTAGGTACTTACTAAATGTAGTTATTAATATTCCTGAATTTACTAATAAGTGAGGTTATGTGCGTCTAATTCCATATCATCTAACAAGGGCGTGACAGTGAATGCTTTAAATATGCGAAGTTTCTGTTTGAGCTTTGTTTCTTATTACAGGGATTCATTCATTCATTTCGTATATGGCCAACTCTGGTGTTTTTACAGGAACACCTAAAGGCCTCCGACATGGTCTTACGATCAAATCTACCGGCACCGACTGTTTAACGTGCCCTTCAAAGCACAGTAGCGCTCGGATGAAATGCCGCCAGTTAGAGTAGTTATGTACTTAGTAGTTTATGGTATTACTAGCAGCGCCCCGCGGGTTTACCCGCGTTGTGCCCGTTCCCGTGGGAATTTCGGGAATTTTTTTACATAAAAACCTTCCTCTTGAATCACTCTACCTATTACAAAAAACCGCATCAAAATCCGTTGCGTAATTTTAAAGATTTAAGCATACAGACAGACAAACAGTGTGACAGACACGAAAAAGAGACGACTTTATTTTATACTATGTAGTGAAGGATAATATAAAACAGTTCAAAGTTTCTATTCAATAAAACAACCCTTATTTTAAACCAATTTTATTTTTAGCTAAAATATAATAATCATTATACATCAAAGAAGTTCCCTAATAATACAGGAATAATAAAAATAAAAGTAAAATGGACGAAAAAATTATAATAAAAATAGGAGTTAAGTAGCTACCTCATAATACTTTAGTGTTTAATATTATCTTAGATTTGCGAAGATTTAGAGTTTGTGCTGTGTTGAAAATGATCAGATCTTGTACAATGATAGCGGGGGAAATGGACATTGGACGGTAGTCGCGACTCTCGACGATCGACCCGCGCTCGGAGACCTACAATGGCACTTGACAGGCGTCACAACATAAACAGAGAAAATCAACATTCAATACCTTAAATACATACAAAACATGATTTAAAAACAGCAAAACAATTACATTTACATTTCATTCGAATTAAACAAATAATCATAATGTTAGTTCAATAAAACTGTATCGATAATTGTCCGGGAAAACTAGAGACAGAATCAAAGGTGACTGACGGTTCACGATAGCTGTGACTAACAGGTAACATCAACTAACATCCATGATTATGCCAACATTGCTTGTACAGTCGTTACTCTAATATGGCAAACTGATATGATAGAGACAGAGCGATGCCCGCGCGGCGTGCGAGCGAGACACACTCAAGCATACATTTTACACCCGAACTGAGATAACCTAACTTATTCACTAAAATCCTTCACGTCACGTTATTCACGTTATTATTTACCGTTTAATTAAGTACTATTCGACGTGTGGGATCTATGGGACGACGCGTCTCAGCCATTTCCCTTTAGTCCAGCCACTTACACTAATCTGTTAGTAAAAATCCTTAATGCATTCAAAATATATATAAATATTACATACATATAGCTAACAAATACCATTTTTCTGTGTTTTTACACGTACATCTATATATTTTTTCATAACTCTGTGCCTAATATACATTTAAGCCATTCGTCGAGAAGCTCGTAAGTGTTTGGACATTACAGTAAATAACCAAAAACTCGTTTGTACTGGAACATAAATGCTTCAATAAATTGTACTCTACATCGATAAATTCTGTCGAAAACTGTTCTAAAACAAGCACTGTTTGTTCAAAAGTCGTAAAATCATGTCTTTTGTAGTAATGTCATTTCAAGTCACTGGGGAATTGACGTTTAACACATGTCAACGTCAAAAAAACTGTCAAATAAATGTCAATTATTTAGGCGCCAAATAATTAGCATATCTATCAATTCTATCCGTCAAATTAACCAGTCATTTGATTTGTTTTAAAATAATTGACGCCATCAAAAAACAAAGTTGCAAATTATAGAAAATACGTGTTCAAACAAGGAGCCAAGCGTTAATCTTATATATTTCATTATAATATACAATTATAGTGTCTGATCTTACCCTATCTTATAACCGACATACGAAATTACAACAACTACATATTAATATTACATACACCTTTTCTTACGTGTAGAAATGAATAGAAAAGACTTTCAAAGAGCAAACGTTGAATTTGCGTCCGTCTAATGAAGCAAGCGAGGAAATCATAAACATTGGTTACGTATAAATTTGATATGATCATTTTTGAGACCTTAGTTTTTAATTTAAAAACTACAAATAAAATTATCATGTTTTTTATAAAGATTTATATACCTAGCCAGCTTTATATGTGTAGTTTGGACTGATATTTTGTTAATACATACAAAAAGTAGGCCGTTGATAAGACTGATAAATAGAATAAGACAGACAGACAGAAAAAGAAATAAAGACAAATATAATACCTTCTAACATATAAGGTAAACACTAGACTATAGCTGACGCTATTCTTCATAAGACAGTCATATACATAAACCTATTTATTCCAAGCTGCCCAACGCTATTTTTAAAACCTCATCACGATAAACATCTGTTGCGCAACTGTTGATAAACAATTGCTCCCATTAATCGCTCTTAAACATTTCAACATGTAGTAATCAACTCATAATTATGTTAGTGGAACAGTGTTTCTGCAACATTTTTTTTATACCAAGAATAAGTTTTTTGAGCTAAATATATAAATCTGTATATAAAAACATGAAAGTTGTGCCACGCGTGTTTGTGCTATAAGCTTCAATGATCACTACATAGGTACAGAAACAGACAGATTTGTAAAATCAATTCCGTTTGAACAACAATATATTATTTCTCGCTTCTTTCTATGTTACGTTGTCGAGATATTAACCAACTTATTTATAAATATCAACCTTCATACTCTCTTTCTTTTACATGATAGAAGTGGAAAGTGAGACAGAATATAGAGCTACGATACATTTATCAATAAGCAGGTTAGTTTTATCGTTCAGTGGTCAAAGTTACAGCTGTCATATGTCAAAGTTACTCAATTATTTTAGTGAACAATTTCAATTTATTTTAAAAATTAGATTACAAATAGAGTTCACATCCAATAGCCGCCAACAGTTACAACTGACATTTTAACGTTTACCATCTGTCATGTTTGACGTTGACAGTTGTTTGACAGGTGACAGCTGTGAGTTTGACGCGTGCACTAGAACGTAACGGACGAGCCGCAGCGAGGGACGGGCGGCGTGGGCGGGGGAGTTACATCGTGCTGTTGTCCCATTCTAGCTGGCTGATGTTTCTGTATTTATGTTGCTTGCCGTGGACCACTGCAAGAGATTGGTTAAATGTTATAACATCATCAACTCAATTTACAACTTCTCTAGTTTAATGCTAAATCTCTCAATATATAACTTCTCTAGTTTAATGATGCTGATCTCTCCATTTAAAATAAAACGGAGTTCTAATAATGTAATATGTAACGTCCTTGTCTCTGAATCTTCAGATACTAAATTAAGTTGCCAATCCTTTTGACCATATTTTTTCATCAAATACTCAATATTACTTTGTGTCTTCCCTGAATACCCGTCTGATGCGCAGTGGTGTGGTCGTTACTCACCCTCTTCTTCCTCATCGGAGGAGTCGTGGTGGTCGGAGTCGGAGTCGGAGCAGGACTCTCCGTCCGAGCTGTCGGCGCGCACGCCGCACGAGCCGCCCGCCTGCTGCGGGGTGGCATCGTATAACGTTAGCGTAGTGTTAATAACTGTTGGAGACTGGAGGTTACGAAGAAATGTTAACGATTTAAATGTAGTAGGCGTGTTATAACTTATAACTTTAAATGTAATGCAAATGACATTAAATTTAAATTTATAAGAAAAACGAGATCGTTGATGAAGATTATAATTAATAAGGGACCTAGATGGGAGCCTTGAGGTACACACAACATTAAAGTTTTATTACACGATTACGAATTACGATTCCACTGCCCATGAAATGATTTTTACCACCTTCATAGGGTATCTTGTCTTGTACTTTTGGTAAAACTCTTTTGAGAATAAAAAGTAGGTATCGTTACCTCTTCCATCGGGTTAACGGTGATGGTGAGCGCGGAGTCGTCCCAGGCCATCTCGTTGTCGTGCTGGCGCAGCGGCTGCGGCGCGGCGGCCGCGCGGCCGCGCGCGCGCGCCAGCAGCGCCGCGCCCGCCAGCACCACCGCGCCCGCGCACACCACGCCGATCACCAGCGCCACGTGGTCTGCGGCCACCATACAGTATAGGTACGGGTATACTCACTCACAGGGAGAACTAACAATACTAGACATGTACTCAATAATATTGAGAATTTCCGTAAATTCTGTAATACGCTGTCGATATCTAGGGAAAGAAGTGAGAGGGGTGAAAACGAAGCCTCGAAGGAGGGGACTCCTTGATAGTCCTTTTGTCACCATCTCTTACCTTGTAGCAATTTCATTGCTGGCATATCTTCCTTGGCTCACAAACACCATATTTCAGTGAAATTCTTTATAAATTGTATTTCAAAACATACAATAATGTATGTTGTATGTTACAAATTTGTAAAACTTGTAAACATGTCTGACAATTGACAGCTGACAAGTAATATAACTAGGACTTTGACGTTTCCTTCTTAGTTTGTCAGCCATTGATCGATCAATCGATAATTATTTAGTCTATATTAACACAATCTGTTTCAGTTATAGAAACGTCAAAGTTACTTGACAGTTGTAATGTCAGTTTGATATTGATTGCTAATGAAGTTGGGAGCACTAAAGCTCAGATTATCTCTCTTTTTTTGGAACCCAGCCTTTAGTGGTAAGAGTTGTGTCCTTTTCGCCCTTTAGATTCTTTAAACTAATCAATGCTGTGGATTTATTTAGTGTTACAGTGCCATTTATCAATCCATCTTGTGCGTATTCTGGATGTGAGGTGAATTGCGGGACCACGCCGGGTAACCACATGTGTGTGTACCGCTTGTGCGAATCATGGTTCCTTTACAGGACGCTTAGGCCTTTTATATTCACGTCACCCATCACCTGCTAGCCTTTGCACAATGCACTAAACCTAAGCCCTGCATTAAACCTAATTATTTGCAGTTTTAATATTTTTATAGCCTCGTGTCTTTTTGGTGTTCTCGCTTAGGTGATCACGTCTTCATTTTTACCCCATGCCTTTTATTTTGCAACCCATTTAGCTTGGCTTTATCACATTCCAGGGTTCATCCGACGGGCTGCGCCAGTGGAGTTCCTGTTTGGGGTCATCGGTATAACCGCATGTGCGGTTAACCTTGTTGGCCCAAGCCGGACTCCCACTGCTGGGCGCAGCGAAGGCGGATCTGCCAGCGAGTCACCACACCACGCTTTCCAAATAACCTAAAAAGTTAAGTCTCCCTTTCATTTCCCGGGAGACTGCCTGTGCCTTTTAGTACGACCCTGAGTTCTTTCTCTCTCTTTTATTATTTAATATTTATTCTATTAACGTGTTAATTTAAATTCCTTTTTTTATTAAATTGTTCAAGATTAACCTTTTGTTTATTTTACCTTACTGAACCTAACTTAGGTAGGTTTAGTCTAATTTAAAACACGTTATAACCTTTTACACAATCTCTGACTTCCTCTCTTAACTTCCTTTCCTTCCTCTCTCACTTCCCCCCTTCTCTCTCCTCTCTCACTACACATCCGGGAGGTAAGTAAGAGGGTAATTTTTCTCTGGATATTCTTCCAGGTGCCTGCTAGTCTTAAAGTTAGTGTGGTACGTACTGTTGTCAGGTCTGGGATGCAGGTCGATGATGCGCGGCGAGGGCAGCTCGGCGGAGTGCACGTCGCGCTGCGCGTGCGCCGCGAACACGCGCGGCGACACGTGCGCGCGCGCGTGCCCGCCCTGACACAACATACGCACTTATAGTACTGGACATACATCACACGTCAATTACATAGTTAATTCATTTGAAATATAATGGAATTACATAATTCATTAATTGGAAATATAATTGAATCAATTAGTTCGAAATAATGTAAAGCGGGAATACAAAACCTATATGTCCTGACGATAGGGGGGCCATATTAATAAACGCGTATTAAGAATAAAAACATTTTAACTATCAAAAGGTTTGTCACTTTCTGACATACGCAACTTTGCGAAGAGCAAAAGAGACAAAACATTTTATAGCAGTGTTTAGTTACAGAGCGTTTATTAAAGAGGCGGTATGTGGGCGCGCGGCTCACCTGCTGGTCGCGGGCGACGGCGTCGGCCTTGTCGGCCATCCCGCTGGGGTGCGTCTCGCGCAGCCCCGCCTCCGACATGTGCGGGTGCACCACCGTCAACTGACAACAACATGCTATATTACAATTTTATTCTTTTATAAAGTTTTTGCCTTTCATAGAAAGTACTATTATTATTATGAGTCAGATTAAAGAAAAAGTGTCTGTCATGTCGTATAGAAATGTGAAGGAACTTGCACTGAATAGGAATAGATGGAGAAGACTGCATCGGACTCACCGACAAGAGACGAGCTCTTAAATTTATGATGATGAGAAAGTACTACACTAGCGATTCGGAACAACATAAGTCAATAACACTCGGTAAACATGGTTTAATGGGATAAGTATTTCAGGGTTGAGGAGAACGGATTACACACTAAATGGTTTTGTGAAAACTAGAGTTGTTCACCAAGACCCCAAATAATTAGGCCAAAATTATTGACAAAATGGCGTTTTCCAGAAATTATCTGGGGGCACGGCAGTGCCCCCGCCAAGTCGAGCGCGAAGCAAACACTGCCGTACCATCCTTTACTGGAACCATTTCGCCGCATTTTCAAGCCCCTATTTGAGAACCTCTGGATATGACCAGAACGTTGAAATTTTCGTCATCCAGTAAGCTATAAAATCACATACGTAAATTCCAAAATTTCAAGTCTGTAGGTCAATTAGTTCTGAAGTTACGCGAAACCAAAGTTTCGCATTTATGACACTCACTCACTCATGATCATCAAAATAGAACTAGTACTTCCCATAAACTTAGAGATCTGAAATTTGGTACAGAGTTAGGGTTTAATGGCCACATAATGGGAAAATTATAAAAACTAGGATAATCGAAGATCTGGAGTACCTGGTGACCCTGATTAGAAAACACAAAAGCCCAACCAAACTATTAGATATCGACATATACCGCTTCATTTGATGTTAAAAAACTGTGTCAAATAAGAAAATCTGATAAAATAAATCAATAAGCCCGCGTTTCTACAAAAGAAGTGAAATCCCATCAAAAACATTCTGTAAAAAACTAGCCAAGTCTCGATGGAGCTGCTTGTTTATCTCTAAAAAGTAATGAAATCTAGACAAAGTCGTGCCAAGTTTAAGGTTCCTTACTGCGATTTCTTTTTTATTTATAGTTAATGTTGTGTGACTTGGCCGTACCCTTGATGTAAATTCAAATATAAAGGTGAATGTTCAACACATTTTTACACAGAGGATTACGTAGTATGAATGTTTGTTGAAAATATAATTTGAACATTCTTTATAAGTTAGTGGGTACAAGTCAACGGCCAAGTCACACAACATTAACTATAAATAAAAAAGAAATCGCAGTAAGGAACCTTAAACTTGGCACGACTTTGTCTAGATTTCTTTTTAGAGATAAACAAGCAGCTCCATCGAGACTTGGCTAGTTTTTTACAGAATGTTTTTGATGGGATTATTATTACTAAAACTTTAACGCTACATTTCAAGTACAATCTGATGTACCGAATCGACACTTGCACAAAGTGTATTAACAAACATGCCAGTGTCCTTACCAGGTTAAAGCTTGCGAAAAACCTCTTAGTTTTACCTAAAACACTACATTATGTACTACATTATTTCTTTACATAGTACGGTCGGCCAAGAAAGTGGTCTACCACTTTTGACAAAAGTTTCTGCGAGATGTAATGATCGCTAAGGTTGACTTTTCTATGCACAATTATGTTATGACGTTTAAAATTGACCTTGTTGTTTCATGACGTTCAAATGAATCTCAACCGTAGGGTGGTAGACCACATATTTTGCTGACCGTACATGGTATGAAAACAGAGTCGCTTTCCGCCTCTGTCTGTTTGTAAGCTACTAGCAGCGCCCCGCGGTTTTACCCGCGTTGTGCCCGTTCCCGTGGGAATTTCGGGATTTTTTTTACATAAAAACCTTCCTCTTGAATCACTCTACCTATTACAAAAAACCGCATCAAAATCCGTTGCGTAATTTTAAAGATTTAAGCATACAGACAGACAAACAGTGTGACAGACACGAAAAAGAGACGACTTTATTTTATACTATGTAGTGAAGATTTCTTTTTTAGAAAATTTACATATTTGTGGGAGGACATACTATGTTAAGTTCCAAATGTTCCACATGAAACATCTTGATTGACCGAAGCGAAGCGAGGGCGGGTGGCAGTTATAAATACAATACTAGTTATAATAGTGTAGTCCACTGACCGTCTGCACGTATTCGTTGCTGGTGAAGCGTCCGTTGAGCTCGGAGCAGGTGAGCTTGAACACGCGGTTCAGGTAGTACGCCGGCTTCTTGTTGCTGTACTCGATCTCGCGGAGGACCTGACGCAATGGTCATTATATTGAATTACAGTCAGTCGTCACAGAAAGTGTCGCTGGAAGTTAATGTGTGGGTGAGTGAATGATCGGCGATCGTGTAGATGCATGCAAAATGATCTTGAAGATCAATAACGATATTGAAGAGGATGCTTATTACTCGTCTTAATTTCAAGACGATCACTGACGATTATCAGCGATAGTAGAGACGGTAGACTATGATTATTGCATGTCTCAGTTTGACGAGCATAAACGATAGTAAAGATATCTTATTAATCGATATTTGACGTTGATCGAGTTTGACGATGACGAACGATCACGGACGATCACGGACGATTAATGACGATAGTGTGACGGGTGTGATAGTCATGAGTGCGCGTACCTGCTGGTAGTTGGTGTGCGTGTCGGCGCCGGTGAGGATGACGCCGTCGCGCGTGACGGCGGCGCGGATGTCGAACCGCGCGGGCGGCGCGGCGCCGCGCAGCGCCAGCGCCTCGTGGTCGGGGTTCAGCGCCGGGTACACCGACACCACGCACGAGTCCAGGCGCGCGCGCGACTCTGCGGGGTCACGAGGATATTACTCGACGGTCCCGTAGGGACGTTCGAGTGACGAATTAATTTGAGGTTGAATCAAAGGTGAGATTGATGTTTGCATTATTAACAATATCTGTCAGTTTGTTCCGGTTATCTCTGAAATGGCAGGACCGATTTCGACGGGACTTTTACCGGCAGGTAGGTAATTTACCCGGCAGCGCGTTGGCGCCGTTGTCGAGCACGCGCACGACGAGGTCGGGGAACACGGCCAGCCCCTGGCGGAAGTGCGCGTAGTCGCGCGCCTCGTCCGCCGACCCGTTGAGCAGGATGGACGGCGTCTGCGGCGCCAGCACCATCACGTACGACTCGGCCGCCCGCGCCTTCAGCACGCGCCCGTTGTCGCAGCTGGGGTACACACAGACACGACCTCTCAGTTTAGGCCCATTTCGTAGCCAGATTTGGTAGCTAGCTACGAAATGAGAAAAGTGTTTTCCCATCTTGTAGCTAGCTACTAAATGGGAACGATCTATTCGGTAGGTTAGGGTTATTTTTTTTTACTAGTTAAAATCCTAAATTTTGGACTTTCTAATTCCTATTTCGTAGCCAGCTTCGAATCGGGATTATTTCTCCCATTTGGAAGCTAGCTACCAAATCTGGCTACGAGATGGGCCTAAACCGACCTCTCACGGGGGATGGACAGAGTATACACATTGTGAACGTAATCTAAGTTCACAAAACTAGTAACTCCGACGTAAATTCAACGGTTTGTGACTAATTTTAATGACAAAACGGGTAAAACCGTAGTCAGTGCTTGTCATAATTATGTCACTTTTGTACATTGTTTTGTTTTTCGACCACTGATTCAGTTAGTAACAGTTTGCCACACCTTCTACATTGTTTTTCAGTCAATATTTGTACTTGTGACATCTTCTCACTATTTGTCATAATATGTTGATTACTAATATGTATAGTCTTACGCCCATACACAGAGACGTGAAATGATTCCTTGAGAAAGGATAATAAGTGATGTATGTAATATTGAAAACTTTGTTTGTATGTAATATTGAAAACTTTGTTAAAATTCGATTTATTATTAGTACAACAGTAAGAGTAAAGTTGACGTATACATACGTGATAGTGGTGTCGACGTGCACGTTACGTCGGCCGGGCGTGGGGAAGGCGCGCGCGTCGCCGTACGACACACGTCGGACCAACGTCTCCACGTCGGCCACGCCGTCGCCCTCCACCGACACGGATTTCAGATCTGTAAGGAGGAATTTGAATTTGGGGTGATGTCTCTGGGGGTTTTCGCTTTTGGTGGATTATAAGTAAGTAAGTTGGACTAGGTTTAGGTGGTCAATCCTGTCGGAGTTTTTAGACCGCCTAAAAACCTCCACCTTTTCCCCACATTTTTCTCATCTCAAAAGTCACATAGAACCGTTATTGAAAAAATTACGCTTATTTTTTTCTCACACAAGCATTATCTTATAAAATGTGGCACTTACCGCAACCACTGTAAAAACCGTAAAAATACAGCATTGTATTTGTATTGACCTAATTAACAACCGTTATTTTTAGCTACTGAGGAACTGAAGTTGTCGAGGTTACTGAGGTTTCTGAGGTAACTGAGGTTTCTACGGTAACTGAGGTTTCTGAAGTTACTAAGGTTCGTAAGGTGTATGTGTAGTCGTGGGGCGGGTGCTCACAGAGGTCGGGCGCGAGGCTGAGCCCCTCGCGGCAGCGCGCGACGCAGGCGAGCGCGCGCGGCGCCGCGCCGGCGCCGCGCCGCACGCCCAGCCCCGCCAGCCAGCCGCGCAGGTGGTGCTTCATGTCGCCCTCCGTGCCTGCACACACATCATTCACGAAATAACTTACTGTAGCACTTAGCGGCGGTCATTAAATCAACACGAAATTATTTGAAGTAATTATATACATGTAAAAATCGGGTCCATATTGGCTCAACTAAAGTTCTTTACCCGAAATTGTTCTTCCTAACGATTTGTAATCCGAATGATCACTCTTCCTAAAATTTTTCATCCTAAAGTTTTCATTCATACTATTTGTAGTGCTACCGGCGATGTTCATAACACTCATGTTTCCGAAAATTGTAATTAATAATATCATTAATGTAAATATATTTAAACTCCTACTGTTTTTTATCATAACGCTTTAAAGGAAAAGGTTTGTTTTTAAACTATTTCTTGTGATTACAAAACGGTTCCCTATCCATTTGCATAAAAACTTTAGACATAATATAACATGGCATAATTTTGTTGTAGCGCTCGCCGGCCGCTGCCGCGGCACCGCTCGCTTCGCTCGCTCGGCTCGCGCGTAGTTGGTCACAGTTCTAACCTAACCTAACCTATAAAAAGAAATCTAAACAAAAAAGATATGACTTTGAATAATAGTATAAAAGAAACATGAGTGTTATGAACATCGCCGGTAGCACTACAAATAGTATGAATGAAAACTTTAGGATGAAAAATTTTAGGAAGAGTGATCATTCGGATTATGAACATTAGAGACAAAGTAGTTAGGAATTGTGATTGTTAGGATGAAAAATGTTAGGAAGAACATTTTCGGATTTCCAATTATCGGAGTTGAAAATTTAGGTGAACTTTGGCGCACCCGTAAAAATCACTTATTGAATCTCACAAAATCTCTCACAAATGTATGAATATATAATTGACACAGCAACGTCGGCGCTAACAACTATCATATATTATTGACCCCGGGCGGGAATCGAACCCGCAACCCTTGTGACAGTAAGCGCTCTCACATGTGCTCACTGTGCCAACGGGTCAAACCATCAAAAATACTTTTTTTAATGTCAATAAGTTCAAATACTTCAAATGACGTCAACTAGTGAGCAGTCGGTTCAACGGGCATGCGGCAGTGCAAGCAGTACGCACCCTGCCAGCAGGCGCCGACCACCATGGTGGTGTTGAGCCCGTGCGCGGGGTGCAGCGGCCAGTCGTCGATCACCTCGGGCGGCGCGGCGCGCGGCGGCTCGCCGTCCACCAGCAGCTCCACCGCCGGGAACCGCACGCTCACCGCGTAGTGGTGCCACTCGTTGTCGCACACCTGCACTCCCCACCAGAGGGTCAGTGGTGTCACGAGGGCGAGGGGTGGGGTGAGTGGTGCCACGGGTGGTGAGGGGTGGAGGTTAGTGGTGCCACGGATGACAAGGGATTAACTAAGTGGTGTTTGAGTGACTTATGGAAGTCTCGTTGCTCTTTAGGAGGCAAGTAGTGTAGATTGTGATGAGATGAATATAATAGAAGTAAAGATTCCTTTTGTCAACCTGCTGAGTGGTTCCGGCCACCAAATCATGTGAGCGATGTATTATTGAAAAACCAGAGGGTTACACATAACTACAGGTCAATTAACGATTGAATTATAAACAGTTTTTAAATATTCATTGTGTTACATGTTATGTGGTGTATATGTTACGGCTAATACCCGAAGTGCGGCTACACCTAGTTTTAGCCGGTTAGAACTAGGTGCATATATATGTCATTTTAATGAAAAGAGAGAGTTTAAACATGAAAAAAAAAATAACCCTAACCTACCGAATAGTAAGTAATTCGGTAGGTTAGGGTTATTTTTTTTTTCATGTTTAAACTCTCTCTTTTCATTAAAATGACATACGGCTAATACCCGAAGTGCGGCTACACCTAGTTTTAGCCGGTTAGAACTAGGTGTAGCCGCACTTCGGGTATTAGCCGTAACATATACAGTAAAGTGATTATCCTCCCATCTAGTCACTAGGCACTTTGGCCCAATGGGAGCTCTGAATGTCCGACATACCTCGGGGATCTTCCAGCGCCACTCGGCCGGTCGGAATATGTTGAGGTCTCCTTCTCCGAAGTCCCGCCGCAGCAGCAGGATGAGGCGGCAGTTGCGGACGAACAGCGCGTAGTGGTGACGGTTCATCTCTGGAAACAGATGCTTGGTTAGTTTATGGTCATAGCCAAGAAAGATTAACAATAAACGAAGTGTAAAGGGTCTATTAATGCTAGCAAAAGCTACGATAGTTTTTAGACTAATTTGTTTGACACAGGCAATTTTATCTTGTCAGAAGAATTTTAATAGTAAAACAATGTGAGACAAAACAGTGTCACAGTTAACAGTGTGTCAAAACGGAACAGACGTTTTGTCACAAGCGTGCGTTCCTTAATAAGTTTCCATAGAGCAGAAGCGACTGTCTAACCAAACAATATATGCGGGGTGTAAAGCTACTTTCACTGTAACACTCACTATGATCATCAGCCAAGCACAGCACATGTTCCTTGGTGTGCTGGTCGGCGTCGGGGCGCGGCGCGTGCCGCATCCAGGTGCTGATGGTGAAGCTGTTCCCGAAGTGATGCGGCAGCACGGACTCCGGCACGATGGCGGACGTCGTCTCGCCGTCGAACTCGAATATCTGCTCCCCGTCGCGTCCTGGGGGGGGGACGTTGTATTCCATTGTATTAAAGGTGTCTTTCGCTTAAAAAGTTCGTTTGCACAAAAGCGGAGCGGAGCTTAATTGACCGATCACAATACATTTGCTTAAAAGATTCATTTGTATAGAAGCAATTGACCAATCACAATTAGGAAGAGATTTTTTCAATGAGATTTTGACAAACAATGCGTTATGATTGGTGAATTAAGCACACCGCTCCTCTCCGCTCCGCTATGGAAAGGTTACACAGAAATCATTATCGACCTTGGACAAAATATTGACAGATCTTTAACATTTTGGGTTGGGTTTAGCTCTAATGTATTTGTAGCTCATGAGCGTACATAAAGGAAGGGTTTACAATTCACTCTCTTTTTCAATGTATTAGGCAAGGAAGAAAAACGGAAAAACGAATAAACCCTATATTTACCTGAATCTGGTTTCAGAGACTTTGCCCACTCATTGCCGACGCCAGGGCTGGGCAACAGGTCCACTGTCTTCGGGTCCAATCCTGGAAACAAAATAGCAATTTAATGGTAAAAATTATTTGTCCGAAAACGTGTTTTTCGTGGCGTTCATTTCAGCATTTTCTAATGCATTACCACCTTCAATCAACAATACACAACTAGATATCGGGTCACGTACAAAATCAAAGCTAAATACTGTCCGCGGGGATGACGTGTGACAGCTTATTTTGTTTACTACCGAACTGAAAAAAAGTTTTAAAACAGTTCGAAGTTCAACCTAATTACAACCATGACACCTAGCAATAAAGTAGCAAATCTTATGAATAACATAAGTGAGAATAACGCCTCACTTTTCCAATGAGGCGTTATTCACCGAGACGTATTTTTTGCGCCGACCCGACATCTAGTTGTGCATTGTTGATCGAAGATTACCACAAATAATCTGTAAATATGATGTGTGTAATGTACTCACCGCAGATGTTCTTCTGCGCATGTATGGAGTAAGTGTCGCGGTCGCAGCCGCTGCCGGCGCGCGAGGCCTGCAGCGTGACGGCCGCCTGGATGCGCGTGACGCCGGGGCAGCGCTCGTCCGACGAGCACGTCTCCAGGCGCGCCGCCGGGAACAGCGCCAGCGGGCCCGTGCCCGGCGCGTAGTCCACGCGCTCCGCCACCCCTGGGGGAAGGGGAGGTGCTCATTGTGCAGGCTATCTCTTCTCAACGTAACTCAAATGTCAACAAAGTTGATAACACATTGTTACCAGCACAAAGTAATTTAAAGTAAAGTATTAACCTGTAATGTCGCACTGGGTAAAGGCTTCTCATCTCACCAAAGATATCAGAAAAACTAGGCGTAATCACCACGCTTGCCTACTGCGGGTTGGTGCTTTCGAAGCCGAGCCATGTTTGTAGTAGGAAATATGTTTTCTCTAGACTCGGGAATTGAACCCGGGGCCTCAGTCTTGGCAGGCAAGTGCTCATACCACTAGACCAAGCTACCGAGGCGTAAGGCATAAGTTAAAATGTTTGACATCTGGATGACTGATCAAACCTTCTGCCGACTGCTTACCTTTCCATCCCGCCTTGCAGGGCTTGTTGACCTTGATGGTGACCATGACGGGCGCGGACTGCATCATGCCGCAGTCGTACGCCACCACCGACAGGATGTGGTTGTGCGACTTCTCGTAGTCCAGCGGCTCCGTGTTGCGGATCACTCCTGGAAGGTGTAATGGATACGGGTGATTGGAGGTGTCGTGATGGTCAACAGGTGCCAGTTCTTGGGGAAGGTATGATGATAAGGTTCCATTTCTTGGGGAATGTGTGATGGTGTTTTTTAAGACGACTGGAAGGTCCTAGTCCTAGTTGGACCTGTCCAGTCCTAGTTGGACTGTAGTCTGGTACCTTAAGTAATCTGGCTTCGACTCAAAACACTTGCTAGATTATAAAATTAAAGCCTTACACGTGATCTTACTAATACTAAAACTGCTGAACGCATTTCGGCGCTATGGAACTCCTACATCAGACAAAAACATAGGGTTATTTTTATACCGGAACTTGTGGGTACAAAACTATCCAACAATGAAGCTTATCTATACATTGGGAAAAAACATCTCCATTCATATTTCTATCCCGAAATTTTAACAAGAATGATTAAACAGATCTACGGAGAGTTGCTAGTACCCACCATCGTTGTCGATAGCGAACGGCTGGCTCCTATCGGTCAGGATCTCGTACTTGCACACGTCCCCGAACTTGGGGGTGCAGTCCTTGTCCGTGGCCTCCACCCTCAGGATCTCGTCGTAGATGCGCTCCTCGTCCACCGCCTTCACGTACGACGCCTGGCTGAACACCGGCGCGAACTCGTTCACATCTGTCACCGTGATGTGGACTGGAACCCTGGAGATAAAGGGGGTTTCAAAAGGGAGAAAGGTAGGGGCACCCCTAAAGTAATAAGCCTGTAATGTCCCGCTGCTGGACAAAAGTCTCTCATCTCACGGAAGATATCAGTACAGTGAGGAGGATGTCGTCAACACCACGCTTGCCTACTGTGGGTTGGTGATCTCAAACCCGACGTAGTTGTTTACACTTTAGAACTAAGTGCGTAAATCGACCTTGATATAGTAAACTCACGTGTTGGAGTAGGAGCCATCGCAGCCAACGGCGGCGATGTCGAACTTATAGTTGCGTCGTTTCTCGCAGTTGAGCGGGTAGCGCACGCGCAGCCTCGCTTCGTTCTCATCGATTATCATTATCTATGACAAAAAGTTACAATATTAATTATAAAATTGAACAAAAGAAGGTAGGTCCAACATAACTTTGGGAAAGCAAATAGGTTTTATTTACGGAATATTATGTTTATTGAAAAAAGAAGGTGTCATGACATTGGCAAAACGAAGAGTTTTGCTAATGGATATATTTCGCAATACGATAGATGTACGCTTGAGGTGAATTTAAAACTTGCACATGATGTTGAAAATCCCTTTGGTTTGCTTTAATGTTAAAACTGGAAGACTTTTACTGGTTTTTAAGGTTAAAGCGAACACTATTAATTTTGAATTAAAACTACGTTAACGGATACATTTCGCTTTATTTTACATTTTTATCTGACGCTTTACAGGAACCGTGCTCACAGAAGACTCTTTCAGCAATTACATAAAAACTGACACACATTCAAATATAGAACATAATAATACGAAGCGAAGAAGAATGGAAGTCGACGAGCATCACAAGTGTGGTGTACTTTAGAGACTAGTACTTTAAATAAACAATGAATGAAAAAACGCCATTATTTACAAAAAACCAAATGCGACTCGAAATCGCTCGCCCGAAACTGACATAGCGTAAGAATCAATATCGAAAATCCGGCAAAACGAACAAATATCGCCCAATATTATAAAACCCTTGTTATTTTTCCAATCCGTTCACACGTTTATGTAAATATCGTTTTTGCGTCTCAACAAACACGGATTTGATTCGAATCCTTAACGTGTATGCTTGTAATATTAATCGACGAATGTTACGTTACGTTATTGTCACCAATTCTTACGTTTCTTTTTCTGACTGAAGTTCAACCTTGACACAATATTGCGGAGTTTTAAGATATGTATTTGTTAGTTTCTTTGTGTTCTTCCATTCACGCTAAAGGTGCTTTTCCATAGAAGCGGAGAGAAGCTGTTTGACAATTTCAATGCGTTGTGGTTGGTAGAATGAGCACCGCACAGTCCACTTCAAACGAAACGGCCGTACAGAAGCCGTTAAGGCCGTACAGATTGAGCTAGTTTTCTAGCTCCAAGTTAGTGAGTTTACAAGCTATAATATAGCGAGTTCAGTAAACACCGCGTTATATTTCATTATACAACCTATTTAATAAAGTAGAAGTGACATACGGACCGACACACATAGCAAATCTATTTCTAAATGTCCGTTTGTACCATGCGGCTATGCACCTACTACATTTTCTATAACCATCTCCAACAACGAATATCGTAACACCTACATATAACCAAGCACAAGGATATAAGTAAAAAAACTGCGTAAAATGAAACGCTACGAGCCGCTAGTTAGAGCTTTGAGGCTCGTGCACCGACTACGGATATTGGTTCAATTTAGAACGAGTTTCGTTGTTTTATTTTTCGCGTATTTATTGATGCTGTTACTAAAAGATGGGAAACTATGTTAGGATACATAACAGATGGTATGGTAGCTACATTCGTGACGTTATAGGAAACTTTTCGTCTCGAAATTCATATGGGATGAAGTATAATGCAGGTAATTCCACGGGGCGCTGCTAGTTCATTAACGTTGTGGCTTCATAGTAACATATGGGTACTTATAAATAAATGGACTACAGTAAACTAAAAACTGAAAAATATATTACCTGATGAATTTACTAAAAACGTAAAAAGTATTTCTGGTACAGTTTAAATAAAATTTATAAAATACATAGTTTTAAAATAAACATCCACAAAGAAATGTTTTTAGTTTTAACACGAAATAAACGAAAACCTTTTTAATTTTAACACGGAACAAAAGACTAGCTTACTAAAAACTATTCTGTTACTATTAATTTAACGCCAATTTGTGTTCAGCATCTAACTAACGCGGAAAATAACTCACCAATTTCATGTTAATATTATACAAAGCTACTAATTACACCTTGTGTCACGCCGGCTCGAGTGAAACAGTTCAAATATAGAGTTACTATATAATCCGATTTCACAGTTACTCCATTTTTACGAGAAAGCTCGCCGGGATTCACATCGAATGCACTACGCATGACGTTTATAGCCTCGTACTAAAGTTTATTTCTCATTGCGACATACAATGCTGCTTCGCAACGGATGTCGTATGCAAATTGTCGTTGTTTACGAGCGATGTACTGTGCAGTGTTTGCTTTGATTTATCGCGCGATATTGCGGGTTTCATGGTACCGGTAATGGAACAGGTGGGACCATCTTTTTCAAATTTTGGACTTATAATAGTTTTGCATTGAGTAGTCGCTTTGTATTTTCCGTTGAGATTTGGGTAGACGTAGACAGTTTATATTTTCAGTTTAGAGGAGGTGTGGAATATAGGCAAGAGATGGGGAGTTCATTCATTTACTTGGAGTAGGTTAGTGGCCAACTCTGGTGCCGGAGTTTTTAGACCGCCTAAAGGCCTCCGACATCTGACGTCTGACGATTGAAACAACCGGGACCAACTGCTTAACGTGCCCTCCCAAGCACGGTAGCGCCCAGATAGAAAGACCACTATCGCCATAACAATCGCAATGAACTAACAGCGCTTAGTCAAACTTCGCCACGAGCGCTAGATGGGGACTTCTTATGACTGCCAAAGTTATTCCCGCTTATTGGACAAGTTCTTGTCAAAATGACTCTGCTTGTGATTGATCGTCATTTCTGTGGTTTTGATCGATAATGAATGATTGATCACAATAAGTAATTTTACGTAATGAATGAATGACCTTGACGATACTAGCTTTCATAGAACATTCGTCACACAATATTTCCATTTACTATCTATTTATTTATTTCAGAGATTTTTCTAGTTATATTATAACTAATGGTAGTTTATTTTTTTATTGAAATTTATCATCAATAATAATAACATTTTGTTCAGTGTACTCTGTTTCGAGAATCAATTGAGTACATGTCTAGACAATGGAGTTGTATATTAAATCAATGAGACGAAATAAAATCTGTTATTTTTTTATTTCATTTAAGATCACAAATAGTAATATTTATTTATAATTTATTTCATATTTCTTCTTGCGTAAACAATTATCTCAAACCTTAAAATTATCGCACTGTGGTGCCACAGTACAAACAACTACGACGGTGACAGCGACTATTTAGAAAATAGAACATTGGCACTATAATTTTAAATCCTTTTTTCAAAAACATCGCTTGTTACAGTCGCTAGCCTGCACATGTACTGCCTTCAGAGTTTGATGCGCGCAAACCGCGAGGCACCACTAGTACAAGACCCTGAACACACTCGTCACAACTGTGCTTAGAAGGTCTCCTGGTCTATAAAAACAAATGAAGGAGTACACAATAGAGACATGACGTCAAACACACTTTAGACTGACCGGTTTGAAAGACTGTGACTACAGTGAGCGCAAGTGCTAATAATCAGAGCTTAACTTATTTGTTTATTTATTTAAACATGGTTGCCAACAGTTACAACCAGCCTGTGCCAAGTGAGGTACTTAAAACGAATTCAATAGTATGTCTGTGGTAGATCTGCCGCCTAGCGAATCACCGCCTATCTCACCACATTGAAGGTATTTGATTGGTAATTGAAGGCATTTTAATTTTACGTCATTCAACTCATTCATTGTCGTCATTCCCATTCCATTCCCATTCTTGTTTCCTGGTCTGTGGTCATTACTCCATCTTGTTTTCCCGGCAATTTGTTGAAGGAAAATATTTTACGCTTCTGTTTTGCCGGTCATTTTGCTAGTCGGAATATTTTTCGTATGCAAAATCTGCAAATCCATTGTTATCATATTTATTGTATTTATTTTTATTAAGTGTTACAAAATGGTTAACCACTGTTTTGTCCCTGGGTGCTACAGCAGGGGCTTCCGGTTCAAGTTTTTTAGTGTTCCATACTCGAAGCCGATAATGGTAAAGTGGTTGAAGGTATGTCCGAAATTAAGAGATTATTCTTATGTTCAATATAAGAATTTGCGTATATGCATTTTACATTTTATTCAAGACCATATTATCACTACTAAGTCCTCTTTAAAACGGTTGACTGAAGACGCTGTCCCCATGTTAAATTTACCACCTGTACCTGTAACAACTACACAACACAGTCAGGTACAGAGTAATATGCTGTTAGAAATAAGCCCGTGTACTACACCAAACACGTCTCTCAATTTCACAGTCATCCGGCCTTCGCATATTGTTCCTAACATACAGACGGACATTTCTTCACATTCCCTTAGCACTAGTACTAGAACTCATGTTCCGAATTCTGATCCTATAATGCCATCTCTCCCTAGTGGTAGTACATTTCCTCCTCAAGACGATAAAGTTACTAACGTACAGACAGACTTCCATTTACAGTCATTTCCTTGCACAAGTAATTCTGTGCAGGCCACCCTAATTTCTCATCCCATTCCTGGTTCTAGTGCACTTTCTTCTAGTAATGATAATAGTTTGGAACATAATATGCCTTCAACCAGTTTTGCTGATTATGCTTCTCACCATATTTCAACAACACCTACCAAACGTAAGTCTATTAACCGTGTGCAATTAGGTAAACGCTTACGTTTAAATCCTTCTCAGTGCACACCTAGGAAACAGAGGCTACGATCCGATAATAAGATTTTAAAAAGGAAATTACGCCTTCTGCAAATAAAGTATAATAGACTTAAAGCTCGCTCAGTGATGTTAGCTCCCAAAGTTAGGATGTACTTAAAAAAATATAATCTTTTAAATACATTTGGGAAGCTATTAGTAGATTCACAGATACGTTTGGCAGGTGTTTCTCCCCATGGGCGTAGGTACACAGTTGAGGAGAAGGTCTTTGCCCTATCTTTGCACAAATTGAGCCCAAGAGGATATAACTTTATGAGAAAGCACTTAGCTCTCCCTTCCAAATCTTTGCTTAGATCTCTCCTGAGTGATATTAGTTTAAGGCCAGGAATTAATCAGTTTTTGTTTCAGCATTTAGCAGATGCTGCGAGGGACAAGCCGGCTGTAGACAAGCAGTGTGTTCTCATGTTCGACGAGATGGCTATTCGAAAGGCTTTGTTTTTTAATTATAATACTGGGGTTATTGAGGGATTTGAGGATTTAGGTTCAGGGAAACGTACTGACAATGTAGCTGATAAAGCTCTTGTCTTTATGTTGCGTGGTTTATTCACGCCGTGGAAGATCCCAGTAGCTTATTATTTTGCCCGTGATGGTGTTAAAACCATAATTTTAAAAAATATTATCAAAGAAGTTACAACGGCCATCATCAAAATCGGTTTCAAAGTTAGGGCCACTATTAGTGATCAGGGTTCAGCCAATGTTGCAGCTATTAATTCATTAGTAGCTGACACCAGAGCTGATCTTCTTCGTTGTAATAGCCAAAGGACCTTGGGCGGATTACTATGGAGCCTGGCCCGATGCTCAACAGTGACATGACATATGTCATTTGAAAGCTCTTGAAGAGTTGTATCAGTCGTCCTTTGACAGTTATGTCGAAATCGACGGCCAACTTGGTGTTTTCGACCACCGAAGATTGGAGTTGACCAATGCTATGGACGCTGATCCTAATGCTCAACAGTGACATGACCTATGTCATTTGAAAGGTCTTGGGGAGTTGTACAAGTCACCCTTTGACGGTTATGTCGAAATCGACGGCCAACTTGGTGTTTTCGACCACCGAAGATTGGAGTTGACCAATGCTATGGACGCTGATCCTAATGCTCAACAGTGACATGACCTATGTCATTTGAAAGGTCTTGGGGAGTTGTACAAGTCACTCTTTGACGGTTATGTCGAAATTAACGGCCAACTTGGTGTTTTCGACCACCGAAGATTGGAGTTGACCAATGCTATGGACGCTGATCCTAATGCTCAACAGTGACATGACCTATGTCATTTGAAAGGTCTTGGGGAGTTGTACAAGTCACTCTTTGACGGTAATATCGAAATTGACGGCCAACTTGGTGTTTTCGACCACTGAAGATTGGAGTTGACCAATGCTATGGACGCTGATCCTAATGCTCAACAGTGACATGACCTATGTCATTTGAAAGGTCTTAGGGAGTTGTACAAGTCACTCTTTGACGGTAATATCGAAATCGACGGCCAACTTGGTGTTTTCGACCACCGAAGATTGGAGTTGATCAATGCTATGGACGCTGATCCTAATGCTCAACAGTGACATGACCTATGTCATTTGAAAGGTCTTGGGGAGTTGTACAAGTCACCCTTTGACGGTTATGTCGAAATCGACGGCCAACTTGGTGATTTCGACCACCGAAGATTGGAGTTGACCAATGCTATGGACGCTGATCCTAATGTTCAACAGTGACATGACCTATGTCATTTGAAAGGTCTTGGGGAGTTGTACAAGTCACCCTTTGACGGTTATGTCGAAATCGACGGCCAACTTGGTGTTTTCGACCACTGAAGATTGGAGTTGACCAATGCTATGGACGCTGATCCTAATGCTCAACAGTGACATGACCTATGTCATTTGAAAGGTCTTGGGGAGTTGTACAAGTCACCCTTTGACGGTTATATTGAAATCGACGGCCAACTTGGTGTTTTCGACCACCGAAGATTGGAGTTGACCAATGCTATGGACGCTGATCCTAATGCTCAACAGTGACATGACCTATGTCATTTGAAAGGTCTTGGGGAGTTGTACAAGTCACCCTTTGACGGTTATGTTGAAATCGACGGCCAACTTGGTGTTTTCGACCACCGCAGATTGGAGTTGATCAATGCTATGGACGCTGATCCTAATGCTCAACAGTGACATGACCTATGTCATTTGAAAGGTCTTGGGGAGTTGTACAAGTCACCCTTTGACGGTTATGTCGAAATCGACGGCCAACTTGGTGTTTTCGACCACTGAAGATTGGAGTTGACCAATGCTATGGACGCTGATCCTAATGCTCAACAGTGACATGACCTATGTCATTTGAAAGGTCTTTGGGAGTTGTACAAGTCACCCTTTGACGGTTATATTGAAATCGACGGCCAACTTGGTGTTTTCGACCACTGAAGATTGTAGTTGACCAATGCTATGGACGGTGATCCTAATGCTCAACAGTGACATGACCTATGTCATTTAAAAGCTCTTGAGGAGTTGAATAAGTCACCCTTTGACGGTTATATCAAAATCGACGGCCAACTTGATGTTTCCGACCATCGAAGGTTCGAGTTGACCAATGCTATGGACGCTGATCCTTATGCTCAACAGTGACATGACCTATGTCATTTGAAAGGTCTTGGGGAGTTGTACAAGTCACTATTTGACGGTTATATCGAAATCGACGGCCAACTTGGTGTTTTCGACCACCGAAGATTGGAGTTGACCAATGCTATGGACGCTGATCCTAATGCTCAACAGTGACATGACCTATGTCATTTGAAAGGTCTTTGGGAGTTGTACAAGTCATCCTTTGACGGTTATATTGAAATCGACGGCCAACTTGGTGTTTTCGACCACTGAAGATTGTAGTTGACCAATGCTATGGACGGTGATCCTAATGCTCAACAGTGACATGACCTATGTCATTTAAAAGCTCTTGAGGAGTTGAATAAGTCACCCTTTGACGGTTATATCAAAATCGACGGCCAACTTGATGTTTCCGACCATCGAAGGTTCGAGTTGACCAATGCTATGGACGCTGATCCTTATGCTCAACAGTGACATGACCTATGTCATTTGAAAGCTCTTGAGGAGTTGTACATGGCCGTCGATTTCGACATAACCGTCAAAGGGTGACTTGTACAACTCCCCAAGACCTTTCAAATGACATTGGTCATGTCACTGTTGAGCATAAGGATCAGCGCCCATAGCATTGGTCAACTCCAATCTTCGGTGGTCGAAAACACCAAGTTGGCCGTTGATTTCGACATAACTGTCAAAGGGTGACTTGTACAACTTCTCAAGAGCTTTTAAATGACATAGGTCATGTCACTGTTGAGCATTAGGATCAGCGTCCATAGCATTGGTAAACTCCAATCTTCGGTGGTCGAAAACACCAAGTTGGCCGTCGATTTCTACATAACCGTCAAAGGGTGACTTGTACAACTCATCAAGACCTTTCAAATGACATAGGTCATGTCACTGTTGAGCATTAGGATCAGCGTCCATAGCATAGGTCAACTCCAACCTTCGATGGTCGAAAACACCAGGTTGGCCGTCGATTTCGATATCACCGTCAAAGGGTGACTTGTACAACTCCTCAAGAGCTTTCAAATGACATATGTCATGTCACTGTTGAGCTTTGGGCCAAAATTTCCCAAGGTCCTTTCCGATAATATTTTTTATTACATTGATAATAACAAACTTTATCACATCTATGATGTCCCTCACCTATTGAAATGTGTACGCAACAACTTTTTAAAAAAAGATCTGCTTTTAGGTGACCGGAGAGCCAAATGGGAATTTATCACTTCCCTTTACCAAGTAGATGGAGCTGGAGGACGAGCCCGTTGTACAAAACTAACGGACAGACATATAAACCCAACATCATATGACAAGATGAAGGTAAACAATCACAAACAATTGATAAACACATATTAATGAAGGATTGGTTACAATCCTCCAATAATATGTATTTTCAGACATTTGACTACCTGTACTATCTATGTACTTAGCTAGCAAACACTAACAGATTTCAAAAAGCAGAAGGCGGTTTCAATATCTGGGGGTTTTTTAATGTGATGGGTGTTACAATTAATGTAGAATAATTTCATTTTATTAATCTGCATTTACCTATGTACATATCTATCATATATAAACTGTTTTTTTTAAGGTAGTAGTTTTTATAAAAGCATGGTATGGCATGAAGTCTGTTTTGCACTTAGGTGTTAGTTATTATTTGTAGATATCATTCATGGATTTCAACTGATCCAACTAGGGTGAAACACCCAGCGGTCAGCTCCTCATCAGTACTCAGCCTATACACACTATTTACAAAATAATTTAATGATATAATTTTTTTTTTAAATTTTATTAAATTAATTAATATGCACTACTACACACCAATAGTGTCTGGTGCTTATATCTAATATTTTATTTTATTTTCTGTTTTAAAATACACAATTATAATTTAAAATTAATATTAAATGATAAACATCCAACTTTTTTAATTTGGCGTGAAAGTTTAAACTCTCAGTAAAAGGCTGAGTCTTCTGAGTTTTTATCCTGTTTTATATTGTATATTGGGAGGTGTTCTCAGTTATTGCTATAACTACGAGTATGTACACGTAATACTATTGATATTAATATTATAAATGCGAAAGTTTGTAAGGATGTATGTATGCATGTTTGTTTGTTGCTCTTTCACGCAAAAACTACTGAATGGATTTGGATGAAACTTAAGAGTAATATAGGTCATCTCAGAATAAGTCGAACGGGTACAACGCGGGTAAACGCTGCTAGTGGTTATACAATGGTTTAGGGCTTTTTGAAGACTTAATCATAATTATATTAATTATATCTTTTTGCATTCTAAAATAAGCATGTTTCATTTAAGGTGAAGCTTGCTGCGCAAGTCTTCAGCAGGAATGTGGCGACGTCTCTTCAGATATATATGAAGACGCTTTTGCATGCACAGGATCACACTTATTCTACTAATAATATTAATATTAATGTAGAAAATGGTTTCTTTACAGCAGATATCCTTTTGTTTTTTAATAATTTATTTGATAGTTTGAACGGTTTTGGTCATACCGGTAGTAAATTACAGCATGCTTTATCTATAAATTCTGAACATGTAGAATTCTGGAGCACTGCTGTAAAGAAACTGAATTCTATAAAATTTGATTCCCCCAATGTTAGAGAGAGCCGCCCTTTATGTCTTAGAAACTTTATCCATTCTATAAGTTCCATCAAACACTTGTGGACTGATTTACAGTCAATTGAGGGGGTCAAATTTTTAAGCCTTAGACGCCTGAATCAAGACCCGCTAGAAAACTTTTTTGGCCAGATTAGAGCTCATGGTTTATTTAATACCAATCCTGATTCGTCCCATTTTGTGTCCGCGTTTAAAACTTTATTAGTCAATAACGTCACGACTGGCCAGTCATTATACACAAATTGTGCAAATGACGACGATAAAATGTTAGGTACTTTAAAAAATTTGGTTGGTGGAGCTAAATATGGGCCTTACACAGATGACGTCCTGTGTGACGATTTTAATTCAGTTCCTTTTCCAGATACTTCAGAACCCTCTTCCTCTGCTACTACAGCACCCTCTTCCATTACTACTACCAGTGTACCACCTTCTAATGCTATTCAAAGTCTTTCCGTTCCATATATTGCTGGTGCCATTTGTCGCTATTTGATTCCCAACCTTCGTATCTCAGACTGTGAGATATGTCTTCAAGCCTTGATTGCTGAAAAAGACGCTTCCCATTCATTGATAGTGTTGAGAGAGTATGATTCCGATGTCCGTAGATTATTTTATCCTTCTAGTACTTTAAGCCAGATTGTTTGGCAGTCCATTTATATTATTGATAGAGCCCTTCCATCCATGTGTAATGTCCACATTTATCCACCTTTGATCCAGGCGTTGGAGCAAAAAATTGATACTTCTTGGTATAATTGTTTGCTCCACAAGGAAACATTTTTTAAAGCATTTTGGCTTTTTGTTATACGAATGCAAGTTAAACAGTGGTGCATTAATTTTAATAGACGAATTCATCATTCTGATTCCAGACCCAAAGATGCTGAAATGGAGGCGTTGATCCAGAACAAGGTCACTAAGGGAGCGAGCTACAGATCAACGCGAAGGCGTAGTACATAGCTGTTTTGTTATAATTATTAGGTATGTAATATTTTAATTTTTTTTATGGATGTATGTTCCTCTTTCACCCAATAATTACTGAACCGATTTGGATTAAAATTGGTACATTATTTAGTACAATGGATAAAGTTTTGAAAGATAGCCTAGGCTAAGTCGGTTTTTTTAACGCGAGAGAAACTCGCCTATTTCTATAACGGGGGTGAAACCCTGCACACTGATTTGCTACTTGATGATAACTTGCAATGTCGTTTTAAATCTTTGTTTTGCTCAGGGTTCATTAATGAAATAATTATTCATTTATTATTTATTGCAGATACATTCTCCATGTGGAAGTTCGTGTCAATTGTAGAGCAGTACTCGAGACCAAACAAGAAGCAGCGATGGACTACTGTACTATATTCTATATGATGTCTATGCAGGTATGCACAATTCCTACTATAACATTTATAAAAATAGAGGACAATGGACAAGTATAAATGAGCCCACCTCCAATAAGAATAACATATACATGTATCATATGAAAGACCTCTTAACATATATATCTATACTAATATTATAAAGCTGAAGAGTTTGTTTTGTTTGTTTGTTTGTTTGTTTGTTTGTTTGTTTGTTTGTTTAAACGCGCTAATCTCAGAAACTACTGAACCGATTTGAATAATTCTTTCACTGTTAGATAGTCTATTTATCGAGGAAGGCTATAGGCTACATTTTATCCCGAAATTCCCACGGGAACGGGCACAACGCGGGTAAAACCGCGGGGCGCTGCTAGTGAATTATAAGGGAGTCGCATCTCCAAATTCACCGTATGTGGTTAAATAATTGTTAATTCCTTTTTTATTGCAGATACATTCTCCATGTGGAAGTTCGTGTCAATTGTAGAGCAGTACTCGAGACCAAACAAGAAGCAGCGATGGACTACTGTACTATATTCTATATGATGTCTAAGCAGGTATGCACAATTCCTACTATACATTTATAAAAATAGAGGACAATGGACAAGTATAAATGAGCCCACCACCAATAAGAATATGACAAGCCCGTTGGCACAGTGGCAGTGAGAGCGCTTACTGTGTCGGGGGTTGCGGGTTCGATTCCCGCCCGGAGTCAACAATATGTGCAGACATAGTTGTTGGCGACGACGTCTGGGTGTCAATTAGGTATATATTCTTATAAAAGTATTTGTGTATGTATAAGTAGTAGTAACAGTTAATTAGATTCCATAACACAAGCTTAGAGCTTACTTTGGGTCTAATTAACCGTGTGTGAATTTGTCCAGGTATATATTTATATATATATATATATATATATATATATATTATATTACATAAACATACATCATATGAAAGACCTCTTAACATATATATTAATTATAAGGGAGTCGCATCTCCAAATTCACCGTATGTGGTTAAATAATTGTTAATTCGTTGTTTATTGCAGATACATTCTCCATGTGGAAGTTCGTGTCAATTGTAGAGCAGTACTCGAGACCAAACTAGAAGCGGCGATGGACTACTGTACTACTATTCTATAAGATGTCTATGCAGGTATGCACAATTCCTACTATACATTTATAAAAATAAAGGACAATGGACAAGTATAAATGAGCCCACCACCAATAAGAATAACATAAACATACATCATATGAAAGACCTCTTAACATATATATTAATTATAAGGGAGTCGCATCTCCAAATTCACCGTATGTGGTTAAATAATTGTTAATTCGTTGTTTATTGCAGATACATTCTCCATGTGGAAGTTCGTGTCAATTGTAGAGCAGTACTCGAGACAAACAAGAAGCAGCGATGGACTACTGTACTATATTCTATATGATGTCTAAGCAGGTATGCACAATAACTACTATTCATTTATTTAAATAAAGGACTATGTGAGCATATTAGTAGTATTAATTTGTTTATAACTAATGTGGAACATAGGAAAAACAAATCACATAATATCTTAATCATAACAAATAAGTATTTGTGTTAATTTGTTTGAAGGCTGAATCACCTGATTGCCCGAAAAGTAAGATGATTCCGTGCTTCGGAGGGCACGTTAAGCCGTCGGTCCCGGTTACTTTCTATGGATAGTAGTCGTTACATGAGCCATGTCAGAGGCCTTTGGCGGCTCAATAACTCTGACACCAGGATTGGTCCGGTTGACCATCCACTCGATGAAGAAGAAGATGTGTTCATTAAACAAAAAATAATATGTTTGCTTCAGGTGGAAAACAGACATGAAATTAAAAAACTGAAGAGCTTCCAGCAAGCAGCTAGGCAGCGAGACAAGCAGAAGATCAATAAACATCTCAAGAATCCTGGAAAACGAATCAGGAAACCTGTTTACAGTTTGGGAGACACTGATAAACCAGAACAGAACCTTACCACAAAAAAGAAAGATATTCTCTATATTTTTTTAATTTAATTATATAAATACTTAACGACTTAACTTGAAACCAAACGAGCGTAATTTTGTGAGTTGTGAGTTTGTGAGTCGCATATTTTCGGTCACTAATTTTACTTTCAACTGAATTTCAAACTCATTTTGCTTCGTCGTGTGGCACCAACTGCAACAGCATAATTTATGCTACCGAAATGTTGCGCCTCACACTTCTTGTATTCTAAGAGTGTTCACATTGCTAATTTGTACGAAGAGACTTTAATTTCTGCATAAAGATTTAAAGAAGAGCCACGGTGACAGCGATGCCGCTGCCACTGCGGCGTAATATGTAAACATTTCGCAATTGATATAGAAGTAGTAGGCACAATACTTTTTAATAGATCATTTTATTATTGGTAAATAATCTTTTATTGAAACATTTAAAGCATTGATTTCTACACCACATAAAAAATCATGAAAAGGAGCAATAGGTACTTATAAACTGTGAACTAAATACTAAAATATATGCAATTAAACTGTAGACGACAGACTGGTTATTGCTGTAGTCATTAAATTAAATAAAATTTGCAGTGTAAACTTTTATTTGCTCTCAAATAACCGGTAATTTTTGGAGAATTGCTATTGTGTAAATATTGTACTTGTAGTATTTGAATAAATAAAAAATGATGTAGGTACAGTACTATTTAATTATAATAATAAACATGTTTAAAAAGTCATGAGTTTTTTTTTATTACAAAAAGTAAGTACATCACTAATACCGATTTAAATGAATGAACTGAATTAGGCATCACTAGTACAGTTTCGCCCACAGACCACAAATTTCGCCACAGCCTAAGGATGAGTGAAGGTGAGTGAGATTTGTTTGGATTGAACACGATCTGCCGCCTAGCGAATCACCGCACCGCCTATCGTGTCACTCAGAATGTATGGAGTTGTCGGTCTATCTTGTTTCCTGGTCTGTGGTTACAACATATAAAATTACGACTACAGCATTGTAAACGTTCAAATATGGGTGCCACTTACAGGCATCCACAGCACTAATTGTACATCAAGTGCAGCTTACCTCAAAAGGCGCCTCTCCATGGTGCTTGTTGTTGAGGATGAGGAAGGAGCAAAGCGGGCCGTGCGCCCGGATGGGGGGCGTCACCTCCACCAGGGTCTCGTTCTCGCGGATCAGCCCGTGGTACCCCTCCTCCGGCTCCGCCAGCTCCAGGTATGGGACTGATTCTGGAACAAACATTGGGACATTTAAAATTATTGTCTTGCTGGCACTAATTCTGGAGACTGGAAAAAATTTAAAATTTTGTGCAACCGAAACAGGAATTAGCATATCTTGCCTATGGTCTGTGGAAGTCCCAATGAAATAAAAAGATAACTTGAACATCCCTTGGAGCCACACACCCACACTTCATACAAGTACACCCTTCTATGTGTTATTCCATCTCCCAGCCTTCAATTAACATGAAACATAACAGACACACGCGCCATATTGTTGTTTTTTGAATAGTTCCCGCGGGCGCCGCGGGGTACTAACGTTGTGGTTATCTAATGTTCCTGGTACAGTTAATAGTTAAGCTCATGTGAGGTCGGGGATTTGGGATGAGCAATGTAGCACTTAGACATCATTTAATAATTAAATTATAACAAAACAAAAGCATAAATAAAACAACATTAAAAGCACAATTTCGACTTCCCAAAGTATCGGCCGCCGCGCCTCTCATTTGGAACAACGGAAACAAAGATAATAACCTAAAACCGTCTTTTTAAGAAAACTCAGAAAAAAATATCTTAACGCAGAAAAACATTAAAAATATATATAATGTTCCGGTGTACCCACCCTCTGAAGAACGGAATATTGTGAAAGCGGCTCCCTCGGGCACTCCTTTGTAAACGAAATATGACATTATTGCGTCCAACAAGGTTCGCCGTGCCACGGTGGGCGCCACAGTATTTCTTGCCCGCCGTTTTTTCTCTAAGTGGAAACTTGAAACTTAGTTTGTAGTTTAATGGATATTTGAAGTGGTCTAGTTAGCGGTAATAAGATACTTGTATTTATGCAGTATTACAGAGTAAATTGTGTCACTTGAGTATATTTTGAGGCAGATTTCTAACATAATTTTCTCTAAGAATGTTAGTCATTTAAATTAAATTATCTGCGAGTCTCGAACTGTAATATCTACACATAGGTTCTGACGTAACATAAAGCCGGTAATATTAGTATTTGATAATTTGCACGGTATAATTCCAATCAAGGAATAATGTTAGTTAGTTTACGCGATATAAACAAGGCGGTACATTAACGTTATTCATAAGGGTCTACGTTCAAGACAAACTCCTAAACTACTAATTTAAAGTCTATTAACTGGATGGGACTTGAATGTGTCCTCCGAGGAGTTTGAGCGGTGTATGCAGATTATATGGCTCGTAAAATTGATGGGTTTACTCAAAACGGGGCTCTATGAATACTTTCTAGTAGAATGTACTTGGTTTTGTTAGATTATGTTAGGGTTTTGTTTTCTTTAAATTAAAACGAACAATACAGATTTAGGCAGATTGGCTATGGATTCCACTAAGTAAACTCGATTGGCAGTATAAAATTGTATATTGTTTCTATGTAAATTAATGTATATTCAGCTGTTTTCCAGGCTTTAAATTTTGACATTTATTCACATAGAAAATATCGGGATCGTCCATAAACCCACTGATTCTAGGGTTCGCATACACTATAGTAAGTGTTCGAGCATTTGATGATAAGAGATGACGTCTTAGCTCGAATAGGGTTTCCCCAATCAACATAATCACAGCAAATTAGATTCCCATTTTTAAACAATAAGTTACATACACCATTTGACACAGGCGTTCAATCTTTTCAAATGAAAAGTGACCTCAAAATCCCACTTCCAACATTAAGCTCAATCCACTCACATCGAGTGTCAATCAGACTGACACGTCACGTGACACAACGTGACATAACCTTTCGTTTGAATGAAACATATTACCAGAGGCTTTCTACTTGATCATTTTATCAATCACTGTTTTTCTTTACTTTCTTGATTGCTGTAATATTGAATTGATATTGATTCAAATATCTCAGACAAATGACGATTGCTATATTTTATTTATGACTGGGTACAATTATTAAACTTAGTTGATTTAAGTTGAAATATCAAAATTTAACATCGTTTCTTGGTACATGCCAAATGTTGGCTAGGAAACAAATTAAAATTTAACATTTATTAACATTCAACAAAGTTGTTCTTTCAAAAGAGAGGTCAAAAATGTAGTTCTGAACAAATAATTGTCTAACTCTCCCTTTTTAAATAAATACACCCGGACAAATTCATACACGGTTAGACCCCAACTAAGTTCTAAGCTTGTATTATGGAATCTAACTAATACATACACAATATTATACGAATATTTAACTACACAGGGCACAAGCTCAAAGTTATTTTATTATTTTAAATCATATCTTCAATATGGAAGGAAAGGATTGTGAAACAACACACGTGCAAGCACTTGCCCCAAGCGATTGGGTTTTATACACACATATATACGAGTATATACGAGTATTCTGTATTTATTTTGTATGGTTGCCCGAATTGGAAGGAAAATAAGGTTTCCTATAACAAAGCAGGTGGTTGAATGGTGAGTTCGGAGCCTAGTTAAATGGAAAAATCTTGTTAAAAACAACAGTTTTTACTTGCACCAAAACTACGAACGTTATTTGTCGTTCAAAGATATCATATTAACTTGTACGCGTCGGTGGTATAGTGGTATGTGCACTCGCCTGCCAAGACAGGTCTCGGGTTCGATTCCCGGGTCAAGCGAAAAGATGTTTCCTATTTTTCAAACATGCCTCAGGTTTGAGATCAGTAATCCGCATAAGGCAAGCGTAGTGATCGCCTAATCCTCCCCACTGTACTGATATTCAGTGAGATGAGTGGCCTTTTTCCAGCGTGGGGGGATAGGGCTAATACTTTATTACTTTACTGTAAACTTGTACGTATAATTACGTTTATAAAACACTTTTATAAACAGCCATAAGGTTCATTAGAAAGCCCATCGCACCGCCACACGCCACGCTAATCGTAGCATTACCGTACTGTACTTACATATATTTGCATTAAGCACTACTTTCATAACTATGGTACTGATTTTGAATTGAAACTACGTTTACGGATTCACTTCGTTTCGATACTTCGTTTTTATTTTACATTTTTATCTGATTAATAAAACCAAAGTATCCTTAAACGGGGCCAGACTGACCATCCTGTCACACTAGTGTGGTGGTTAGGAATTCTAATTTCTTAACTGTCACGCTAACATTCGTACAAATAGGTGCTATACAACCGATAACTATGGAACTAGTAAAAAAAAAAAATAACCCTAACCTACCGAATAGTAAGTATTTGTACGAATGTGGAATTGTACGAATGTGGAAATTGTACGAATGTGACCTCACACTATTAAACATACCTACTTGATATTATCGTATTTTCTCGATCTTCTTTTGTCGGTGGGACAGTTAAGAAATATAATTCCGAACCACCACACAAGTGTGACAGGGTGGTGTGATGGTCAGTCTGGCCCACCTTAAACATCTCAGTTTGAATTGAATCTATTAGATTCAATTCAAACTGAGTATTGTTCGCTTAAACCGAAGAAACCAGTATGTACTGATATGTTCAGTGAGGTTGACTAGTTCCATAACCATGACGTCAGCTGGCACCGAACCCGACCCCGCGGTAACAATACTGTCTGCACTAACATAAGTAATGGCGAATAAAAGTTTTCAGACATATTTATTGGACTTATTCAGAAGTTAGGGTTTAAAGTTTTGCTGCTATTTGTATTGGGTATGTTTAAAAGTGGAATATGTTGTAGCGTATTTTGAGTTTTAGACTCGATTGTACAGACTGATGTTAAGTATACTTATTAAGTAAAGTTTGTAAACAATTTATTTTTATTATAAAATCTAGCTATTTTTGATACGAGTACTTCATTTCATAGTCCACCCAGATATTTATAGGATACTAATGAATATGTAACATTACTATCCTCAAGTTAGTGTTGTCGCATTAGTACGTTGTTGTGGACATTTTATGTACATCTTAAAGACAGTTTTTTCGTAAATTTTACGGTAACATGAAACTCTATCAACTAAGGGTTAACGAAAATTCAGGCTCAATTAGATTATTCCGAAAGTTAAGCAATTAAATTCGATTAGGTAAATCCCACAAGGCAAAGACCTCTCACTGAAGAATTACTTAGAATTAACTTTAATTTACGAAGGCCTGTAGAATCGACATTTGAAACAGACTTAAGTTTATAGAATAATTTGCGAGACATCTTGAACTTAAATCCCAAAGGTATTGAAGCGAATCTCTGAACAACATCATTTATCAGCCGGCGGAGGTGAGCTCGGGACGGGAACATTCTAGACGCCACAAATCAGTCTCGCGCCAAAACGCCAATAACTCTACAGCCCAGAGCGTCATTTGTTTCAAATCGACATTCACAGCCGAGAGATAAATCTTGGCTATGAATCTGGATTAACTTCAGACTTGGAGCCGATAAAAACTGAATAATATGAAAGATGGAAGAGTTAAGTGAAGTTGACGTTCCCCCAACTATATCGTAACTAATAATATAATAATACTATTTGTTAACTTGTATTAACGTTATTTTCGTCGTCCAACTCTTGAAACCTCCCACGTTCACCAGAGCCTAACCGTAAGCCTTCGAAGAATCTTCCGAGATTTCTACAAATCCAATAACCCAGATTTGCCAAATGAATGTAGGGCTAAGACAATCATAAATCCGACAGATTTAATTAAACCGTCGAATTAATTCCGCCGTTTAATTAGCTGCCCATTACCGACTCCAACAGCGGCCCCGAGCAGCAACAGTCGTAAAAATAAAATATAATTATTAACATAACTCCTCGAGAAAAACTTCGCCTTATGACGAAAAGTTTTGCCGCAAGTCTTGTTGTTTTTCTTCCAAGTTTCTCGTTTAACTAATAACCAATTCAAATAAAAATAAGCGCCGTACACACCGGGGATTGGCTGGAATTAACTGTGAACAACGCTTACAATTTTTATAACCATTTTCAAAGTTTTTTTACGGTTATTAGTACTCCAGTGAATGCAATTATTAAACTAATTAACTCGGAGTCCGGATTAAAACCTCCCACGGCAACTGGGACGTGTATTTGTCCAAATCCCGGTAAAAGCAAGGGTCTCGCATCAGAAATTATTTACAACACTATTACATGTCCCATTAGGCGGCCATTACGCGCGCCCGCCGCCATTTTGTTGTGAAATTACGTTTTACTCGATTTAGTCTAATATCACGCTCTGTTACTTTGGTGTTTCGACTGTTAATGGCCATCTTAAGATCGGCACAACATTCTTGGGCGCGATTAGGTACAATTGGTAGAGGGTCCCTGTAGGGCGCCATTGTTCCTCGTTGGGCGCCAATAATACTTATCTGGGAACCTCGTTTCAACTTGCGTTTGTTTATGTACACATACTCCGGTAATTGAGTGCGAATGTTACTGCTCAATGTGTGTAAACAAACTTATAAACGATTATTTGGAAATGATTGTTGAAATTCGTTCGCATTATGTTTTATTTAACGAGAGTTCAGTACAGTATTATTGTGTACTTATTTGCAGAAATGTTTGTTATCTGTTGCAAATAAAATTATTATATTAGAATGGGATACATTATAATATTAATAAAATACACAAAATCACCAATTTATAACTTTGTTACAATATGAATTTGTCCATAAGAACATTAACAACCAAGGAAATTTCGAATACCATTACTTCCTATTGCATCCGCATTCATAACCAAGGCACCACTGTCCACTTAACGGATAGTTTGGCTAAATACCTAACTGGCGTCCCTTTAGAATAATCAAACTTAATGAAGGCCGCCTCGCGCTTGGCCACTCGTTATCCAATGCACAGTTTAGAGCAAACAATTTAAGTAAACCGTAATTGCCATAAATAAGTTACATGTTTTGGAAAGTTGCGTACTTGTTGCGTACTACGGAGGCGTTTAGATATCGCGTGGGAGGGATCCCCTTCTGGGGATTTATTGCTTCGGGTTACGTAAGTCTTGGCTGCGGCTTTACAATAAATATTATAAATGCGAAAACCTGTCTTTTTGTTAAAGTTAACGGCTGAATTAATAAATCAAATATAAATGCGAAAATTTTACTGAGTTAACTGATTAAGAGATTACATACAGTTGCAAGTTATTTAGTATGTAAAGGTCTTTTATAGAATTTTGACGTTCCTCTCCACAAAATTATTCTGTTCAAAGTACTCTTTAGGTTTTCAAATGGCAAAAATGTAACTCTGTTTGTATGTCACAGTCCATTTTCTCAACTATGTGTCCACATAAATGAGAGAGACAGACTGATATTGTTTCTTTGCTGCTCAGGAACTCATAGACTAGTCCCAATCACTCTTGGTTGATTTATTTAAATTCTATAATCACCAGTGCCATATGCCAACGTAATATCCCCATAGAGCATACAATAATCAACAACACACGCTACCAAATACGTCGAAAGAAAAAATGTAAAGCAAGAAATCAATCCGACAGTCTGTGCCGAGAGCAATCAATTTCCCCGAGCGTCTGTTTTTGCCTAATTCATTCTGAAACCCTTGGCTTGGTTTTTGTACGTTCTAGGAGATTAACTGAAAACTATTAAGCCTTTTCTTTGAGAGTAATTACAGGTTTATATACATATGTCCTAGCATTATTTATTTCTGAAGGGCTAATCTCAGAACTACAAATCGGATTTGAATAATTATTTTTGTAATGGATAGCCACATTCAACGGGAAGGTTATAGGTTATTTTTCATCCCGAAATTCTCACGGGATCGGGCACAACAATACGGGCACAATTAAAGCCCAGCTTTTAAACTTAATTCAATCAAAAAGTTTAAACTCCAAATATGTTTCTTTCAACGAAAGTGCATACAAGTTTAACTTGTTCAAGTTATGACTTAGGCACCAAACGTCACTACCTAGCGTTAAACTTGTACTTAGCACTTAGGAGCTTAGGTAGGAACTAACTGTGTAACATCATTTGGATTTGAACTTGATCGTGTAGTTACGAGCTAATGAATAGGAGTGTTAAGCTACTGGCTCAAAAACTATGTATTACATCATTTTCTTGCGCTGAAGATCTATCTCTATCTCTGCGTATCCCTTAGATTGTTAAGCAAAGTGCAGTATGGATCATTCATTACTACTTGGATTGGATAGTGGCATTTATATCAGTACACTTCCATCTGTCGGAGGACAAGTAAAATTTCCGATCCCGGCCCAGTTGTTTCAATCGTTAAACCGGGCGGATATGGCGGATACATATTCATTACTCTTTCACGCAGAACTACTGTACGAATCTTGTTAAAATTTCTAAAAATATAGTTTATTCGTCAGAGTAACATATTTCCACTACCACTTTTATCCCAATATTGCCACGGGTATGGCACCAGTCAAACTGCGGGGACAGCTAGTTCACCACAAAAGAAAACTTTTCAAGAACCACCATAAGGAAACTTGGGACCCCAATCTAAGTTATTAAAGGGCCTCTAGTAGAGGTCTATAATTCACCGCATTAGTATAATTAGAAGACGAGGAGCAGCTTGGGCTCTTGAAATATCCTTTGTCTACAATATTGGAGGCATTCAAACCAATAAGAGGGTACTTGATAAGTTGTTCTAAGTTATTGAACACTCCTATAGTTCCGCCGCGAGCGTGCAGGTAACAACGGTGATAAATAAAGTAATTGGGAGAGGAATTTAGAACATCTTTACCAGCTCTTTAGTCCCCAAAGAAAATTAACGAAATGTTAAAGAAAATTTGGATTATGGCAAAATTATGGTATCGGTCGGTTTTGTTGTGACTATTTTTATTTTTGACCTAATTGATAGTGTCGCTGGATTGAGCAAGTTGGCCAAATCAATATAATACTCGTAGAACAAGAGCGAGCAAGTAATTTGAGTTGTAAGACCACCGCGCTACTAACCAACTGGTTAAATCCAAACGCCTTAATAGTAAGGAATCTAGGCTCTCTAGACTCTACAATATTAAACCAATTAATAGAAACAAAATACACCCCATAACTACCCTCACTATTTCCTCTAAAATATTCTATTAGAGAATCAAAACAAGTGAAGCATCGGAGAATGTTCGACAACCCTAATTTCCGGCAGCCATATTGAAACAGCTGTCAAACCCACATTGGCGGGAACTAGTAACACAGTGCAGTGAAACACGGTAGGACTAACCGGCCTTAATGAGTGGAAGAAGTTTAAATGAGGTTGGCTTAGTTGTTTGGAGTATGAAGGAGTAACAAGAAGCGGTTCAGTTTGAAGACGGCGCAAGTTATTTATTGGAGGAAAATGTTTTTTGCTTTTTTCATATTATTACTAGCAGCACCCTGCGATGTTAGCCTCGTTGTGCCCGTGCAAAATAGCCCGTGGGAATTTCGGAATGAAAAATAGCTTATAACCATCCCGTTGAATGTTGCTCCATTACAAAAATAATTATTCAAATCGTATTGGTGGTTTCTGAGATACGCGATTTGAAACAAACTCTTTAGCTTTATGATATTAGTATAATTATATCAATATATACCATATTTCTGTCATGAAAGTTCCAATCAAAATCGGCTCTTCTGTTAATACACATTACACATGTTATTTCAATGAAACTTTAACTTCTTTGTTGGTCTTAAAACAAATTTTACCGAGAACCGTCACAACGACGGCCAAACCTAACGGCGCTTATTTATTATTTGTGTTTGATTTTATTTATTTATTCTTTTTATTTCATGTTCTATCTTCATCTAGCTCAACGAAACATCAAAGTCATCTTTATTGATCGACCCATACTCATTAACGTATCATAAACATCGAGTTGACGTGCTGATAACACCGGACTGTGTTTAATTACTCCCCGCTTTGTCCTTTGTAACCGAACTCCGGATTAAGCGTGCACCTCCCTACCTTTAATATATATTTGTATATTGTATACCTACGTCGCTTTACCTTGGAGACGCCATTTATTGCTCATTATTTATTTGATACTTTTACCTTTTGGTAATAAAACAGGCAGGTTAAATGTATAGGTTGATTAATTGAAAAATATAGACCTTGGAATGATAATATGGGCTACTTTTCAGCACAAAATTCTCACGGAAACTTGTACAACGCTAATAAAACCTCAGGACGCTACATCATGCATACGAGGTGTGTTCAAAAAGTAAGGTGACTTTGTATTTTTAAGAAAAAATATTTATTTATTTATCAATATTTATGTTGTCCCCTTCAAAGTAATCCCCCTCAGATATAATACACTTATGCCAACGGTTTTTCCAATCCTCAAAGCACTTCTTATAAGCACTTTTCGGTATAGCCTTGAGCTCTTCCAGCGATGCAGTCTTTATCTCTTCAATCGTTGCAAATCTCCGTCCTTTCATAGGTCTCTTTAGTTTTGGGAACAAGAAATAGTCACATGGGGCCAAATCCGGTGAAAATGGTGGCTGAGGCATGATTGTGGTGTTGTTTTTGGCTAAAAAATCTCTCACAAGCGATGCTCATGCGACGGTTCTTTTGGTCAAACTTTAGCAATTTCGGAACAAACTTCGCTGACACACGTCTCATGCCCAAAACGTTAGAAAAAATTTCATGGCACGAGCCAAGCGATATACCAACATCCTCAGCAACTTCTCTGATAGTGATTCGACGATTTTCCAGAACAATTTTCTTCACTGATTGAACGTTTTCATCAGTTGTTGACGTGCTTGGGCGTCCAGAGCGAGGCTCGTCATTGGCATCTTCCCGGCCAGAGTTTGTACCACTTGTAAACATTTATTTTACTCAGAACAGTTTCACCGTATGCCACTGTCAACATTTCAAGTGTTTCGGAGCACTTTATTTTATTTTTTACACAAAATTTGATGCAAATCCTTTGGATCCATATTTTTCGATAGCAAGAAATCGCCGAGCACGCAAAACACTTATAACCTTTACGCCTCTCACAACCAAATAAAAATTGCTATACACTTGAAACTTGGTGCAGATGTTCGGGAAGAGTGTACCACCATAACAAAACAAAAAAAACGATAATCGAAAGTACGTTGCCCGCGAAATTTCAAAAGTCACCTTACTTTTTGAACACACCTCGTATATCTAATGAATGTACGATTCTTTTGGAAGCAATTTTCCATGGTCGAACTTGTATCTTCAGTTTATAGTAGAATATACCTGGAACAAAGAAAATATTTTATTAGACACGTTTTCCAACTTTACTATATTTATAGTATAATACTAGCAGGAATTTCGCGATAAAAAGAAGCCTATGTCCTTTCTCAGGCTCTGGACTAACTATGTACCAAATTTTATTCAAATCGGTTTAGTAGTTTTGGCGTGGAAGCGTAACAGACAGACAGAGTTACTTTCGCATTTTTAATATTAGTTAGGATGTCCTATTAACTTAAGGCCCTAGAATTAGATTAAGCCCCTTAAAATGCATAAGATGTAAATCATAGTATTTCCTTAAAACTTTTTGCTATTAAAATGCGGGCGGCGTCGCCGGCAGATGCTAGTAATTATAAGTTATATTACAATTAGAGTCCGTAATTTTGTTATCAAGAAGTTCGGGAGGTATCCTTTACGAGAGGACTGCTTTTTGAAAACAAACGGGTAATAACATCTAAAAGTTAGCAAACTTTCGGCGGAATCAAGATTTTGAATTTTGTATTTTAATTATTGTATTGTTTTTGCTGTTGATGAGGGGAACGGAAACAATGGTAACAGGCTGGCTCGCAGCCACGCATATTATTATCAGGTCAGTTTACAACTTGCCCCTTTTTTCCCTTTAAAACCTTACACCTTAGTCGAGGGAGTTTACATGCATACATATAAAATTACTTGTGAATAGTTGAACTGACGGGTCGAGCTTGTACACCGCAAGACACAAGGTGCGGGAAGGTTGCGGGCCAGCGTGACGTCAATCATACAAATACATGGAATACTACTTCACACAACCCGCACACGACCCGCAACCGCACAATGTGTGTCTTGTTAAGCGATGCCATTGATTAGATAGAGAATAAGTATAGAGATACTTTATCGAGAAATTACTTCAACTGTGGTACACATTCCCGGATGCGTTGTACTGATGTGTTCGGGAGTGTGTCCCTGCAGTTGTAATCCATTACATTAAACATCTCCAAAGGGCCTGTACGAGTTGGATCTGTATCCCCTTGCATGCCTCTCAAAAAGACCGGGCTTGTCCCGTGACTCCGAGGAGAAACACTATAATAAATTATTAAGAAATCATTCTGAGTGAAGTAGGATGGCCGTTATAAAAATGTCATCTGAATACAATTTTAAAACTACCGAAATAATAGTTCTCATTTCCGACTTATTTTAAAGATATTATGAGTAGGTACTTTCTTATTGGGAAAACGTATTGGCACATCGAAATACATATTAAATTCTCTTCAATTAATTGTAAATACCGCTAACGCTAACGTACTCACATAGGTAAATGTAAGCAAAACATTTCTTTAACATTTTAAAAATTTCGATCCTTTGATATTGGTCCGTGTTATGTGCAGATTATATTGGTTCGCCCGAGGGTTGAATCGTGGGTGGAAAGGGGTGCGAAGGGAGAGGTCATGGCCGCCAGAATCATTATATAAACATTGTTAGACCCTGATAACACCAATATTCTTATATATTACTACCCCACACCCGCAGCTTACGCGAATCATTACGAATTTAATCTTGCATCGCCATTTCATTAAACTTTTTTTTGGTCGAAGTGAGTGATAGTATATAAAACAGGTATTTGACTTAGTTACATGTATATCTTTAAGAATATGGAAGCTTCTTAAGCTCAATACACACATAGTGCGGGTGCGGGCCAGGTGCGGGTGCGGTCCGGGTGCGGGTCGCGTGACGTTGTATTCCTTGTATTTGTATGAAAGGTGTCACACTGCTTTACCCATTGTGATTAAGGCCATTTGTTTGGATTTCATTTTCAAGCTACGAGTCACCGAATTAAAATAGTTACAAAATAAATGACAGCTTGACATTAGTGACAATCCCTACGAGCTGGCCCGCAGCTTGTTTTTGTTAAATGACGCACGTATAATATGGGTAACTAATAAATTAGACTATCTATTTATCTATAAGTAAAAATGAATTAGCCTGTTATGTCCCACTGCTTGGCAAAGTCCTCGCACCTTCAGTAAAGGTCAGTTCAATGAGGAGGATAAGAAGACTACAGAAATGATAAAATAAGACTATTATTACAAAATCTTTATATAATAGTCACAAGACTTTTAATTAATTTGATATTACATGTTAAGCCCAACCGAATAACATCTTTCAATCATATCACAATTATTCTTGTGCACGTGAAAACAATGGGAATGTTTGTACAAAGAAAATTACCTGTCTGGAGTGCTCGCTCGTCTTATTGGGCCTTTGACGGGACACAAAGAAATGTCCTCCTATGACAGACACAGAACTCAATTTATATCTCAAGATTTATCCTTATTTCACTATTGGAATATGATTTGTGGAGATTGGGATGTTTTTGTTTATTTTGTTAACTGACGATAGAAAAACATGGGTACATTCGAAGTGTGTATACATATGTGTGTATTTTGATGGTGACTACTTGTGCAGCGTTATTATTAACTCTTGGGAAGATACTTTTCTGGTCATAGTTGTAAAATATCCACTGTTACTAATTAAATATTGACAGAGCATCAGTGACACTACCACAAAAAATTTGAACTCTACCAATGAACACTAAGCTAATTATTACTAGCTAGGTCGGCAACGAACCTACTCGAAGAAGCCGAAAATTTCAGTTTACAATGCATGCACTGGAATAACTCAATACTAATCAATAAAAAAAATATTCATATAATTTTCGTTTTCAATCTGTACCGTCCACTTCTGAGCAAAGGTCTCCTTCAACATCTTCCAAGCCCTGTCTTGGGCTGTCACATTAAAATCATAAGTATGTAAGATCCACTGAAAAGTAAAATATATTCCCCCTACTGTCTATATGATTTAAAATTGCCTGAACTAGGCAGGTCCTGTGTGTCGGTGTAACTACTCTAACTGATGAGAGCATTCTCGTTTTCAATTTGTTCCTCCCGCATCCCCCATTCTCCGTGTTTCGCTAAACGTGGCCGTATGTCGTACACAAAACGAAACGTATCCGCAAAACGAGCGCATAAAATTTTAGAACGTCATACGCATGTTTTCGTTAAACCTACATTGAATTATACACCCTAAACCGTGTAACATTATGGTTTGTTTTGTGTAAACGTCGTAATAAAAAAAGTTGATTTAATATGGCGCCCAACGTGTGACTGGAACGGTTAGAATAATGCGATTATTTTGGCTTATTATTATTTATTCAGTGCATTAAACATCAAATTATATACAAGGAAGACCAAAATATGTATTTAAGGGATTTATAAAGGCCTAAATAAATACACAAATTATGAAACGATAATATGTTGGGCGCCAACATTTGCAGTTACCCAATAATGGGGTAGATTGTAAAAGACTGATCCCCATGTTTACAACATAAATACTTAATAAAAAACTCCGCCGACTTAACGCCAAGATATTGAGTTTACGAAATTGCTTCCAGACATTACACTTAAAAATTTTGATATTCCTTCTTTATTCGGCTGGGAGAACAGGAATATAAACTTCAGACATTTTAAAAAACAGTTAACAAGAAAATAATAAGCTGCAGATTAAACATTTTTATTACGTTTATAAATGTTTTATTTCGTTTAAATAAACAATATAAAGGTAAGCTCATAAACTGTGCACGACAATTCTTTTTCTCCATAAATATTGTTACATTCATAACAATTTCCGAAGCCCGATAGTCTCAAATCCCCGCGTCTAAAGGGATGAATGACATTAAACGGAGTAAGCCCTGGGTTCCGCTCCATGTCGGGGCTCGGAGACCAGCTCGCGTCAGCTTCCAGTAATCCACCAGCTTCAACAAATCCACCTAAAATACACTTGCATATACAAATTTTTGCGGTAAAACTCGACTCTAAACCAACTGTGTAAGAGCCATAATGCAACAGCTTTTATAGGCACCACTTCAGCCTTATAAAGAGCGTATAGAGTTGCATTTAATCTGCGGTTTATTGCGAGGGTTATTAGTTTTGAAGTTAAGTGTCAGTGTTGAACTGTTTTTGAATTTTTAGGTTTGTTTTTTCAAACTAAATTAACTGTATCAATCACTCTTTAATCGAGCCACGGAAATTTATTTATTTTCATTCAGTAAAGTGTATGAATCCACACATATTTAAAGCGTGAATTTTGAGCGAGACTCCAAACTACTCCATTCATTATCGTTCATCAATCAGTTCACATATAAAGTTCACTCAACGGAATCGAATTCCTTTCAATCAACTGTCAAAAATAAATTTGTTGATATGTTGGTGAGTAATACGTTACAATACCAAGGTATGTTGTTTAAAGAAAAGAAATTGACGTGCGTAATGAAAATGATGGTATTAGTTATAGTGAATACTTTATCTCGATTCATTTTATGTAAGAAAGTAAATCGAGTCGATTGGTAACCTACACGAGGTTACTAGTACGTTAGTAACCTACTCGACTCTGGTTTCGGAGCTTTTAGACTGCCATAAAGGCCTCCGACATGGGCTATCGATTGAAACAACCGGGACCGACACTTAAGTTTACCAAAAGTTATTAAATTGTGAGAAATACAACATATAAATGAAAGTACCTAATAAGTATCAACTTATTGATGATATTTTATTGAAAAAATGGGGTCTACAATGAATGAACAATTTTAACCGATCAAAGTGTAATATAATATTGAACGGGGTCTGTTGAGAACCGTTCGAGTGAACGGTATTCTCGCTCAATGAGCCGGAATGAGTGAATGAGTGAACGAGTGATCTCATTTGTTGAGTCATAACGTTCGTTCTTTATAATAATGCTCAATTAAGCGGATCTATTATAATTAAATTAATTATTTCAAGTGCAAGTACAATATGGCAACGACGTTTATCTGTGTGTCAATTATATATTCATATAAAGTATTTGTGTATGTATGTATATGTATTAGTATCTCTTAGTTTGATTTTAAAAGAAAGTATTAAAGCTTAGTTAGGGTCATTCATTCCTTCGTTTCGAGTAGTTTAGTGGCAAACCCTAGTGTCAGTTTATAGACCGAAACAATACAAAATACGTACAAGAATTCTTTGAGGAAGCATTTCGTCTCATACGCCACCAATAGTCCGTCCTACGATTCAATAGTAAACCAAACGAGTACGTTGTGCCATTTTTGGATAAAATACAGGATTACTGAATTCAATAGACTGGTAAACAGACGATTTAGACTTACAAAAGGTGGAGTGGTCGCCTTTTTGACTAACGAGGCTTAGGTACATATGTGGCAGCTTTAGTAACATATTTAAAACCTATTTGTCTTATTTTTCTATTTGAAGCGCAAGACACATATAGTGCTGATACTGCTGATGCAGAGTATCAAGCCAGGTATAAGGTACACTAAAATACAAGGAATACAAATGCACGCGACCCGCAACGAACCCGCACCCGCACTGCGTGTCTTGCGCTTTAACGTGTTAATCGTGTAGATAATTTAACGTAAAAATTAAACAATACAGTAGAGCCCGAATAAAGTTATTGTTATTTACATTAAACTATTGTTATTAATTATAGCGCCATCTATTGAAACTAAGTAGTACTATTAGTAAAGACACGCTGCTCTATAACAAGAGATCTGTCAGCGAATTAATAACCGAAGTTTGAAAGATTGGAGATAAAACAGAGAACGTATCGGATGAATGATGACAGCTCGGAGTTCCCGGCGAGTTATCTGGAATAGGGTTTAAAAGCGTTTTATTGCGTTTTAACGTTTCACCGATTTTGTAGGATAACATCTTTACGCAATTTAACGGTTTGAATAAATTGTGAAGCGTTATTTGTTAAATGTTTTGTTGCGCGTGAATGTGGTCCGATAGTGAGACTTCGTTATTGCAGTTACACTTGTAATCAACAAATGTTGCTCAACATTGTTGCGCCTCAATCGACTAATCACAACAAGGCATTTAAATTGTCAGAATGTTTTCGTAATGCGAAGTGAGTTGATGGTGAGTTGTGACATTTGAAAAATGCACTACTTTACTGAATATTAATAGTCTTTCCTTGCGGCTAATCGGCGTCGTATATTTTAATTAAAAAATCATTAAATGAAAGTATAATATGCGGGATTACCTACATGTGTACAATGTCTCATCTACACAGAATTGATGAGACATTTTTTATTATTTATCGGTTGATATCCGAAGATTCAACCCACGCATTACGTTATTAGAAAGCACTCTATACCTTTTACAAATCAAAGACCTTTCCTGTCCTAAACATAGTTTCACTTAGTCACTACAAGTCTAGGGCAGATGATATAGGTTCAAATGCCTCGCGACAGCCTAAAAAAAGACTTTTATCCCTTGATTTAAGAGTGAAAACTGATCGCCATAGAGTGGCTCCACACGCGGCATTCTTCTTGTGAAATGGACGGTCCAGCGAGCCTCAATGGGTTCTCTTTGTCGATAAATCCACATTTGGATGAAAAATAATCTATTTTTTGCAGCCTTTTCAGTTTATAGTTGAAAAAGAATGTGAAACGAGCTGCGAGTCGGATGGTTTTGAAACGGAGTGACTTTCAGCGAGTAGTAAGTACTACCCGCTCTAAGGGTGCGTTCCATTGAAGCCGATCGGAACTCAATCGACGTATCACATGCATTACTTACGAAATGATTTTGAATTGTTTGACAATTTTAATGCTTTACAGGGCTCTGCACAGCTCCGCTCGGCTTCGATGGAAGCGCACCCTAATGATATGAAAAATCACAACTTATGAACACTCACAAGTGAAATGATTGCTATCACATCACTATCATGGCTGTGATTTAAAAGAAGCAGTGATTGTCATGCCAACCGGAGTGGTGATTAAGGTAAGTACAAGGTGGGTAGGCACCTAGTAACCGGTGAGTTTCGTCCATACTATCCTTGTAACCTGATGGACATTTTCCACGTAAAGTCGCCATGAAGGTCGTGGCAGAACCTTCGGAAGACACTTCAGAAGGTCATCGAAGTTCTATGAATAAAATACGAACTGCCAGAGGTCAGGCCTATCTTTACTTGAATCTGTACTAATATTATAAAGAGGTAAAAGTAATTTTGTTTGTATGTTCGGGGTTATCTCAGAAACTACAAAATTAAATCCGAATCGAATAATTTTTGTATTGGGTAGCTATATTCAAGAGGAAGGTTTTAGGCTATTTTTCATCCCAAAATTCCCACGGGAATGAGCACAACGCGGGTAAAACCATGGAGCGCTGCTATTAATTCCATAAATGACGTTAAGGAGAGATTTTTGACATATATATATACATACTCGTATGTAGGAACGATTGCAGCTTGTAACCTTCCCGTTGAATGAGGTTATCCGTTACAAAAATAATAGTTCAAAACGAATTGGTATTTTCTGAGATTATTATATTAAGCTTTATATTAACTAGAATAGATAACATTTTCAAGGGCTGACTGTACATTAAGTACACCGTAGCACTCAAATAGTATCATGTATAAATATAGTGCACATACAACCCCGATGGCCCGAGAACGATCAATTCCCAAGTTTGCTCCGCGAGGACACTGTCAATACTTTCACAACTTTACAAGACACGCTTAACAAGGACATGATACGTCGTGTATCTACTACCCCTATCGACAAATACAATAGCGATACTGACTATTAAAAGAGATGCTATTAATATTTGCTGCCCTTACTACATCAATAGGTACTAATATTATAAAGAGGGAGATTTTTGCTATTTAACAAAATGTCTGGGCGCGACCCTACATAATCTGTGAAAATAAAGTCAGTGCGTCCTACAAAATTTTCACACTAGCGCCATCTATTAAATCGCAGATGGAACGACCGAGCGGAACAGCTAGTGAGTTGATAAGGGTACTTAACACAATATTTTTGAATAAAAAATAGCTTATCGCCGCCGCCGCAGCACACTCTTAAGCAAAAATATTATATCAAACCCACAAAAACGAATAGGTATTAGAGAACAGTCCTTCAAGCGCTTCAATTCACGAGAAAAAATCACGAAATATGGACAGCAAAAATATTTTCTCTCCACATATATTTAATCAAGTTTCCGGAGATTCCCGAAGGTTCCATCCATTACTGTTGGGCAGGTGAGGGCGCCCGACCTGAACTAACGCAGGCCAAGATTGCCTCTCCCCGCTGATAGCCAATTGTTGCAGACCACCACCATAAACCTTAACTACATTCTGTAGGGGTTTGTGGACTTGAGTAAAAAATGAGGATTATTTATGGTTGGAAATTGGAGTTGTTCATGGTCGGTTCGAAACTTAACTCTAAAGTAACTAAACGTTAAAATAATAAGTTTCTTAAAAATATGTCTGTTAACTTTTTTCTCATTAAAATATTATTCATTGATAAAATTGTATGCATGTTTATATTGTATGCATGCGTGAGTGATGCGATACGATCGATAGTTTAGCTAATTACGGAAATGAATGAATGAACACGAATGAACACAATGTTGGCGTTCACACTGCTCAGTTTACGCACATATATTAATAATGTCACAGTAATAATTATACCTAGCGTATACCTAATACACCAATATTGCCATAAAATCAATTATTTTAGTTTTATTTTTCTTCATTTATATTAATCTACTTCTCCCCAAAAATAAGGCTATAAATTACGAACAATTTCGTACCACAGTCCAATTATATGTCAAAAATGACATTGACAGTTGTATGAAATGACAGTTGGACACAATACATGAGACCATGAGTTCGAATGAAACTAACCTACTTGGTTACTATTATTATCGAGTGATGGATTGCTTCGTGATATGAAGAAAAGAAAGTAATGGTGTCAGGGAAAATGATATAACAGTTATTAAGGATTCATTTAATAGATAGTATTGGGTAAATGTGAAAGAATATAACTTTTCCTTCTTTCGATTTTCCAACGAAACACAATTCCTTATGTAGAGGGAAAAGACTGGGTAATTGAATTTTATACTTAGTACCCTATCAATAAAAAATATATATAACAAATCATGGGTTACCTTTAAATGGCGGTTAAAAGTGCGTTGTGGCATTTTCAAAATAAATTCATTACAGACTGCCCTTGGAATTGATGAAATTAAACAAGTACTCAAATATCATACATTAAACTAAAGCTAGACACAACAGAAACCAATTTATTTCCAAATTAAACAACAATTACGGGCCGAACGTCATAAAGCACAGAAATAAATTAATGTTGCCAGCCATCTAAACTAACTTCCTCGCCCACATACACACGTATAAATAAAAAAAGCCTTAAGGTTCCTTCAAGGGCCTATAACCTCTCAACTGGCACGCCTCTTTTAAAAAATATGGCGCGTCTGGCAGGGGTCTGGCAGAGCCTTGGCAAATAGGCCCCGTGAAGTCGGCGCGCGCCAATGTTTTATGTAATTTCTCAAAATTTTGTATAGAAGTTATATATGATATTTATGTCTATGAAATTGTACTGAAATGAACTATCTAACTGCAAAATAATTAATTTAGCTCAAATTTGTAAAATATTGTCAATTCGAGCTAAAAGTAGAGAGAAAGTAGAGATAGAATTTTTTTCGAAAGTAGAGTAGCAAAATCGTAATAGATAAACAATAAAACAACTTTTCTGAAATAATTTTATTTTAATGGACACATAAATATATCGTTTATCAATAATAAGTGAAATAATATGTATACGTGAAATAATAAGTATTTAAAATGTGAAATAAAGTAGCATGTGACACGACCACAGAACACATACACCTAACAAATGTGCTCACGAATGAATAATTTTCCTTTAAAGACGTTCCAATTCCTATTGAATATGCTAGCCTTGTCTTTTGTTTAGGCTCTACTATAAGTTAGAGCAGGATCGTTATAGTTTTTAACTGTTAATTATGCTAAAATTCTACCCACTGACACAGACGCCTGATTCAGGCGTCCGCCAGATGCGCACTTTTTGACGGACGCCTGATTCAGGCGTCCGTCAACAACACTGGGCTGCAACACTCCTGAAGCTGAAATTTGAGTGGAGGTTTATACGTTTTATTGTCTTCAGAGATTTGGTTTTGTTTTTAGATGTCGCGGTTACAAGTCTGCAGATTATGTCGTCGTTAAATTACTGAAACCTGAGACACATGTGACAATGACACATAAATCATAGGCGACAGCTGCCAGGTCTGAAGATGGCGTTAAATATGTCTAAATATTTGTCTTTCTCATTGATAAAAAAAATTAAAATCCTATGTAGAAGTTCATCCAGAGGGTCATGAAGAGTTATTGAATAAGTATTTTATCTAGCAAATATATAGAAATAAAACTGTTAGGGCCACACTTCATAATACCGCCTCATTAGGACACGCACTCTCGCCGGTCGGGGATGATCGGAAGCGTGCGGGGCCGGAAGCGAGTCGGCGGTAATGGCGGCTCGTGATGGCCGCCGGCACACTTCCGGACAACTTAGCAACTATTTGATAGATGGCTGGCGATTTGTTTAACGGCTGTCATTCCAACGTTTTGGAGGGAAAAAGTTTTATAGGAATTGCCGAGGTTTGCTGTTCTTTAAAATTAGGGGAATTTGAGGGGAAAATTGGAGTTTTACATGCTAAATTAACTTTAGAAAGCTGTTGTGAGTTGAATCAGTTATATAAATGTATAACAAAGATTATAAAATCATAAGATGAAATTATCGTAATGAAGAAATCATCATAAAGATGAATTTTATTGTAACTTGATGTGAAAATGTGACAGCAAATAATTTTCTCGTTCACAATAATTCAAGCACTAAACGACTGACGCCATTTGGTTTAAATGTGAGAAAGAATCCATTTATTTTGAACAATGGCGCGAGTGTAGTAAATATTAACTAGGGTCCCGGTCATCTATCTTAGTCGGACCGTCCGTCCGGCCGTCACTACATATAGATACTTATGAATAGACATGGTCACACACTCACTTAACATATAGTGTTAATACAATGTTTTTCGACAGTATGTAGTTAACATAGATCATGTGAGGGTACTTCCTAAAGTTCCAACACTTGGAACGTCTACCTTCCCAGCGGCAGCGGCAGTAACTCCTATGTCTTCAGTCCCGCGCCCACGAGTGGTGCAATCCATTCGAAGCGTCGGGAATAAGATAAAACGGTAATAAAATGAACGGGTTGCACTCCGGGAGTGCCGGCAGAAGTAAAAACATGAATATTAACGTCAAAAAGTCTTCCAAATTTTCGACTGACGCGAGTTTAAAAATTTTTACTCATCAAAAAAGTGCACAACGCCGCTAAAGAAGTTAACACTTCAATAAAATAGTCAATAGCTATATTCAAAAAGCTATAGCTAAATTCATTCAATACCTATTCTCTTTGCATTCAATCTGAATGGCGTCAAAACGCATGACCTATTTCAACCAACATAATCAACAAACGACATAATATCAAACTAGGGTATATTACCCACTCCATTAATTAAAGAGTATCAATACATTAGCAGTTGTGCACGTAAATAAACAATTACCATAACACAAGAACGTGCCAAACTTCGCTGTGATTGATGTCCTGTTAGAACGAGACAGGAGACCTTTAGTATATGCCAGAGAGGGACAGATAGCTGACTGTCTATTAGCAACGCAGGAAATTGACGCCGACTTAATTACTGCAAGTTTTCATACGTTTTTGATAGCAGGAAGAGAAGTATTGATTTTTTGGTATGATGAATGGTTTAAAAGGTAAACGGCTTTGGAAAAGGAGTGAGGTTGAATGTAATACTTTTAATAGAACAGTATAAAATCAGTAAGTCTCATTGAAAGAGGTTTTAATGTCTTCTCTTAAAACTTAACTAGCGTATAATATACGCACTCTGTCATGTTATTTTAGAAATGATGTCCGTTACACAACTCTTGCGTCAAGTACCAGTCTAGTTGGTTTTCTATTATAAATTTAACGTAAGTAAGTTGGAGTAAGTTAGTGTCCAACCCTGGTGTATGAGTTTTGGTCCGTCTAAAGGCCTCCGCCATGATCCAACGATTGAAAAAACCGGGACCGACTGTTTAACGTGTCCACCGAAGCTCAATAAATACCACTTACAGTCACCCATCCAAGTAAGGATAAATTGCAAGTTGCTTAACAAGCGCAATAATCTAAAATCCCTTAGTCTAAGCGCTACAGTCACATGATCATCATATCACATTTCCATACATTTCGATGTTATCCAAACGATTGCCACTTGTCTATAAGGGTTCATTCTACCCCTTTCACATGTACCCCCTAGTTAAAGTCAAGTTTATTTATATAAACCGAAGGCCGACCCTTCGGAAGCATTACAAGAACCATCAAATCAAAGTATATTTTCAAAGATAACTACAAATGAAGGGTCAATTTAATTGATGGCAATCGAGGGCAAATTAACCGCCCCGGACACGAGACATCAGGGCCCGGGTCATTAATACTGACCTGGCCCCGGGCCCTGGGATTATAGATTGGGGCCCCGTGACCCTGTCCCTTACTACTACTATCTATTTGTTAACAATTTTGGACGCGTTAGGACATTTGTTGGTCCCGGTGGTTTGATAAGTTTAAACGTATGTGTAATGAAGTAACTTCTGATTTCAGTAATCTAATGACTGTCTGTAAACTTTTTCAGTAGATGTTCTTTAAATAATACTATTTGTGACCCGCGGTTTAATACCTATAAACCTATAATAATTTTTATTACCTATATACCTACCTATTCCTGACCAAGAACAATAAAATAAAAAAAGAATGGAAGAGCGGGTTCTTCTGGCACAGGTAAATTTTACCTTAAAGGAGATCCCAACAACTTTGTTTAAGAATTCAATGTATACGTTTTTGATGAATAATTTTATTATTATATTATTTATTTAATCATTAAAATCTGTCCAGCCGTTCACCACCTATAAAAGGTGTAACAAACACGACTTTCTTTTATATATATAGATTATCGTTTGGTTTTTAATTGATTCCTGGGATCAGACTCGTCGCTTTGTGTTATTATTACACAAAATAATGAATAAGTTACAAGATTCGATGAAGCTTTCTTTAGTTACCACATTTTCTGGATGGAGTTGCAAATCTGGGCAATTACCTGTAAATAGAGATAAACTTTATTAGAACCGCAAAGATATTGTACAAAGGAATTAAAACATTAAATACAACTACATACAGTCCACTTAAGGTAATACATGAGTAATACGTCTTTTTTTGTTAACCTAAATCCCACTGTTGGGCAAAAGTATCCCAAAACACTTCCAACTAAATACGTTTACTAAACTAAATTCATTTATGAGTATTAATATGCTTCAAATCACAAACTCAAATACTACTACACGGATTTTGACGCGGTTATTGTAAATAGATAGAGATTCAAAAGGAAGGTTCAAATGTATAAAAATTCCCGAAATACCCATTGGAACAGGCACAACGCGGGTAAAACCGCGGGGCGTTGCTAGTTAGAATAATATAGGACATGCTCCACCGCGGGTAAACCGCGGGGCGCGGCTGTTACATTCTAAAGAACGTTATAAATCTCAAACCAAAGTACACATCACTTGTAATCCCGAGAGATCGTTATAATTTCCTATATGTCCCTTTTCTGGAATTGTTTTATAAAACACCGTTCGTCTTACTTTACGATCAGGATAATCAAACGGGATTTCAGAGGTTCATTACTTCTGGATTACGCCAATGATCACGGAAGGTTTGGGGAATTCTTCATTTGAAACCAATTATTTGAAGCAGGAATCGATTTTGAGTAATAATGTTACGGTTACAGACGGATTGGGTACGCTCCTGCAGGATTGGGATAAATATTACATACTCATTTCGAGTAGGTTAGTGGTAACCTCGGTGTCGGGAGTTTTTAAACCGCCCAAAGGCCTCCGACATGGTCTAACGATCTAAACAACCGGGCCCGACTGCTTAACGTGCCCTCCGAAGCACTACAAATTTATAACTTACTGCCGCACTCAGTTATGTCCATTAAATCGGCACTTAACTAATTGACGTAATTATGATACATTATTCATGTCAAAATCACTCATTAAATATTTGCTAAAAAAGCATTTGAAGTCTCTAAATAGGCCTATACCTGGTTATTAATTTGGCCCCCAACAAATACAACGTTTTGTAAGATGTTACCAGCTACAGCTTCTATTTTTAATTTCTTAAGACTGGTTATGAATTTTTACTGTAACACAACATATTATATACATACATACTCAACGTTTCATCTGGGGGACGGTAGCGCCCCCGCCAAGTCGAGCAAAAAAGCGGCACGACCATCCTTTTCTCGAAGCAATTCAAGCCATTTTCAACCCTAAGACCTCTCTCCATTCAGCTACCTAGGCGTATTTTCCAAATAATATTATTTTCTTCAATTTGTATCCTTTCTCACAAACATAAACAAATGAACATATTCACCTTCTTGTTCATATATTCGCTTTACTTATGACGTCATTAACAAACCAAAATACACTCCGAATAGCTGCGGAGAATATTATATTCTGAAGAGGTCGTCCCAAAAGTAACCTTACTTACAATTTGTTCGAGAATCACGAAGGTTTATTGGAAATTATATCGTTACATTACTTATTTTGTACCGCGTGTTCGTAAAGACGCTTTACTTAGTTATTTATTTACGTGGTTTTATTTTTAAGCTTCCAAAAACAGTGGCGTTACAAGTTTAACGAAATTTTATTTTGTTAATCCTAGCTGACTAAAACAGTTCATAGATTAAACTTCTTTGCACAGCCAGATACACACACACATCTATATCAAAAGTAAACACCCCTCTTGTGTGGCGGGATAAAATACTAAGAATATCTTATTTTTCGAGGATTAACTATAGCGTAATCTGCCTCTCACCCCCGGAGAGCCAAAAACACACAGAATCACTCTGTGTGTCTGTACATCACTCCGTAATACGCCTCCGTATTCCTCTCACGATCGCGCCTGTTCTACTAACAGAGGATTCCTAAAAGGGACCATTTCCCATAGGGGGTGAAACAAGGGAGGAATATTTATTTTAACCCCTATTTCTTATGTCAAAATATATTGTTGCGACTGTGGGTGGATTAATGTGTGTACGCAATAAGTGTTGACTAGGGTGTGGGTATGATCTGCAAAGATGGTTACTGACCACATTTGTTAAAAAAAGTCACAGCGAAAGCGAGTGCCACAAATGGCTTTATAATTTTGTCTTTGAAGTCGCCAGTTCGTAGCTTGTAAACTAGGTGTGTCACCAAGGCCATACAAAAAAAATTGCCTATAAACTGGGAAAAGGCCTCTCATCGCACTGAAGATATCTGTACAGTGAGGAGAATAAGACCATACTAATGAAGATAAAAATAAAGTAAGGGCGCGTTTCTTTTCTAAGAAAGGAGACCGGAGCTCAGTTGACCAACACAAGCTTGATGTTAACTCAAATATCGTAGACATGACTATTTCATTGCGTTAACTTATGATCAAGCTCCCTTCCATTTCTATGGAACAAATCCTTATATGAATACGCGAACAAAAGTGAAAGTCATTTGACATGTATCGATTACAGCGCTAGCACTACATTAGTTTCATCGATATTATCCTACCGAGTTATCGATATAACCGACATGGAACCGTCACTCGCAGTTACGCGGTCATTCAGTAATGCGGTCAACAGAAGGTTGCCCGTTAGTACTGTCCACAGATTAATCTTTCGATTGACTTGCCTTTGCATGTTACTGCATTAATCTTAGCGTAACGAACTAATATAATAGTAATGGTACTCGTAACGGCTAGGGGATTGGATCTGTTTGTACTGTACTATTCTATCTAGGTACCTATATGGGGAGAGGATCAAATACCTACTCGTAGTTGAGGCTTTATGTTGGGAACGGATTTGGTAGTTACCATTCTGCAGTTTAGCAATACTGTGCTTTTAGTGCGATTAGACTTAGCTATTACGTACTATTCTATTAAATAGGCTACGTATAACTGGCATGTACTGGCAACATAGTATTGATGAAGCCTATTTCAGTATATGTTATAGAAGATGCTATCTTATTATAGTTTGTGTTAGAAAAAATAACTTATATTGTCCCACATGGCGCAGGCCTCTCATTGAAGATATTCACATTCCCTCCCCTCACTATGCATTTAACACTAAACAAAAGAAAAATCACATTAGCGTCCAAAACTCAAACAAAAGAATGTCCAATACTTTCTGAACTTCCACAAAAGATCCAAAAGCCATTACTCCCCGCACCACAAACCTATATCAGACCGTATCCTCGGCTTACCGGGTACCCGGCGCCGGGTACATCTTACGGTCGCCGAGGTCTCCGGTAATCCGGACGAAATCAAACGCGATCCGGGTGACAAATCAATAGGACCCGGACATCCGGCAATTAGAGCCGGCTATCCGGTGAATTGTTGCTGTCGCCAAAGGCTCTTATCGTATTAGCTTATTGACTAGTTCAGAATCGACTGATCTTTCTGTCAGGCATAAAGTCGCGGTATTTACTTATGTGTTGAACAATGGCGAATACATTACTTTCTCCTTTAACCCTTATTATATACCAAACAAGAGTAAAGTTTAATTCTAAGTTCATTAATGTATTGTGTGTTTACTTCTTCAAAGGGGTCACTATTCATGCCTTCAGGAATAGATTTAATAATTTACTTACACCCACCTAAAATGTGTCCACTATTTAAAGAACTAACTTGTTGGAAATCGGTTCAGATTTGATAACTATTGATGGATTGAATGTTCCATTATTAATTTTAACGTTCGATTAAAGTTTAAATACCCATTAAATAATAAAGTTTAACCCGAATCAATCCCAAATTATAATGGGCAGGAACTCCCGTTGACATGGGAAATCACTCATCCATGATACATGTGCCCTGCAGGCACCCCACCCCTCTCCCGGGGGGGAAAATACCCCCGGCAGGCGCTTGATTGAACGAAAATACAAAACTTGAATACGAAAAGTTTTTACCGAAAACATGTTCCAGGCGAAGGCATTTCTTTTTGTGTGTTGATTATAATTGTCTTTTTGAAAGTTTCACCTTGTAGGAACCTCTTTAGAAATATAGGTTACTTGGTGCAATAACGGTCGAAGAAAATAGCTTGTTTAATGAGAGAGTGCTAACTGCTATTAAGTAATCTACACTAATTCTTTATAGAGCTTTTTATTCCTGCTCTGTAGGTATGTAAATGCATGGGCGCGACTACTCGCGCCATCTATTGGACCGCGGGTGGAACCACCGCGCGGGACAGTTAGTTTCTAAATAAGAAGCTAGTATGTGTGTGACTCGCGTGAACTAGCCGACTCGCAGCTTGAAAACTCGCCTAAACGTAACGACACCACACAAAAACAAATCTGTCTCTCTCTCTCACTCACTAGGATACTCACACATTCCCTCTCTTTCAGCTGACAAATTAAATTTCGTCTCGGTTAATTGGAACGCAGGATTTAATAAATTTAATTCAACTTTATATTTTGAAACCGGATTGTTAAAAATGTATTAACCGAAGTCCCGGGTAGGTGCCTGAATTTTGGAAACAGATAATTAATTAAATGGAACGCTTCGCCAAGTTCTACGTCGATATTATCTGTGCTGACTTTTAGTAAAATTCGGTTCAACAAAATGTTTTATCAGCTACTTTTTATGATTCTTCTTCGATATCGTTAAGTGTAAAAGGTTTATGATCATTCTATTTGCTGTCGTTTAAAATAATCATTCCTAGAAACCAGTTATCCACCGTATACTTAAGTTACACCCGTGGTTTTAAAGTAAAGTAGCCTGTAATGTCCCACAGCTGGGCAGAGGCCTCTCATCTCACCGAAGATATCAGCACAGTGTTTGTACTCCGTTTAAATTGGGAAATTTCAATATTGTCAAACTTTGCGCGGAAAATAAGTGTCATACACAACTGAAGTAAAAAAATAATAATACTTAAGATTAATTTCAATAACCTTTTCTTACAATTAAATAAAAGTTGAACCATACTACGATGGTTTTCTTAAACCTTAAACTTTTATTCAAAATCCTGCCGGCGAGGTCCCGGGACATTACTCCGCGAGATTCCCCGGGTCCCGGGATGCGGTCCAGCTGATTAATAAACCCGGGGTTGTAATTAGCCCGGTTTAGCGGTCTGGATTAATGTCAGGGTTAGAAAACTATTTCATTATTTCGTGGCGTGGTTTGAGTCAACGGTGGCAACACATCGTGATGGTTAAGCAACGTGATGCTCGGCCACTACTTGGGTGGATGGTCAGATATTTCTATGTGAGTGGTACCCGTGCTTTGGAGGTCGTAAAACTATTGGTCCCGGATGTTTCAATGGATCGGCCACTTATACTTGCTTATTTGCTGACAAGCCCGTTGGCACAGTGGCAGTGAGAGCGCTTACTGTGTCAGGGGTTGCGGGTTCGATCCCCGCCCGAAGTCAACAATATGTGAAGACATAGTTGTTGGCGACGACGTCTGGGTGTCAATTATATATTCTTATAAAGTATTTGTGTATGTATATGTAGTAGTATCAGTTAGTTGGATTCCATAACACAAGCTTAGAGCTTACTTTGGGTCTAATTAACCGTGTGTGAATTTGTCCAAGTATTTATTTATTTATTTATTTTTAAATACCGGAGGCCTTTGGGCGTTCTAAAAACTCCGACACCCGTGTTGGCCTCTAATCTACTCCAACTTCTTCATCATTCCTTGTTTGTCTGCGCTTGTTAGATGCCACATGTGAACTCTAGGAACACGCCGGTGATTTTAATATCGGAAATACACGGTTTTGTCGAAGGAAATTCGATATCTTCTTGTTCTCCTATATCAGCTTTATTCATAAAACCTTTGTCTTCCGTATTAAATAACTATACTGAGTAAAATGTGTATTTCATCTGAAAATATTCTCAAAATTATAGATAAATATTTAAACAGTACTAAAAGTTACTCAGAGAACGTATTTTATTTATGCATCTAGATATGAAGTAGACATTAAATAATATTAGATAGAAAAAATCCCCGACTAATTCACACACAGCTTAATTAGACCTAAACTAAGCTTGTGTTATAAAAACCAACTAACTGATACATATTACTAACTAGCAGCGCCCCGCGGTTTTACCCGCGTTGTGCCCGTTCCCGTGGGAATTTCGGGATTTTTTTTTACATAAAAACCTTCCTCTTGAATCACTCTACCTATTACAAAAAACCGCATCAAAATCCGTTGCGTAATTTTAAAGATTTAAGCATACAGACAAACAAACAGAGAAAAATAGCGACTTTGTTTTATACTATGTAGTGATATACAAAAAAGTAAGTTGGTGTAGGTTCGTACCCAACCCTGGTGTCGGGGTTTTAGACCGCCTTAAGGCGTCCGACATGGTCAATCGATTGAAACCACCGGGACCGACAATATACACACACACAAATAATTACATTTGATACCAATTTCCTAATACAAATAGGATCTGAAATTCTCGAATTTTAATTTCAGGATATAATATCATTCAGTCGAAAAATCCGTTTTATGTCTGAAATGAAATGGAGTCGTTTGAAATGTTTCCATGTTATGAGTTTTAATGGATAATCTACGATTTATAAGAGTACACATACTTCGCAGAGAACCGTTTATTCAGGGAGCGAGCTCCAATTATTTGCTACGTAAGCGAAGGGTAGCAATTCGCCTTTTAGGAATTGCATTAATTTAAATTTAAGATTATGTTTACAGCATTCCTCTTTATATTAAAGACTTGTATTTAATTACTGTACCCGTAAGGATTCTCTTTGTGACTAAATTAAAATTTAAAGCAACGAATTTCAAATTAAAATCTCTGACCTGACACCTGACACCTGGTATTTTATGAAATCAAGTTATCTTAACGTTTAACTATACTGTGATTACTGTAATATTAAGGAAATTACAGGATTGATTCTGTTGATAGTTGTCATTTCGTAACACTCGACGCTCGCGTTCTATACAACTCGCCGGCTCGCAGCCAGCAAACTACCCGAATTAAACGCACTCGTGCAAAAATAATCGAGAAATATAATAACCGAAAAAACATTTTATGAACAATACCCAAATTGAATTGTAAAATAATATTTAAATGTGACATTCGCAGCGGTGGCAATATTAAATTTGGACATAATAACTGAAAACTTATTGATTTATTTTAAAAGGCTGTGGTTCGGGATAAATCTATTTTAAGCTTGAAGGTAGCTTTGAACAGGGACCTATTTTAGTCAAGGGTTAATTAATATTCATCAGAAAGGTTTATAATACACTAGCTGCGGCCCACGGGTTTCCCCGCGTATAACTACCCAATACATGGAAAAATAGTTTCAAACATGTTTCTTTAGTTAGGTATGAAATATATTTTTTTACCTATAACATAGCCTAATTGAAGAGTAAGGGAATACTTGTCATCTCAAAAATACAGGTACAAACTGAGTAAAACCGTAGGCCTCTGCTAGTCTTTCATATTATTAAACAAAGTCCCCAAACTTCGCCTACCTGTACGTAATCGATTTTCTTAAAAACTACAAAAACGGATTTTCATGTTTTCCCCAACACACACAGTGATTGACACAACGCGTGTAAAACCGCGGGGACCTCCTAGTTAGTATAATTTAACTGCGCATTAAAACGACATGTCGAACGAACATTTTAAACTGAATACCTGAAATCAGTTTTAGCTTCAGTGAGCTGAAAATGAAACTGCAAATAAACAGAGCAGCAATTATAATGCTCATTGTTCACTCAGCATTGTGTCGGATGGGTGACCAAATCGAATGAGTAAGTATTAAGCGCTTTTTTAGTGCTACATTCAAGTATCTAAATGCACTGAGTCTATCCTCTACATCACTGCTAGTAGTGATAGTGTATTTCGTTTTCATTTCATTATATTCTAGCATTTAGGTCATAGTGTATAAGTATTGTTTCTTTTCATGTGTTTTTATTTTATGTTGTGTAGAAATAAATGGTTTAAATAGGAATAATTGAGCGTTCGTAGAAAAGGTTAATAGCAAAGCGGGAACGCTCTTTTCAGTTTTTCACTTCCTAACCTATCTCAACTTAACCGACGAATACTAACCTACACGATAGTTACGCACACAAAGACGCGTCTCTATACTCATCGCTCGTGAAATAAAACAATTATATTCAGTACACTGTAGCTACCACCGCATGTTGCTAACTTTAATTGCGACTTAATTAAGTAAGTGTTCCCAATTTTCCACACTAGTTGGTCGAAGGTAAACAGACTTCTCCCAGGACAGCTGTGTCCAGTGACCTGGACGTGTGTCCCAAGGGCAGTGGAGTGGGGCCAGTGCTGCCATCTACGTCAACTCATTCCACGTAGTACGGGGGGATATAGGAGTTTGTCCGTCTATGTGTATCACTCCATATTATTAAACAAAGTCGAGCGTAAACATATTTCCTACTTTTCAAACAGTGCTCGGGTTTGAGGTCACCAACCCGCATATGGCAAGCGTAGTGATTATGCCTAAGCCTCTGTACTGATATCTTCAGTGAGATGAGAGGCTTTTGCCCAGCAGTGAGACATAACAGGAAAATACTTTCTTACACTTGTGAACCGTAATCTGGTAAAGAGGAAAGTTCTAGAAACGGAGCTACATATTAAATGTATTTAATTAGAAGCTAGAGGCAAGTCTTGAGTAATATTTCATCAAAATTATTCCATGGTGAGTTAGTACGCGGCACGTGGCTACATTAAACATAGGTAAGATACATTTATTCATATACATTACATTTAGTATACAGTTTCATTTAGTATATAGTATACTAGCAGCGCCCCACGGTTTTACTTGCGTTGTGCCTATTCCTATGGGAATTTCAGGATGAAAAATAGCCTATTAGCTTCCCGTTGAATGTGGCTATATATTTTTTAAATATTCAAATCGGACCGATAATTTCTGAGATTAGCTCGAACATACAAACAAACTTACAAATGTTACCACTCTATAATGTTAGTATAGATAAGAAGATACATTTATTAACGTGGTTAAGTTACATTCGGTATAATAATTATGCTAGAACGTTCGTCAAACATCAACATCAAAAGTATAGTAATCTAGGACGTGGAAAGTTCTAATAAAAAGGTTTTATATTTATAAATAACCCGACACCGATTCTGTGGTAATTTCAAAATCAGAAATGGTATTATACAATTACCTTTCTTCAAATGGGTCTGAAAGTTTCAAATATAAGCAAGTACAAACAGACTGAACATCTTGTCAGTTCTATTATAGTTTTTCATCTCGATGTTTCCAAAGGGAACACGTACAAGATCAAATTCGTAAGATCCCACATTAATATACTATTTAGTAATCTGTAGTCCTAATCGTGGGCGGGTACTCAGCTAATGAAACAGACCTTTACGACCACACAAAGAACACTTGTATTCAATACTGTTAAAAGAGTTGGATGGCGACTAACTGTTTTCTTGTAAGGACTGTATCAAGTTCCAGGAGCCTAGTTAGACCGCCTAAAGCCCTGTGACATGGTCTAATGATACAATCACTACATAGTATAAACTAAAGTCGTCTCTTTTTCGTGTTTGTCTGTCTGTATGCTTAAATCTTTAAAATTACGCAGCGGATTTTGATGCGGTTTTTTGTAATAGGTAGAGTGATTCAAGAGGAAGGTTTTTATGTAAAAAAAATCCCGAAATTCCCACGGGAACGGGCACAACGCGGGTAAAACCGCGGGGCGCTGCTAGTGATACAATATAACTGTAATAAAAATGTATGTAGTAAGTAGCTAACTAACCTGCCTGCTAGTACTAATACTAGCTACTTACTTAAGACAACTAACACGAAATAAATCAAACTAGACAAGCTTACTTTATCAAGATGCCCTACGTTGTAAAAATGTGAAAGTTCCGACGAATAGAACTAATAGTTCTGAATTAACTCAAACTCGTATTTTCAAGAGAAATTGAAGATTTTTGAGTGAGTTTGAAGACACGAGAAATGTTTTAAAGTTATAAATAATTCAGAGCTTGACGCAGATGTTTCAATTGTATACCCAGTGTTGTACTCACTGAATGTTACGAATACGAATAAATACCTATGTTGATTATGAAATTATTTCGTGTTTTATTGTGATTGGGCTATCAAAGTTATTACCATACGTGCGTTAAATTAATGATACTTATGTTTTTATTACAATAAAATTGGCAAGTTTATTGTTGCGTAAAAAGCAGTATTTGCCCAGCAGTGGGAAAGTGTAGGTTGCGCCAAAAAAATATTACAACACTTAAAATCCAATTCGAACAATAATCCGCAGCGATCTGAGTAAGATGCCAATTAACAAAACGTATAATACTCCTTTTCATAAGTCGGTTATTTAATTATTTTTTAAATAAAAGAATATAGGAAACCTACACTTCTTCCTACCATATGTTGATAGCAAGATAATATGATTTCCTGATTGATCTAGCATGTCGTTGCAAGAAGATAGCTATCTAAAAACTAACCACTTGTACTAAACATGCGGCGGGGATCGAACCCACTACCTCCGCGACGTAAGGCGGGCTGATATACAAATAGGCTGATATGTCAGTGACAAGAAGGTCGAAATTATGGATCTATTTGGGTGTTTGTAAATATTTTATGGTCAACATTAGGTGTTTTCGTGAATCGAAATATTCCTGTTTATTCTTTGTTGTTATGAAACTCGTCGAAACTAAATAATTAAAGTACTAACTTCAATTGTAAACTTTCCGCTTCTCAAACTTTTGTATATCTTCTTTTAAGAATTTAAGGAAAAATCCTTGCGAAATCTTTTGAGAAACTTGGTTGCTTGTCATGAATACTAAGGGGCTTAGTATTTGTCTAGATCTCGATGTGGTCTAGATATCGGTAAAGCGCTAAGTTTTCAGATGGATTACATTGAGAAATTGTAAGAAAACTTTGGAAAATGGATTGGAAGTTGGTTTGAGAAGGCGTTTAATAACAAATGTAATGGAAACCTTATATAGACAGCCACAGACGGAAGCTCACCACAGACGGAAGCTCGTTATACTTCTATTATTTAAATCATCCGAAAGTTGTAAACGTGGTTTATTATCTTACTAGTAAGATTATGAACTGTACCAACCATTTACAACATAACGCAAGATTTTTCATCAGTTATTTCTAGTTTTGAACCTGTCTATAGCAAAACGTAAAACCCCGTGTCCCCGAGGACGGTACCCGTGGCAAGGACACGGTAACGGGGACCACGGGTATATATAAGGGGTACCTACACTACTTCTATAATCAACCATGGATATAGCAAATCCATACTAATATAACAAAGAAGAGTTAATTTTTTGTTTGTTTAAACGGGCTAATCTCCAAAACTACCATTCCCATTTCAATAATTCTCTTCTTGTAATAGAAAGCCACATTTACCGGGAAGGTTACAGGATAATTTTCATTCTGAAATTCCCAATAGAACGGGCACAACGCGGGTAAAACTGCGGGGCGCTGCTAGTACTTATTATCAACCTAAGAGTTGGTTCAACAACACCAACCTCTATAATAGTACATATTTTACCGTTTCTAACCACGCAATAAGCTCGTTACCTCCATCTGTGAGGAGAATAGTAGTTATTGCTATAGCTGCATAGTGCTATAGCCATTCCGCTTATAGCTCATTATTTCATATAGTGCTATTGTAATGCTATCAGATTTCACGGCAAGTTACCAACAATGGCACTGTTGAATAACATTAGGCTGGTGTGGTAATTAATTAAGATTAAATGAGTAGCTTTCCGTTAAAGCGTGTTAAGTAAGTCAATCAAAGAATATTAATTATTTAATACGCAGTGAGTTACAACTATTTAATGCTTGGCAGAATTAAGGCAGTGCATCGGTAAAATAAAGATAATAAATATAGGTAATAGGGTAATACCTATTACCTATATTAAAGTTGAAATTAACTCAAAAGTATTTTCATCAGCCCATTGAAAATTAACTAATGTGACTTATCATACATTACAATATCAAAAAATGTTCCTAAAACTCTCCTAATGAATCGATTCACGTCTCTGAGTGCAACAGTTAGTCATCAAGCAACAAAGGCGAGTGTTATAATAAACCCATAAACACTAAACATAGTTCATTTGCAGTGAAATATCACGCATTAACGTTATCTACAAGGGAGCTGTTATCAAGCATTACCTCTCATTACAGCCTCTCGTTTCATCTCGTAGAATATGGAGTGTTGCTCGTTTGTGTAATACCGTAGCGTTTTGGTAATGTGAGTACTATCCGGTTGAGTTAACTAGGTACTGTACCTGACGTTTTTGGTTGTTATACTTATTATTTCCACGAGATTATTGTCATTGGCCTCTGCTTGTTGTCTGACCATTGACACGGCGATTTCTGATGGATGTGGCTTTTGGAAGCTGAGTATGTCTTAATGCCGCAGGGATACTTCGATACTTTTTAAACAATTTTTCTTTCATTGCACGTCAAAATCACTCATTAAATCTCTACTAAGGAAGCAGTTGACGTTTCTAAGTGCGGGAGTTAATATCGACGCTCAGCGACGGAGTGGTGCAATTTACTTTTCATGTACAACCGATATCTTCAGTGAGATGAGAGGCCTTTTTGAAAGATAAAGATGAGATGAGAGAGTCTTTGCCCAGAAGCGGGACATTACAGGCTACTTTAACTTCTCATTGTGTATCAATTGTGTATTTCATAATCTTATTCCACCGAGGTGCGGGGTTTTCTCTCGGCCGAGTTGTACTTAGTATGTCTACAATCTTTCCGACCCTTCTGAAGCTAACAGACATTACGAATTCATTAGCACTTATTTTCTCGACTGTACCGTTAGCTTATGAAATGATTGTACAATAACAAGAAATATTTAATGGTTTCTTGTTCTGTTAGGTGTCTTTAGTTAGCTTAGAGGCCTTTGGAGTAAGCATTATAGGCTTTTAATATTCTTGCTATACAAGAACTAAGTATACATTTTCACTAATTAGGTAGTGAATATTAATATTACTTAGATCTGAGCACGGTGGGTAAAAATAAAAAGCGTGATCTAATATAACAGTAAAAATATTTTTGTAAGCCGAAAAAAGCAAGATAATTCTAAACGGGCAATTTAACTTAATTTTACGCTTTACACGAGCGCCTGACAAAAACAGAAGAGCAATTCACATTTACGCGACTACAGTAGCACTAGTGTAGGCGCTGTGTTATTTTCTGTTTGTATTTGTACTGAAACTACGGTCCTGTTAAGGCTAACAATTGCAGCGACGTGAATTTAAATCATGATAAAAGGGACGTTTAATATTTAGTAATGTTAGTAAAAGCAGTGAATTATTTTTTGCTGTCCCAACCTAAAATAGACTCACTGAAACGGATCATCTATCTAAGCTATACTAATATTATAATGTAATGGATAGCCACATTCAACGGGAATATTATAAGTACTCAATTTTCGTACTATACCTACGTGTGTCTCTATTTCAAAGCAAAATAATTTTAACAAGAGCTTCGCCATATTTCACCTCCCGGCGCTTCACGGTTAGTTAGAGAGGATGTCACTACTACGAAATAGATAGGTCCTGTAGGTTATATGTGGGTTTACAAAGCGAGGTCTAGGTAACAGGGGCGTGTACTAGCACTGACCTGCGGGCAGTGGCGGATTAAGTGAGGGGTGCTCAAGCCCAACACAATTATCCGAGTTCTCCCGAAAAAAACAAAATATTCTTTAATAAAAACTACCCTATACAAACCCAGAGTCAAACTACAAATTTTTCCATTGTATAAGTCCAAATTTCCCGTTTGTTTTTAAGTTTGTTTAGTATGCATACGTTATGGCTAATAAATACATTGAACCCAAAATGCTGTACCCCACCAGGGTCAAGCTCCCCAATAGTCCTGGATCCGCCACTGCCTCGGACGGTCCGCACCGGAGGCAATTAGCGAATATCCACGGGGCATCAGTGTTATTGTTGATATGCACAGGAGTACGTACGTAGGGGTATACGTAGCGAGGTAACACTTTTGGTAGTGCGTTTGCATTGATTTTGAAGCAAGGATTGAAGGAATTAATATGAGAGGTACATCACAGTAATTAAGTACATAAGCTAGCAACGACGTGCGGATTTACCCACATTTATTACATGAGCTGTAAGTTACACTAGTTCCTGTGGATATCTAGAAATGCTCTTCCCTGTCAATCACTCTATTGGTGAAATCCCTCAAGTAGTATTGAGTTTCTCAAGAACACATCTTCCCTTTCTTTCACCTACTCTAATTCAAAACATTAAATGCGGCGTCTATTTTGTTTTTAGGATTACGGATAAAAAAAGGATTGTAATTAATATTTTATCGCAGGTCTCCTATTTAGCATAATATCTTGGTGAGTAATATGTGAAAAAAAAAACGATAGGATATTATATTTGCCCTAAACGTCCTACAACGTCCTAAAGTCTAGCTATAATTTCAGGTCATTCCCTGCCTATAAAAGTACTCCATAAAATCTTAAAAACATGAATTTTATAACAAACATAAAATAAATAGAATTACACCATAAAATCGTGTCCTCATGTGCAGCGCACGTGTCACTCGAATACAACTGGTATACCTAGGTGGGGTAAGTTGATTATCGTGTACCGTCCAACGTAAAGGGGCTTGAAAGCGCTTGAAAGCACTTTTACGGCACGCTCGTTTTATACGGAGTTTTGTGAGCAGTTCATCCTCTGTAATTAACACTTTAGTGATGCGAGGAACACGCTTTGATAGAAATTTTAATTGGTACCTTAACTGGTTAACAGTGTCACGTGCGATACTCTGCCTCGCTGCTGCCCGCCCGGCACCTGCCTCGGGTGACAACGGAATGGACGCAAAAACGTATTCCATTGTAGGAAACTTGTCATTTTCTCGATTTATATTCATCGTACGTCGGTATCAGAGAAGTTTCCCTCACTTTGATCAGGACTTGAGCGGTAGTTGTCTGTTCGGTTCTAAGTTGCAGTGTGCGCTGTATTTTATATTTATGGGTAAATTGAATCAAATTCTTAGATGTTGCTACTGGAGAAACTTTAGATGCCGGGAGATGTCTTATATTATAATATATTTCTGTTATAAGTTATAAAATATTAAAGAACTTCATAAAATATAATCTATTGAACTTTATAAAACGCAGATCTTCTCAAGTGTAAATCTGGGACGAAATGTCCGTCGTAGCAGAATAATAAAACTGTAATACCCAAACAATTAATAAAACGTTTACAGCCAATCCCCGTAAAACTGTAACACACTATCTAACGTAACTTTTCAGCACAATTTAATTAAATAAGTCGCAAGTTTTCGGTGTAAAACTATAACATTTAATCCAGTGGCACAGATCCAGCGGGCTGATTCATAGGCGGTCGTAATATCGCGGCGTTTCTCCATAAAATTGTGGAAAAGTTTGTGTTCACAACTCATTAGGAAGCGGCCATTAGCCAGCATTACATAGTTGGTGAACTCATTAATATAACGCCGGAACTTCCTCACTTCGCGCTGTCAAAACTTGCATTTTTTGACGCAGTCCTTGATATATTAGAAAAGTTTTAAATTACCGTTTAATAAGTCACTAGGACCGTTCGGCGTGTGTGCGTGTTCCTGTGGAAATTATTGGATGTGACCAATTTGTAATCTAATAAACTAAGTCACTTCAAATCGATGGAGCCATTATCCCAAAAGTGATAAATAAACAGACAATTCATGTGCGCTTTTAATTATGATTATACTAAGCAGGAGGATGAATAAAGATAACGACAAATTCTTAATGAAAATACTAAGCAAGTAAGTAAGTTCGAGTACATACTTATGTCATTTTTTGACCGCCTAAAGGTCTCCGACATGGTTTGACGATTGAAACAATAATAATAAAACAATAGTGAGAATACTCCAATTTCAAATGCAGAGGCACATATCAGACATAACAATACATTTAATCCTCTTCTCAAACAAGACTGCAAAAAGCCGCCTGCAATAACGCCATAAGAAAATTTAGCTGCAATTTTTCTTTGCCATCTCTAAGGCAGAAAAATCTCTTGAAACAAGAGACATTCTCGGAGCAACTGTCTCAGATACACCGAAACGGTTCTTGGTAATTAACTGAACCATTTTTTAAACAGAACCATTTTTATTCGGCTTTATGTGGAAGCTAGATGTGACCCTGCAGCTGTAGCGTCTTTAATTTAATAAACTGGAAAGTAATCTCGACGTCCTTTTCTTTTATAAACGTGTTTTTTGTTGCAGAATTAGTATTTTTTACATTTCTTATGTCTTTCTGAAATGCAGACTCTTCTTTCCGAACCTAACCATTAGCGAATAGACAATGTTTGTTTTTAGATGCAAAGAGAAATTGTTTTTTAATTTTCTAATGGACTTAAGATTCCAAACGAATGAGCTACTTTCCATCTCCTAGCATATAATAGGAGATTATAATAGAGATAATTAGACTTTATTCCTTCTTATTAAATTAATGTTCCAATATGAATGCCACTCAAAGGCATCTACAGCAGAATTGAGTACCGCTTAATTTGCTATTTTGCAATGAGACATTTATAACACGGTGCATTGGCTCATGTTACAGCCATAACCGTCACCAATGCTGCAATTGGTAACCAACTAAATCAAGCTACTACCAACGCTTATTGGTTCACCATTACACCGAAACCCGTCGTATCTAACTATAAAACTAAACAACTTAGCACATTATCTAGTCATCTGTTTACACACAACATTGTTTTCCCAGTTTCTCACGGAGGCGATTAGATCAAGCTGTTGAAACAATATGTTAACTGACTAGTTTTTATAGAGTTCTTGGTAATCGATTTGCGTTTAATAATGTTTTTGCTTTTCATGAAAACGTTAACTTAAAGTAACTTTTTTCTGTTTTAAACTGACTTTCAAAATCGAGAAGGTTCTCTTATAATATTTCTTATAACCCATTTTCAGAGTAATGAAATCCTAGTTATTGTGGACGAAGCGCCTAAAACTACAACCATCAATTCGGACCCAGGAGCAAACATCTCTATTAATTAACATTTCACAGAGAAATATCTAAAATTAGTGCTCGGCAGAATCTCATTAACAACTCTGCAATTAGACGTTTAATTTGCGACTGTATTCTCTGGCCCATAAAGACAAAATTCAGGGCGCTACTGACAGATCTTTTATTAGGTACCTTTTGTCTGAAATTGGTATGAGAATCGTGAATTAGTGTTTCTAAGATAGGATTCAAAAATCCGATTGCCTTTTGAATGAGTTAAACAGCTGCGCATTGTTACTGTTCATATGCTTGATGGAAAACACTATCTAAATGTTACGTTTCATATGATAGAGGTAGTATAGGACAGTTTAGGTGAAAAGACACTATTAACTTCTCCGTAACAGTGACTTAACCTTCTAACTAAACCATTAAATATGTTCAGTAAGCATTTAACATTTTCGTATCAACTTTTTCCAAACAATTCTAAAAATAACTTTCTTCAACTTTTGTTGCTTGCCCTTGCTTACACAACAAATGATAGGCATCAATATTTTTTTTTATTAAAAAGGATTCTACCACCCCCATAATTGAGGAAGTTACCCGGCCCACACAAGAAACGTACGTATATGATACTCAGCTATATTTACAATTGGAATAAATGTCAATTCCAACAGTATTCGTGACGACAGAGTCTATTGAAGAAATTCCCTGAATTGTGGTATTGAAGGCGACGGCTTTAATTACTGAGGAAGTTCATGTGTGAAAAAATAATTTCGCGTCTTTATAAAAAATTTGGATACTTGTTACCAGATTTTATAGGTCAACTTTAATGGCGTTATATTTTATGTCCACACCTACAACAATGTGTTGAATTTATGTATCTTATGGAATCATCACAATACCCGTTATGGGATTCCCACAAAACCTTCAAATGGCTTATCAATCTGTCTCGGTTTTCCAAGTATTAAACTAATCGAACTATATCAACTTTTTATCTTTATCGACCTTTTAATTAACGGCATCAAATTTCTATCGGCTGCGGTTTGCCGCTGACCAAAATTGACTGCATCATTAAGATGCGTATAAAACATGTCGAAATAGTGTTTTAAAAACATTATTTCATTTGACTCAAGACTTAAGAATCATGCGGTGCTTGGTGAGTAATTTTTAATAATTCTCAAAAGAAATATTTCGGGAGATATTTGCTTGTCTAATACAGATAAAGTTGATAAAAAAGTAAATTGTTAAGAAATTATTAGAATTTAAGTGTGATTGCTCTTGACAAATAAGTACACAAAAATATGTTTGACAACAATCGAATTAAGAGCTTTTTATAAATCTCATTTTCTGCTCCTGTGATTCGACTAGACAGACATCAAATGCAGAGTTCAGTACACTTTAATACTCGTAGTCCCATTTCGAATCCCAGACGTGGTTAATTACTATTTTGATTGTTACAAGCTTTTTATTTAGTCGCAATGTCTGTCTGTCTGTAATCATCTTGCAAGTTTTGACACACTTCCCCGTTTCCAATTGAGCTAACACTTTTCCGGTTGAGCTGCTAATAATTTATTGTGTTTTAAATTGAATGAGCTCGCATGACAATGATAAAAAAATAACGCTTGCTCCTTTTTTTAAAATGAAATATACTTGTTTTCTCCCCAGATTGCTGTATTTCTTTCCCTGGTGGCCGTGCAAGCGGTACCCTTGTTTAACGTCGGTCTTGGTCGCGAGGGTCTCATGGACGAAGGCATTTCTGGGCTGGACGAGTTAGGGTCAATGGGCCGAGGGAGGGGGCTTTCCCGGGGGGGCAGGGTGATGGACGACTCTTACTCGGGGGCGAGACGGCAGGGTAGCAGGGGGGGATACCAGGACACAGGGTACGGCAGCAACCGTGGTTACGAGGACCACGATGCTGGTGCCCATGAAAATGATTATAAGCAGGTATGGTTTATCAGGCTATTACCAAATTCATAAAATAAGACAGTCTTTCACCGTGCCTGCCTGTATGTTCTCGATAATTTCAAAAACTACTGATTCGACTTGATTTACATGCAGTTTTCACTAACGGAGTGATTATCTAATTTTTATTCTGAATTTTCAATCTTGATTTATTGAAGCGAAACAAAGGGTAGCTAGTTTATGATGTATAACACAGTCCCTCGCCGTTTCTATGTTCTTAAGAAAGTCAAAAACCGCTATACGGATTTTTATACAACTATCTAAACGGGAAAGAGTGAACGATATGAGAAACTCAAGTTAGATATTGATTTAAGATGAATAAGGTTATTCTAATGTCCATCTTCGCTCCAGGTAGTGGAGAGCCACTCCTCATCAAACCACAACGTCGGCAGTTCTGGGTACGACTCCGACCGCGGCCACAGCTCCGGAGGGTACAACAGCCGCGGGATGGGCGCCAACGAACACGGCAGGAGATTCGATTCTGACTCGATTCTGATTTAATCGTGTAGGCATTTGAGATGGGGGATTTAGATTGATCTTAACACTGTCAACGCCAAAAGAGTCAGCCCACAATGATAAGCTTTTAGTACTTTGTTAATTCCAAATATATTTTCAATTGATGTTTCGAACGTGAACGTGTTAAACCCAAATCAGATTGAGTAAATTCTCCAGTTGTATATCTAAATTCTACAAAAAATAAAAGTAATTCTGATTTATGATATTTGTTATATTTGTACTGATTTAATAAATACTACGTATCATGATTTCTGTGAACTTCAAAGTTAAATATCAATAAGTTAATTAGAGACTTTATTAAAAAACTATAGAGTTGGATTACTTATATTTGTATTTTTTAATTACCTTTTTTTTAAATCTCGTGGGCCTCTGCCCCTTTAAGTTTTTTTTTATTGACCGTGCTAATTACTACAGTATGGCAAATTCGAAAAAAATGATTTTGTATTGAAAAGCTATGTTTGAAAGGATGGTTATAAGATACTTTTCATTACGAAATTCCCTCAGGACCAACTACAACGGCGGGTACAATTGCTAGACGCGACTAGTTCATCGTAAAGGAAAAGGTAGAAAATTCCTTTGTTCTGGTTTCATTAGTCAATTTTCCCAGTCACAGCCACAGTAATGTCAAAATGCTGAAGCGATTCTTCTTCAGCTTGGATATCTTCCAGAAGAACCACATTTGCATCGAGAGTTTTCCGAGATCAGGACCTGTTCTCGGGAGTATGTTGAATGATATGGGGTGCAGGAGGCTAAAGACGTTGGATTTCTGAAATTGGTGATGAAGGAAGGAATTAGAAGAGGTATGAGAAGGATGGAGAGACTTCTGGATAGCGAGGAGCCCATTTTGAAATTTTTGACTGATTTTCTCAGTCGAAAGTGGTTTCAACCAAGGACGTTGGTAACTGAAGTCGGTCAAAACCACTTTTGCCTGACTTTTTGCAGTCAAAGTGGTTTTGCCAGGTTATGAGTTTTGATGGTAACATTTATAAGATGAGCGTCTGTCTTCTTGATTTCCAATAGACCCTTTGCTTACATTCATTTGATGGTGCAACTACGGAGCTGTGTGTTTCGAAATAATGCGAACATACCTGGAACAAAATAAAAAAATATTAGTAATATTCGTGGATTTTTCTATAACTACTATATTTTAAGGACATATTTCATTTCGAATTTAAGAAAAGTGCAAAAACGTTATTTATCAGAAAGAGAAGGAAAAGCTCAAGAAACATATTAGTTACAAAGAGTAGAGGTAGTATAAAGACACATCGGTTAGCTGTACGTACAGATGATGTCCAAAATGGAACCACTGTGAAGTAATGAGACGGGAACAAATCCCTCGCCTTCAGGATGGAGACAAATTGACACAAACGTACAGATAACGCAATTACATTGTCCCTAAACAAATTGCAAGATTTAGAACAAACAAAACATAATACGAATTAAATTAGAGATTTGTTTCTTTGCTGCTTTCAGATATTTGTTTTTGCTGAATTGGAGACCGATTTGGATGTAATCAGATGGTTTTGTTTTGTTGTTTGGAAGCTATTTTTAAAAGAAGATATAAATAAAATATCATATCTCGTGGTACAGTGTTAGCAGAATTAAGAAGAAAGAAGTTCGTGTAGGTTGTGGCCTTCTGGTGTCAGAGATTTTAACAGCCTCAAGGTCGCCGCAGTTATTACATATGGTACGATGTTAGCAGAAGTAAACAAAACCAAGTTCGAGTGGGCTAGTGGCCAACCCTGTTGTCGTAGTTTAGACCGCGTAAAGTCCTCCGACGGCATGATAATGATATTAACAAACTGGATCGACAAATGTGCCGAACAAAGCAATGTGAATTGATTAGTCGGAATAATTTCGGTAATATAACATTTGTAACTCCAACATAACATTGAAAGTATCGATTCGACGTTCTAACTGATGCAGGCAAGACTTATAGTTAGTATTCTACAAGACAAAGCTTCCAAAGACCATTGTTGGATGTCTGCTCGGAATCGCAACATAGAAAGTTGGGAAGTTAGTTTGTTTTGTCCGAAGATGCAGCGATATCGCGTAGTTAGGTATTATAAAACTAACTGGGAATTCAAGTTAACACTATGAGTGAATAAGTATATTAACGTTTTAAGTATACATATATAATAAGTATATATATTGCTAAGCAAAAGTCTCGGATCTCACTGAAGATATCAGTACAGTGAGACGAGGGGCCAGCACTGTGTGCTGTTATAAAAGTGACTAAGATGAAAAGTAGCCCATAACCTTCATCTTGATTGTGGTGTCATATCAAATTTCTTTTAAATTCGACATTTGTTGGGGTTATTACCGTAAGCAATACCCGCGGTTATGTTGTTATGTTCACACAAGCAAACTACCGTTAAGTTTAGTAGTAAGTATTTATTGAGTCGCACTTATTGATAGATACAATTTGTTATTACACTCGTGACGTACGGTGTGTAGTGTTGTCAAGTAACGACTAATTAAAGTTAGGTACAATTATATCAAAGTGCTGTATGGGCAATAAAGTATTGGCTCGTACATGCTCCCGAGGGAGAGAAAAGTAAATTATAGAACTACAATAGGTACAACATGAAAGCTTAAAATATACAAAATAAATGTCTTCTTTATTCACCGTCGGTCGATCACAGCCTGAACCCCGTGTGAGCTCGTGTCGGATCTGGAACTTCGTTGGAACCCCGGGCGATGTCCTGCAGTTCTATATCTTCAATTTTTGTAGGAGTCAGATTTGTGGTAGTGACCGCGCGTCGTTGTCGTCTCCATCGACATGTTATGACGGTGACTGCTGCGATTCCTCCTACCAACAGAAGTAGGCTTATTGTGTAATTGCCGATATCATGAACGGATAAGTCGCTCAGGAGGTGCTCTTCTCTCTTTTCCGTTGTTATCTGATCATCTACTGACATGTGTTCCTTTGCAAGGTTTAGTTTTGGTAGAATGATGTTTCTATGTTTATATGTATTCAACATATCGTTCGGTGAACCAATGGTTGGCACTTCCAAACTGATTCCTGTGTTTATTTTACTACTAAATACATTTTGTGAGTAAATAGTAGCATCTTTGTATTGAATGACACAATCCTGACCTATAGTAAGGAGGCCCGTATTTGTTATCGTTGTTGATGAAATCTGATTCTCACATACTATACGAGTCCGGCACTCCTTGATGCAATTATATAGCCATGTGTTATGTTTTTGTAGTTTTATCCATTGGTCAGAGCATGGTTGTCGGATCCAATCACAGCTAACGTCTATGGTTTGACTCAGCATTTTAGCTTCGCAGGACGCTGTCGCTCCATGCAAGTTTCTTATGGGCGTGTAGGCGTGGCAAATGTAGTTCTCCATTGTCAGCAATGTACATTGTTGCAGTTCCGCCTCACTCATTTGTAAGTAAATATTCTTAGCAAAGTTTACTCCAATGTATTTTGTTGTAGTTGCGATAGCTTGACATTGGTCCCCCATGAGTCGTGTATGAATAGGTATGGTGTTATACAACGTATACTCGTCATCGCTCAATAACGGTATATGTAGTTCCAACAGCAAATATTGCTCGGTGAGTCGAGCTTTGACATAGATCAACTTATAAATATCTTCAATATTTGATCTGTTATTCAGTTTCACAGGTAATGTCAATCGCTTCGATATGGTTCCGGCAATGTAGTTGAGTTGTTCCCATAATTGTTCAGGGGTAAACAGGTTCATATCTAGATGTCCTCTGTGTATGTCTGTCAGTGCGTTTAGGAGCATTTGTTGAGTTCTCCTGAGTACTGACAGTAGTAAACTGGTAGTTATGGCTCCAGCGTTGACGTCATTCATTGTCTTCATAATCTGGAATCTATTTTGCAGTAGCTCCATATCGTTATTGGTTTCGTTCATGTATCGCTGAATGATGTCCATTTGCTTACGAACAAAAGCTTCGTTCTTCTTAATAATACTCGTATTATTCTCCGCCTCTACAATCAGTGTTTGATTTTTTATCAGCTGTAGTAGGTGTTGCTCGTTTATTTGAATTTTACCGATGTCTCGAGCATATTTTTCGGCAAATTCACTGTCGAGTACTCCGAACAGGGTGCGAGCCAGGTTTCCAACGCCATTGACGTAGCCACGGCGCTTTCGGCTTCGCTGTTGATGTTGTGACAATAACAGTGTGTTGTATTCGTTCAGTTGATTCATATCGAACTTCAATTGCTGTAGCGTAGAGTGACATTGTTCATTTGGCATAGTAGCGCATATCTGGTTCAAATGATTGACAAAATCTTCAACCTTTCCAGTACTTTCCCAAAACGTTGTTATGTTATAGTATACCAGAAGTTTCCATTCATCGTGAATAACTTGTATATTGCCAATTGAGTCGAAATAGATAGGAAGATTCGTCGATAGGTTTGTTTGTTTGAAATGTGCAGTTGCAATTCCGTAGGAAAAGTTCATACAAAAAACTAATAAAACCATGAATACGCTGTTAACGGCTTTTGTAGATTTTGGTTTCTTTCGTGTTACAGTTTCAGTACTCGGTGACTCCGTGCTCTCACATTCTGCGGTTACAGGTAGTGGAGCTAGTTTGGTAATTGGACGTTTTATTTCTCCATTTTGGGTCTTGAGCGTGACTACTCGAACTAAATTGTCCGTGCCCGGGTGCAGATCCAGTACCCGGCCCATCGCCCACTTGCCTGGAGGTAAGTTGTTCTCTTTCACTAGAATCCGGCTCGAAGGACCAAAAAGATGTTGGGGTTATTACCGTAAGCAATACCCGCGGTTATGTTGTTATGTTCACACAAGCAAACTACCGTTAAGTTTAGTAGTAAGTATTTATTGAGTCGCACTTATTGATAGATACAATTTGTTATTACACTCGTGACGTACGGTGTGTAGTGTTGTCAAGTAACGACTAATTAAAGTTAGGTACAATTATATCAAAGTGCTGTATGGGCAATAAAGTATTGGCTCGTACAACATTAGTTCCATAGATTACGCAACTTTCAACGCGTCTTAACAAACAAACAAAAACAAACTACTCAGTATAGATATTGACTAACTGATTGGAAAAGTTTGAACTGAACTATAGGTAACTACAAATGTAGTTCGTAATAGTTTTTTTTTCCGGGACGTATTGCAGAATAATAGGAATACATTGTTGAATAGTCAGTGTTTAATGTCCATTCCATGGTTAGGTAAACCTAAAAAATAAACAACAATTAGAGTTTTTTTTTGTTTACTAATCTATCGTGTCTCATTGCTGGGCAATATTAGATACAAACAAAGTTGATGGTAACAATTTTAATATAAACAGCCATGCTTCGCCTTGGAGGTATTGAACATTATCTTATGACTAGCAGCGCTCCGCGGTTTTACCCGCGTTGTGCCCGACCCCGTGGGAGAGTCGGGATGAAAAATTGCCTATAACCTTCCCCTTGAATGTGGCTATCCAATACTAAAAGATTGGCGCGTTCAAACAAACCAAAAATACCAAATAATCATACTCCTCAGCTTTAATATATTAGGATAGATTCTTATCAACTAAAGTTGTACCGGCACGAAGGATATAATAGTAATATTTCTAGTCTCAAAGTCTACACAATACACACACATTAACATCGCAACAAGACTGACCAACACGTCATCGCACAAAAGATGATGTCATTGGCACCGTATAAAGCTTGTTTGGACCATAACTGGAGAAGTAGGTACTTATTGTTATGAAATGATATGGCATTACAGTGCTGGTTTGATCTGGGTGCAATGACGGATATTATTATTTATTGCAACGGGAACTTAGGTACTCTGGAGGTTGCTGTTGAGCGTTTCTCAACACGTTTCCGTCACGTCCGGTGACCTTCATCTGGAGGTGGGACATTAAAGTACGTTTCAATTAATATTAAAATGGCTGTGATATTGTTCACAAGTATTGACTATCATACAAATATTTATTATAAGTTATATTTACTTATACTTGTGGAGCGAAAACTTATTCCGTACTTTTCGAACAAGACTCTGATTTGTGATCAATCATCCCGCGGTAGGCAAGCATGGGGATTATGCTCATCGTACTGATTCTTCGGTGAGATGACAGCCATTTGCCTACGAACGTCGAATCAAAACGTTGAAAGCACTAACTTCTAAGTCTTCTAACCCTGCCAAGACTTATTCCGAATTTCGCTTTAAAAAGTAACAACTGTGACCGCTACGCAAGCAATGTGCGGGTCAAAGAATAAACACCGCGCCTCAGACGAAACACCGTAACTAAACTCTTGTTGTGAAATTGACGAAATAGCCGTTCTGGGAGTCAGGGCCCCGGCGGGCTGCGCGCGACTTCTGAATACCCCTGGATTACTGGTTCAAACTTTGGTCCGACAGAAAAGGTCAAATTGTTAACCCTATTTTTTGGCATTGTTGGACAAATGGCGTTTTATTGCGACATATTTGGGAATCAAAACTATATGACAGGTAATTTGATATGTTTTTAAAGTTAACTCAAATACAACTTATCTTGATACTGTATTCTACAACGCGGCTAACAGTCGTATATAAATTAACCGTATGAAGTCATACATGAAAGATGCACGACACTACACTGCACCACAGTGTAAGTAAAGCAGTCTAGTCACGTAGGACACACCCGTCAGCAGGTTAAGCAAATGGCTCCGCGGAGCGACTGTTTGTGACTGTGGCTTTGGCACTGAGCACACGTATGGGTGTGTGCTTCTGCTTGCTTCAATAACACAGTTGTGTCTTTAGTTCGAACAGTTTGTTAATGAAAAGTGGTTTGTGTTGAATTGGTTAACTAATTTCAAGAAGTTTTTAGTTCGAGTTCAAAAAGTATAATTGAACAATGATTATCCATGTTTTGAACATATATTTCGCATGCATTCTGGCTATAAATCTCCAAAATAATGGACTCGCTCAAAATTTTTGCATCAAAATGCAATTCCCAGATTTCCCTTCAGGGTTTATTCTAGTTCTGGCTCTAAGCGCGACGTAAGCCGCGATAACGCCACGGCGCCGACGACACGATACCGGAATATGGAAAATGGAATATAATCCGTGCTTATCATCCGTCGCGTCGGGAAAATCTCTAATGTATTCTCGGTAAATCATTTTCATATTTAGAAACGATTTTTATTATAGCACTAGAATTAAAAAGTGAAGTTACTGTTATTATTTAGTCTATGGTATAAGTAAGTGCAATTAGGATTTTTTTTTAGATTTCTTGAGTACATTGGTAAAAGCTCTTAAAATTATTGTTTATCCTACTAATATTTTAATATAAATCTATAATAAAGCTTGAGTTAGTTTTTTTGTTATTTTGCTTGTTTGTTTGAACTCACTAGTGTCAGGCCCTAACAGTCCAATTCGAATAATTATATTTGAATTGGATAGCTTGTTCAAGAGGAATCTTATCTCCTGAAAATCCCAGAATTTCAAGGTACAAACGCGGGTAACACCGTGGGTAGCTGCTAGTCCATAATAGCAACATTTATTAGCACTCCAAGAAATTAGGAGTACATCAGTTGAAGTTTGAACAGCATCTCCATCGCTCCATCAAGTTAGGCTTCTAATCCGTGCCTAGGTATTAGTTGATCCCAGTTGATGCACTCAGGATCACGTCTAACTCCGTGTCCTTAATCAATCAAACTGCTCCTGTCTCTGTCCTACTTTGAGTGATCGCGGTATCAGTTTGAATGACATATGTAGGTGCTATGGAGCCATCAGTTTATATAACAAGCATACAATTAATACTAATATTCTATACAAATATAATAAATCTGAAGAGTTTACTACCAATCTGCTTTGATTAATTATTTTTACTAGGTTTCCTAACGTCGACAACTCCAAAGTTCAAAAGTCAAGGCCGACATTTAGTCCCCTGAAAAAACTGCTGTAGCGTTATAATCTGAAACTGTAGGTTCACCCAATAATGGTACACAAACAATAACACTTTACACGTGTACAGTCAGTCCATGAAAAAATGAGAATGTGAATGTAAAGAGAGATCAAACATTGTGTCGTATGAACAGCGAAAGTTAAAGAGGATGGCACGATAGGGAAAAGTGGAAAGAACTCCATCGATAAAAGTCCAGCTCTTAAGTTTAAGAGACAGAACCTTATCATATTAAAACTTCTACAACACCCACTCACAAATCAATGAGAATCTCCAAATTGCATATTGTGACAAAGTACTAAAAAGCTCAACGTTTTCATGGATTGCCATAAAATATGTACTTCATAAAGCAATAAATATAATCATCCGTGAGTGAATGTTTGAACGCGTCATCGTCCAGGGAGCTATTTGGATCGTTACTATTACTATTATACTGCTTACTATTACTATTAAACGTATACCGCGTAATGTTGCGTGGATCGGTTAATAGTTTTTATAACGGTTAATTGCTTTAGTGGACGAATGAAAGCCAATCGATATACGAGCACTATTAGAGCCTTGCCTTTAAATGGTAGTATGAACCCGTGTTACGTTTTGTATGATCTAGCAATCATAATATGTATTATAGCGATGGTTGTATCTACCAATGATATCAATCGTAAGTATTAGTAAAGCAACGAAAAATGGCGAGTGATATCCACCAGCCATATCAAATGTAGCATAGCATAGCACAAAAGGAAAATCATTCTATATTGATCTCAAACGTCTTGATGTACTTTTTATCTTTATTATAAACACGTAATTAATGTTAAATGTTTAAAAAAAGTTAACAAACACAGTATGAGAACGTTACTACTAATAAAACAGTAGTACAAGTAAGCTTTGTAGACACACAGCTTGATATTGGCCACAGTCCACCTGTCAAAGCCATCGTCCTACCGTAACTCTCTTTAAACTAGGTACCATGAGTGGCTCTGAATGCCGCATTGCCGTGGTAGCCTTAGTCTGTGACGTATATCAAAGTTTGAGGGCTAGAAACAATGCTGTCACCCAAAATTAAGACTTGTTACAATATGCCTAGAGCATAAATTAAGTTGACTTAGAGGGTGGTATTCAAGTAATAAATTATTTCTTTGGCGGAATGGCGTAATATATTTTTAGTAGTATTTAAGTAATGAATTACTTGTTAAATGGTGAAAATTAAAGAGTTTTATATATTTCTAAAGAGCCGTTGTTGCTGCCAACTGTTGAGAAAACGTCTCTTCAATCTTTCACATTTCTGTTCTTAAAAATATAAATATCAAATATCCTTTAATGTTTTTTAAAATAGTGAATGAATTTCTAGTTAAGTTTTCAATTTCGTCCTAAGATACGAAAGTTTTATGAAAATAACTACGCGAAGTTTGAAGAAAAACTTGAGGGCACATATCGTGATTCGTAGCAGTTTTAGTGGGCTTTGAAATATTAATACGATGCCAAGAGTTTTATATTAAGCAAATGGGTTTCAGGTCAGGTATTTCGAATATGTAAGCAGAACATGTCTGCATTGCGAAATATGGCTCCGTACACAATACCAAGCAAATGTATATTAAACAACATTTCTGTAAGGTATTAAGTGTGAGTTCAAGTAGGTTAGTGGCCAACTCTGATGTTGGGAGTTTTTGAACTGCCAACGGCCTCCGACTTGGCTATCGTTTGAAGCAACCGGGACCGACAATAAAGGCAAGTTACTGTGTCTGTCTAAAAATAAAATTACATTCTTTTTTTTGCAGTCTTAAAAAAGACCATCTCATCGGTCTAGGAAAATAGGAAATCCCAATCATTATAGATGATATTGTCTTTGTTTTGAAAATCCACCTCATTTTAGGAATCGTTAGAAGAAATAGTTCTAATCTTCCTAATCCTTCTCACTATATCAATATCACCAGTGAGTGAGAAGCCTCCACACTGCACTACAATCTGACAGTAATCTACTTTCCTACGCCATATTCTATTTTCAGTGAAATCCATCACCCAATCGAATAATACCGAAAAGCCGATCAACAAATCAGGAAAAGGCAAATATTTTTTTCAATTACACTTATCCAATCCCGCCTCGAAAAATCCCATAACCGAGGTCAGAAAACCATTGAGAGAGCCGTCAATAGGGAATTGCGGGCCCGGGGCGGTCATAAAACAGCAATCCATGAATAATAGGGAGTAGTGAATGGAGTCTTGTAACCGCTAAACCATTGTAGGCAATAACTCGTAAAATATTAACGATTTCATGAGCAACCCGAGCTGTGTGTGCAGCCGCGACGATGACAATGTTTCGACAAGTTCATTGTAATAATGGCACATTAAACTTGGCAATTAGAGGAGAGTAAATCATGGCCGCTTTGTTTTGTGTGGAGATGCGAATCTCGGGAAACGTACCTAAGAAATAGTGAACTTCACACGGAGAATATTTTCTTGGCATCACCTTTCAAACTAAAATATCAATACATTGCCTAATCAGCGAGATACACAGATGATTTGGTGACTGAAGAGGTCGAGTGAAAATATGAAATCTTCATAACGACTGAAATGCTTCAATATAACATGTTCTGTGAAATCAGTGGCTTGCAAATGAGGACGGATAGAAAGGTCACGAGTCATATGAAACCCAAAAATAACAACGTTCGACCCAGACAGAGGAAACATGTAGTCTTCGAGGAGGCACTAAAATGGATATGTTGTATCCATTTCAATATATCGATGATACGACAGTTTTCTCTATATTTACTTGGACCGGATAATATTCAGTTTACATAACAAAGTCTAGCTGACGATTTGGTTTCATAAAAAATGGAAGATTTAAAAACCGCCCACACTCCCTTGGATCGATACCACTAAAATATTGATAAAGTTACACAATATTAAACGGCTGAACGGTGCTAAAGACCTCCGATTTCCAATCCGATGAATCTGGTCGAACAGTGTTGATAAACTTCATGTAAAGTAGGTCATCGATATCAGATACAGCTGATATGTTTCATAAATTAATCTAGTTAGTGTTCCAATACATATTGGAATATATGTGGTTTAGTACAAATGCTTCACGAGGCATGCAATCAAATGGGACCAATCCGATGTGTCCCTTTCCATTCCCTGGTGACTTTGTGAAGAAATTAAAAATATGGGTCCAGCGTACTTTATTCCGGAATAAGAACGGATGAAACTATCTCCATCGTATTTCTGCGGCTTTCAAAATTAATGAAAACGGTCGTATCCCATTGGTTAGGGGGCTCGCAATAATCAATGCTATCTAAACACGCCCCAAGTCCCGCAACTAATTACCTAATTGCTCCTCGCTTGCAGCGCATCTAAGTGAATTGAAAAGAACTATCATAAAATATACTTTATACATACAAACCCTAAAGAATTTCTAGCTCCAATTGGTCAAAGTGCTCTTGGTTCCGTAAAGCTTTTAGAAAGCTGTTTTAGGTCAAAATTGAATTAAATAAAAATGGGGCAAATGGACTGAAATTCTTGACTGTGAAAGATGTTTGGACTCGATCTAAGTACATGAGATGAACATGGATCTCTTGAAAATTGCCCAAAGGCTACACGTCTCACTCACGGGTAAAACTGATACTTACTTACACCCTGAATGAGGTTCTCTAGCACGCAGTCATGTCATTGTATAAATTAAATAAGTAAATCAGTTAATATCAGTAGTGTTTCATAATTAGGCCATAAGACTACCAAACACGACTCCATCTTCGCACCTCTACATTGACACAATAGTTATTTATTGTAACGCCATGGCGAGAGCGCCGTAACCTGTCGTTATCCCTAAACAAACCCCACCAACCCCTAACGCCAGCGATTCCCTGTATTTCCAGCTAGCTGAGTCCGCCCCTTCACAAATTAAACTACTTATTCCGTTATTGTCTACAAAGATAATTATTTTGTATATTAAGATCTTTGCGAGGTGACAGCGCCGCTTGCTTTGAGCTAACATCTTGTTGGTCGGCGACAATTTGTTGAAACTGTCAGTTGGTGAGGACGTTTTACATTATAATTGGGAATTTAATTGTGATGTCTTGACTGAGTTTGCATCAGGCTTTTTCAGACACGGAGACCTGCGGCTATGCGACAAGAAGGGAAATAACCTTATTTTAGAGTAAATAAAATAGTAATAAACTTGCTGACAAAACATTATTTGTTTTACAAAAAGGTAAGTAAAAGCAAGTAAATATTTTAACTACGTCCGGAAATCGAACTGGGTAAATTGTGCTAAGTAATAAAATCAGCAACCTCTGTATTCACTTAAGTCTTTATTTCGACAAAGGACGTAGTCTGTATTGCCATACAACTTCGTTCTTATTCATTACCGCCGTTACTTTCCAACGAAATCTGTCCCAATAGCAAAATAGGTGAAGGCAAGTGTGTCAGTATAAATAGTGGAGCGAGTTTACGAGCCGAATGCAGTTCAAGAACGGGTTGTTACCGTGTTACAGATTTATGGCGCCAGTCGACGCGGATTGGAGGAGCCTCGCTGAACACGGATTGTAATAGCTTATGGAAGACTAGCAGCGCGGTTTTACCTGCATTGTGCCCGTTACCGTGGGAACTTTGGGATAAAAAATAACTCATAACCTTCTCGTTACATGTGGCTATCCTTTACAAAAGGAATTATTCGAATCGGAATGGTAATAACTGAGATTAGCACACAACAAACAAAATTAAAAATTTTATCTCTTTATAATTATGTATAGATACTCGTATATAGGATACTGATTGGGTGTAACTGTGATTACGTATTAGCTATCGCGTCAGACTATTTGGGAGTACTCTTCGGTTCGAATAGGCTACTGGCTCATCTTAACGTTAAAGTGTTTAAGTCCCGGGTTTTGAAGCACGATAGCGCTCAGATATAAATGCCTCTTTTGGCCATCCTCCTGTGTTGGATGGATATCCAACACAGGCATAAACACTAACGTTAAGATTGACCAGAATCATTAGATTATGTTGGTGGTATTTAGGCCTATCCTGCTCAAACTTACGAACATATCACAACAGATTAAAACCCAGAAACAAACAAGTTGGACGCCTATATGACAACGTGCTACATATAATCGCTCTATATACTCGTATCCACGACCCCGTAATCACCCTGTATAAAAGCCCAAGCCTTTCACTACAGCTAGAAGTGAGCACGATCGCAGATACGGCTGGTGTTTCATCGATTGACCAGTGATATTGCGTTCCATAGACTTTGCAAAGAGAAAAATGCTATTTTTAATCCCCGACGATAAAAGAGGAAGGAGTGTTATAAGTTTGACATGTCTACGTTCCTGTGTCTGTGTCATCGAGGCTTCTAAATGAACGGACCGATTTTAATTTTGGCTTTGGGTTTGAAAGGTGGTTTCATAGACAGTGAAGCAATAGACAAAAATTGGTCGGTATAACGTATTTGTGTCTATTTTGTCTACCAACAATAAGCTGTTCCTCATTTTTTCAGCCAATACAGTCTCACTTCTGAGTAAATTTCACCAATATGATGTTAACGTTGAAATATCTTATACCCAGCACTGGGATCCTAGACACCGTTTAAGCAGAAACCATTGTAGTATTATAAATTCCTTATCGTTCGATTGCCAACAATTCCCAAATCCTTAATCCGAATAGGTAACAAAGGTCCGGAAATTGTCCCCCAAAACGGATAGTACGAACCCCTCCCTTTGCCAAGTAGGATAATTAAATTGCTCTCATAATCCGGGCTTTATATTAAAATCAGAAATCAAGTTAATAAAGGAATGTTTGAGTGGGCCGATCTGATTACGGGCTTATATTAAAGTCAAAGATATATCCTTCCTTCTCTTTATTATTTCGTTGTTTATTCATATTGAAACTTATGTTATTACCAGTAGAATTGTTAAGAGAATCTTCTCAGTGTTACCCGCATTATACCCGTTCGTTAGGGTGCGTATTCATTGAAGCGAAGCGGTGCTGGGCGAGGTTATCGCGAACCGAAAGACACGACAGACGCGGCCGGGGACTTTGTTTTAGCGATTTGTTTGTATTTTGCATGTTAATATGTAGAAGCTAATCCCAGAAACTTACTATCGGCAATGAAAAACTGTTTCTCTGTAAGACCTAGACGATTGAAGGCTAACTTTCATCTCGTAAATTTCCCGTACAAAACCGCAGCACATTGCCACTGTCTATGAAATTGATTAAACTCCTTATCCAGGCAGCAGTGAATCTAGATTCTAGATAGTTTGGCACCCTCGAATGTATTATCTGCTCGTTGAAGCCAGGTTATCAGGCTAACGGGCCAGTTAAATATAATGGAGGGAATAATGACGTGTTTGTCCTGTTTTAGTTCTGCGGTTGGGTATTAACTTCGGTGTGAGAGCTTTTAGGTAATTGTAGCGAAGATCTAAATGCATTTAGATGTTATTTTTATTAAAATCTTAAAATCTTTATTATTATTATTTAGTTTTTCTCATTACAAAAAAAAATGGTAATACAATGAGCCCCGGAAAAGAATTTTAGTAAAAAATTATCATAAGTACTCAATCCTTTTAGCTATCAAAACTAAACTGATTTAACACTTCTAAAAAACCTACAGAACGCGATCGAACGGCAGACGAAAGCTAGTGTTTATTAAAATTTTCGTATTGCTCGTTATTTTTTAATCTTTTCCTAGAAATAAACTAAAAAAAAGTTTGTATTTTCTTGTTTCAAAAAGCTAATCTTCGGAGCTATCAGTTCGGTTATCGAAGGTTCTGAATTCGTCATAATATATATTTTTCTACTTTTTCCATTCTTAAGGCAATTTCTACCAAAACTCCCACAGGAACAGGCACAACGCGACTACACCCGCGGGACAACACTACTTTAAACTATAAACTCGATCCAATCCAACGTCAATCTCCATTAGTTTGTTTAACAATACAAAGCCGAACACGACGATGACAGATAACCGCTCTGAATGGCTTCCAGTGTCACGCCGATCGTCACGGCGATCGTCCCGCCGCCATTGTGTCCCGATCCGTGACAAATCATCCCTTCTGATAAGATCCCGACGTTTATAGATCAAATAAACATGATGAGTAATCTCCATTTCATATTTTAGGGGTAACTTACAATTTGACTTTGGGTGATAGCAGCGCCCCGCGGTTTTACCCGTTCCCGTTCCCGTTTCGGTTGGCTATCCATTACAAACATAAGTATTCAAATCGGATTGGTGGTTTCTGTGATACTTTTTATAATAATAATATAGGAGTATAAATATGGGCCTAGCAAAGGGTTTGTCATGGGGATCAGGTATTTTTGAAGTCTCGTAGTAAACCATGGACATAGAAACCTCTTTATATTCTAGTTCTTTCATATGTATTAAACCTTCAGTAGCCACAGTCCCCTCAATTTTCAATACTAGTATTGACTTACGGCTGTACTAAAAGCCTCAATTGTAAATAACAAATCCGTAAGTTATTCACAGACTCCGATATTAAAGTTTCTATTAGTTTTGAGGGCAGGGTTCACTCTCTTTTTTTTCAAAAGCCCAATTATAGTGATCTGTTACAAAATGGTTTCCTACCTCCACACAACCGTATAGCGTGTTAGTATCGGCCGCGTCACAGTGGACCGATGAGATAGAGTCCCAAAAGTTTGATTGGAAATTAATGTGGTAAAAAGGTTGAATTTAATCCAATATAATGTCATGTTTATATTAATAAACCACAATGATAACAATGTTATTTGTGATGTATTTATTTATTTCGTATTCGGTTTAGTTCACGCACCAGTTTTCCACAATGTTTTTTGACAACTGCCCCGTTCAATGGTTATTTCATGAGCTTTTTGTGGCTGAGAAAATATTAATATATACAAAACCCTTTATGCGAAAGTCTGTAACGCTTTACGACTACAATCGTGAACCGATTTCGATCAATTCCATTCGATTCGAACCAACTTTTCAACCAACTTCATAAAAGAGAGGTTTTATTATTTGTTTGAACGCGCTTATATCAGAAACTACCAATCCGTTTTCGATAAGTATTTTTTTAATGGATAGTCACATTCAACGGCTATGTTTCATCCCGAAATTCACACGGACACGGGCACAACGCGGGTGAAACCGCGGGGCGTTGCTAGTAACATAATACGATTGAGTAAAACTGAAATATTATCGACCGAACAATTACTTACTATAAAGTAAAAGGTCAAGGCGCTACGTCAAGTGACGTCACGATATTGTTTTTATCCCCCGTATAATTTTAGTAAAGTAACACAGTCGTCCATAATTGTATAGTCTATTGACGAAATTGATAGCATAGCCTATAGAATAGAAGTTAAACCTGAATTTACACTATACTAGCAGTGCCCCGCGGTTTACCGGCGTTATGCCCATTCCCGTGGGAATTTCGAGACGAATGGGCTTTTTGAGTTTTTTTTGTATAGGAAGTTAACTCTGATCTTTTTATCCTGAAATTCCCATAGGAATGTGTAAAACACGAAGCGCGGTTAGTATACTGATACAAAAGCATACAAGGAGTGCTCCAGCTCACTCCCAGCACGCCTTCGTAATGTAAAAGGTCAGATTGGAGCGTAACATTACAATGTTACAACTGTAATTAACTACACAGTACACACAATTTGTGACGTTACTCCAGTGGGCGCGCCTCAACTTCGGTAGTGGTTTTAAATAAACCAAACTAACTTTATTAATTAGAACCTACTTGAATATCAAAGGTGAAAAAGTAAAAGTTCGTGTAGTAGCCAACCCTGGTGTCGGAGTTTTTAGACCGCCTAAAGGCCTCCGACATGGTCTGACGATTGAAACAACCGGGACAGATAAATTTTGCGAGCCCTCCGAAGCACGGTAGCGCTCAGATAGAAATGCCAGTATCGACCATCCATCTAAGTAGGGTCCGAGCTGCACGTTTACACAGCCTAGTTCAACTGCGCCATGAGAGGTAAGGGGTAAATAAGGGGATTAAATAACGAAACCTCCAAAAATTCAGTCACCAAACTAGCAGGTGTCACAGTCTTTAAAAAGAGGTTCTCAATTTGTTTGTACTACTTTATACCTCCGATAATGAAACCCAGTTAAGACGATTTCAACTACGGAATAACAAAATACTGGAACGGAAAAATTTAAAGGCCACGAAAGAAGAACTACAGAGTGTTACAAACTATACCCAAGTACCCACTTAGCATATACCTAATATACATATCGGCTTCGAAAACGATACACCTTGGTGGAACGGATCCGAAGGCATTACGTGCGGGTCCGTTCAGGCTTACCGGAGTTTACGACCTGCCCCGCGATGGTTGTAGTATTCATATTTTACAGATATTGGGGCTTAGTGAAGGAGCTCTCTATTCGATTTGAAATAAGATTGTGCTAGTTGTATTCGGATTCTTAAGGGACAGCCGACAACATAGCTTGAGGCAAGTGACATTAAGTCATCAAAATCGGCAACATTGGTCGCCGACTGTCTTAGTCCGCTATGTGGGTGGTACGTTCAAAAGAGCCTCTATGGGGCCAAAACTGAATAAAAATATTTGACTTTGACTTTGACTTGACTTATGAACATTTTTGTAGCTCAAAATGTTGCTACGACTCAAGACAGCGCAACGCACTAATAAAGCCCCTCCCTAAAAAACGATTCTCGGTTTTACCAGCCCTAATATTTAGTGCTATTCTAACGAGCTATTACGGCAACAATCCAGACATCTGTTCCAGCCTATTCCGAACAGAGAGCTAATGGAATAATCAATACCTTCGCGAAAGACTTAGACCAAATTGAATTAAGTAGATTATTTCAAACTTCCTAGACACTTTGGGTTAAAAATATAACCTCTTGCCTATAACCTTATTCCTGGATGTGACTGCCATATACAACTAATATTAACTCCCAACTGATAGTTCCAGAGATAAGTGTGATCGAAATCATGGTTTTCATTTTAGGTGATAATTTTTTATACCAAAAATAAATTAAAATCTGAGTATAAAAAAATATTATAAAATAGTGTAGACTCGATGGGTAATAATCCCACTAGTAAAATTGTAAACTGTCGACAGAATGAAAACTGTACAAACCATTTACAATTTCACGCACAGCTTCTTATCTCACTAGTTATATAATCTTACTAGACAGATCATAAACTAACGGCGTTTACAATTTCCCGGCGATATATGTATACAATGAGACATCGCCTACATTTCACAAACCACAGTAATTTGTCATTCAAACTTCAATCCAGTATTCCAAATCTAGTCCACCACCTCTAACCTTCAAGCTGCCGAGCTGACAAGCGCGTCGTTAGCCGCCCCACTTGACCCACCGGTGGCCTTGGGCACCGATACAGCCGCCATATTGTGGCGTCTCCACCGGACGGTATCTGAGTTGCCAAGTTTAAGGGTGCACTTTTGGGACGTTATCTAGATTGGGCCGGGTTAGGCGGTGGGGATTTAGAACGATGTTGAAGCTTTTAGAGGTTAATTGAGTAAGATTATGTGAAGAAATCTATAGCAATATAATTAGGAGGTAGATTTTCTGTTTGTTTGAACCAGCTAATCTACCAATGCGATTTAAATATTTCTTTTTGTTATGGATAGCCACATTCATCGAGAGGGTTATAAGCTATTTTTCATTCCGAAAGCGGATTTGGGAACGGGCACAACGCAGGTAAAACCGCGAGTCGCTGCAAGTATAATATATTTTTTATAATGATTCTCAATGTTGTTCCGGGTTAATTTAAAAATTCATTTATTTTTAACGAACTTCAAGATGAAGGAAGCTTTCATTTCCATTACTTAAAAGAAACGATTTTAGACAATTATAAATCTTAAATAAATAAAGTAACCCTTTAATTACAGATTTTGAAAGCTTTAAATTTTAAGTTACAATAGTATTTCAACAAAGAGGTATTCTATCTACGAACTCACCGACACGCTAAATGTAAACACGGCTCACGTGACAACAGTCAAATCAAATAGCTCAAGAAGTGATGACTTCATTAAACGTACCAAAACAAGATATCAGTTATAGAAGGCTCACACTAAGATGGCTGAAGGAATGACAATATTTTAAATGAGACGCTTTGTTTAGTCTACAACACGAGTTATCTATCCAAAGGTAATAAATGGAATAGATGGCAGATTATTTTGTGGGAGGCTTTAAGCTGTCTACACACCAAAGCCGCCGGCCCGGCGGCACGAACCCGGCGGGCAAGGCCGCCGCCTGATTTTGAACGAGCCCGCCGGGTTCGTGCCGCCGGGCCGGCGCGGCGGCTAAAACTCCGACACCGGGGTTGGCCTCTCCCATATCCAAATAACAGATTATGATATTAAGTATTACATTATGATATTACCCCCACCATTACCTTTACATTAACTTATCGACCAGGTTGTTTCAATCGATATACCTTGTCAGACGTCTTTAGGCGGTGTAAGAACTCCGGCACCAGGGATGGCTAGTTGGCCACTAATCTACATGAACTTACTTTAAGGCGGTCAAAAAAAACCGACAATTAGGCAAAATCCAATGGGGTCGTACAACCGCGGAGCGCAGCCAGTATATTATCTAAAAATCGATGTAATTGCTTTCCTCCATATCAAAACCACTTGTCCCCTCCTTTATCTTCAATACCTACAACAATATTGTTCTTCGACTGCCGATTTTTAGACGCGTTATTATTCCGCGAGCGTTCCTTCGGCCTCTGTGACTTGACTTTGATGTGCTAATGTTTGTGCGATCAGGCTCGTGACATTTTGCGTTTTGCTAACACTCGTAGGTAAGTATATGAATACAGTAAAGTGTTAAATATAATGCAGAACCACCTTTTTTAAGTCGGTTAAGAGTATGAGCTTGTAATGTTTCACTGCAAGGTAAAGGCTTTTCATAACACTGAACATTACTTATGAATCTATACTAATATTATAAAGAGGAAAGTTTTGATTTTTTGTTTGTTTGTTTGTTTGTCTCGAATAGGCTCTGAAACTACTGCACCGAATAAAAAAATTCTTTCACCATTCGAAAGCTACACTATCCCTGAGTGACATAGGCTATATTTATTCCCGAAATTCCCACGGGAACGGGCACAACGCGGGTATATGTAACCCAAGGTATGAAAAACATGCCTAAAATAATTGGTTATTGGCGTGCGCTACTAAATCTATTGATGATACACAAAAACAATGTTCTACACAATCAAAGTACATATCATTGCAAACAAATAAGTTCGCGAGGGCATATGTCTAACTATTATAGTTAAGACACAATAACCGTTTTAAGTTAAAATTAATTAGTTAAAAAAGGAGTGTAATTTTAAGTTGATGATATTCATATGATGATATGAATCTACATCAAAATAAATGGCTCTACAATCAAGGTTAATTATGTTTCTTTGTGTACCTCTTTAAATTATTAAAATCGGACAGTTAGTTTCAGAGTTATGATGAGAAATATCACTACATAGTATAAAATAAAGTCGTCTCTGTTTCGTGTCTGTTTGTCTGTATGCTTAAATCTTTAAAATTACGCAACGGATTTTGATGCGGTTTTTTTGTAATAGGTAGAGTGATTCAAGAGGAAGGTTTTTGTGTAAAAAAATTCCCGAAATTCCCACGGGAACGGCCACAACGCGGGTAAAACCGCGGGGCGCTGCTTACAAAATAGTAATGCTCGATTCCTGCGGGAGACACGCAATGTTTTATCCCGATTTTCCTACATGAAATCTTGATTACCCGAAGCGAAGCGAGGGCGGGTCGCTATATAAAATAAAGTCGTCTCTGTTTCGTGTCTGTCTGTCTGTTTGTCTGTATGCTTAAATCTTTAAAATTACGCAACGGATTTTGATGCGGTTTTTTGTAATAGATAGAGTGATTCAAGAGGAAGGTTTATATGTAAAAAAATTCCCGAAATTCCCACGGGAACGGGCACAACGCGGGTAAAACCACGGGGCGCTGCTCACAAAATAATAATGCTCGATGGCGGGTCTCTTATGGCCACTTACTGTTTCGTGCGGTCAAAGCGCGCGGGGATATACCTACTTACGAACTACGAACGACGAAGACGTGCTATGTAGGTATTATCCCGAATTCTTCCTCACATGAAATCTTGATTGTGTATACATATATACTCGCGCGAGACATGTAATATTTTATCCCCAATTTCCCACTTGAAATTTTGATTGTGTATATTCCTGCGGGAGACACGCAATGTTTTATCCCGATTTTCCTACATGAAATCTTGATTACCCGAAGCGAAGCGAGGGCGGGCCGCTAGTAATAGATATGGTTGGTTTAAGTCACCACAAATTTTGGCTTGACTAAGTTAACGGATTAACGACATCAAAATTGGATTAACGACTTCAAAAACCAGAGGAGAAGTAAGTCAACGATAATTTTAGCGGTAATAGTTTCAGAAACTTAACACATTTTCAAGATGTTCATTTAACCACGAACTTTCCACACTATCCTCTGTATTGATAATTTCAATCCTGAATGTAAAACGAGGGATGTTTTTAGTTTGAGGCGTGTCTTTTGTCCTACGACTGTTAAGAGTATAAAATCAAAAGCTTGATAGGAAAATGTATGAATATACTTCTCTTTCACGCACGACTGAGTCGATTAAGTAAAGTATTAGCCTGTGCTGTCCCACTGCTGGGCAAAGGCCTCTCAATTCCAAAGATATCAGTACAGGGAGGAGGATTACGCATAATCACCAAATTGCCATTGCCAATTGCTGGTTGGTGATCTGAAACCTGAGCCATGTTTGAAAGTAGGAAACATGTTTTCGCTCGAATTGAACCCGAGACCTCAGGCTCGACAGGCAGGCGGGTCTTGGCTGGTGTCGAAGTTTTTAGACCGCCTAAAGACCTTCGACATGGTCGACAACGCGGGTGAAACCGCGGGTGTTAGTGATGTTATAATTTTTTTTATTCTCTTTTCTTCTTTTTTGTTTTCACAGTTTTTGAAAACTTATCGTTATTTATGTATTTATTTGGGACAGCCAGTAAAAGTTACATATACAAATACTTACTGTCACAAAATTAAAATTTCAATGCACTTCTTTTAACAATTAATGGTAACAATTGTATAATTCAGGCTTCTCTTTTGACATTTACCAACTACACCGACCGAATTCAGGCATTCCCAAGCAGGCTAATGTTAGAAACTTAAATTGCGCAACATTCGCCTCGTCTCCGCACCGAGCGCCATCAAACGTTATCGAGGGTGTAACTACAGCGCAGAACAACCAATGAACCGATCACTGTTTACGAGTATTCAGACTCTACCGTCATATTATATGGAGTAGTGGCGTAGTCAAATAATGTGAATGAGGGTGTTATTTATATTATGTAATATGTTATTAAGTTCTCGTGTCGCGGTGTTTGTTACGCGGTGTGCGTATAGGGTAGGTCTGAGAATCGGTTAACATCTTTTTTCATACCCCTAAATGTTAAGGGTGGTATCTTCTAAATTTTTTTAAATATATTATATGGCAAATGATTATACACAAATCACGACTACTAGGTATAATACTGTTAATGTTTCACGCCCGTATTGTCCCACTGCTGGGCAAAGGCCTCCCCCATTCCCGCCACTCTTCTCGATTTTGGGTCACCAATAGCCAGTCCCTCTCGTAGGCGTCCAGTTCGTCTCGCCACCGTCTGCGTGGTCTAATACCTCTTTAAATTCAGTACAGTGAAAATAGTAAACCCCACATCCATCCAATTTCTCTTTAAAAACGTGGGATAAACGAACAAACTATTAACTTTCTACTCCTACACAACAGAAACTAAAAATATCGTTGAAACGTTAAGTAAAAGCTAAAGCGGACGCCCACGCAGACAGAACCAAATTAGCCACGCAAACTAAATCAATAAGCGAGCGGGGTTATTAATGCGTAGGCAACACTGAACACTGAGGTATCGAGAGGTACTGTGTACCAAATTTAATTCAAATCGGTCCAGTAGTTTTTGCGTGAAAGCGTCACAGACAGACAGACATAGTTACTTTAGCATTTATAATATTAGTTAGGATTTTATACAGAGGAAGATTTTTGCTGCTCATAAAAATGTATGGGCGCGCCCCACTAATTCTGGGAAAATAACGTAAGCGCTATCTACAATTTTTTTTACACTAGCGCCATTTATAGGAACACTGGTGAAACTACCGCGTGGAACAACTACTACCAGTATAATAAAGCTAGAGTTAGATTTTTTGTTCGTTCCATCTCGCTCATCTCAGGGACTACGCTTCTTCACTTAATGTTCTCAACCGTTAAGAATACTTTTTGTTCACTCGCTCTTTCATTCAATGAAGCAAAGTGTCTGGTCCAACTCTAAGTGAAAACGCTGTTTAAGAACGAACGCTCGCACGCTCGGACCTGTTCCGAGGATTAGTGCAAAAGTACCTTTACATGCGATGTAGTGTCAAACTAAGCGATTCCATTAGCAAGTCAGCTGCGATCGCAAACAGAACATTTCGAACCCCCGATCAATTGTTAAACTGCTGATGCTAACACTGGACGGTATTTGTTCGAGCGAACTCTAGTTTTAGATTAGTTCCATTTTAATTATTATCAGTAATAACTGCTTTTTGGACGATCCGGATCGGTAGCGGATAGTGTTGATAGTATTTTGGTTAGCGATTTGGGATTTTGATTGTTTTGGGTAACGTTAGTTTCGTTTATAAATATTTAAAGCATTTTTAGGCCGGTTGAAATTAAATAGACCGTCAAATAATCAGTATTTAATTTCAACTCATTCACTTAAGTAAGTTACGGATTTTTCACAAATTCAATCAGTTCAATTGTAAGTTCATTTTAGATATGTAATAATAAATAAATCACAGAAACCTTTTAATTGATACAGAATAGAATAGAGTAACGAATTACAAATATAAATATTTGACAACAATAATTTGCCCACTAAACAAATGATACTCTATGACATCACCTCACAGCAATGGCCGCCACGAGCGCGGCCATTACCTCAAATTCCATACCTAACCTGTCGCAAAGCTAATTCGCCGATCACCCGAATAATTCTATTTGCCCTACCCAATATCACGCTCAATAAACTGTTTATTTAAGATTTGTATTTGACTACGTTATGGATTCGATCAACATTGTGACATAATTGCACGAGTTGATATTCAAACACATGTTAATTTAGCATTAATATTTATCCTGCTATTTGAGTGTGTTGTTTTAGTAGCTTTCGTGTGATACATGTCAACTAAAAGCTTAGGAAAGCAACGCGAAGTACACACAGTACACGAAGGTGCATAGAAGATATAAAAAGAAAAATTGCTTTTCAAATAGATTCAAAAAGATGCTTATTTAGTATTCCGAATACACAACGTAGCGCCAGTGAGAATGACCCCTAAGTATTACCAAACAATACCATACATAAAGACTTGAAGCACAGTCTAGGGGCCTTTGCCCTGCACCGGTACCTAACACAGTTATACATCAAGCCACACCCCGCACGTAAATCAACGTCTTCACAACATTTCCACGGGTTATTTACTGACGCTAATCTGATTGCCGATATTGTCCCGAAACAGGATTATCTCTTTAAAGTGAACTCCCTCGGCCACTCCACCCCCCTACCCCCCGTAACTGCACCCGGGGGAAATTAATACAGCCTCAACTAACACGGTTACAGATACGACGTACCTCATACTGTATACTTAACGTGACCTCATATTTTTTCATGTTCTATGTGATTACGATTAATCCTCTTCACTTACTGATCTTCACTGCGGCACTTGCCTTGCACTGGGAGCTAAGCTTGTAAGCTCAACTTAATAGTGGGCGTTGAAATTTTCCAACAGCCCAAAACTCCAGACAACCCAAAATCGATATTCTAATGACGCTAAACGATTTGTGATCCTCTTGTAATGAGCTCCAGTGGGAAATCAAGGTGAAGATTCCGAATGAACGCTGCAATGGCACAGCTTCATCATTCACATATTACTTCACATCATCAAATATTATTCAAAGTATAACGTTCGTTCATTGGGAATTTTAAAAATATATCTGGAATAAATATAGGCAGTAATAGAGGGCCGATGCGAACGTGTAATCAAAACTGTCTATTGGAAATGAAAAGCCCGAGACTGGATGAATGGTCGCCAATAATTCCGAGTGTACCGCTCGCCGGACTCATTCCCCGTTGATTACTATTTCACTACGAATATTTGCAAAAATATATTTTTAAAACGTCCCCGGTATCGCAGCAACCCAGCTGTCTCTTTATACAAGTTTTTATTTGTACATTTGTATAATAATGGCGCTTTATACAGAACTTGTTACTTAATGTTGAAATGGCGTTTGAAATGGATTTTGATTTGGTTAGAGTTAATAGAATTAAACACACAAGTGATTAATCACAAGCGCCGGTAAAACGGAACCATTTTTCATCAGAGCCAAACATGAAAGAAGTCACAACACCGCCGGCCAAACAATAATGATCATTATACCCTTTTAATAAAAACTACGCAATTTTTTTCATACTATGTGTGGACAGTGTCATAAAGGGCAAGTCGATAGATGGGAAAATGGTCTTTCATCATGTGTAGCAAATAAGAACCTTTGGCTTTGAAGGCTTTAAGCATTAACGAAGGAGTACTGCTAAGAGCGGATTTACAACGCAATGAAAGGCAAATGAGGTTTGTATAGACGTGTGTGTATACATGTGTCTGCAGACGTGGCGATAAAGGAGGTTTCCTTTCTAGCCACACGACGAATGTAAAATGTTTTCAATCTATATTTCATATCGTCACATGAAAGTCAGCGATTATTAATTATTATTTTTTCAATAATGCCACAACATTTTTTATTTACCGAATCAACGCGAGTTTAGTGAGGTTTATTGGGAAGCTGTAGGGTTCAACTTGATTTATAATTTAGTATTGGGGAATTAATTTGGCAGGCATATTAATTATTGATATATACAAATGTTTATATAACTCATTGAGAATTTCCCTTATTTCAGAGCAAAAACTAACGTAACGTGAGTACATACGTATAATTTTCAAACCTGAAAAGTTTCTCATTACGACTTGCTTACCCTTCACATATTCGCCTCTGGCAGCTACTTACTTACTGCACAACAAACAATAAATCTCAAAACTGGAAAACTTGAAACAGTACCTGAAAGAGAAAAAGCATCCAATTACCGCTGTGAAGTACATCGTATATCTAAGAAGCACGTTTATACCACTACAGAGTTGATAGGTAAGAGAGAAGCAGAGAACGATATCGTCTAATATAAAGAATGTTGGGAAAATGCAAGCAATAAATGTGGAGTTATTGGAGCACCCTGGTAGCCCCGGCTCGGTCGGGTGCATTCCCATATCGACGTGCGCTCCCTATACTGTGAAGAACACTTCAATAAACTACACTCATCTGAATTTATCTACATAATATTGCTTTAAATGTTCACCTTTTTTCACCGTGTATTTTTGAGTTCGATTGAAAAGGGATTAAAGCGAACGGTTATTGTTTGGAACCTAACACATTCGGTGATCCGCCAGATTGGAAATACATGTATGTGCGATTAAAAGTATGCCGTAACAATTTAAACAGCACTCGGATTTCGGAAAAGCTTTAGAATAAATTGGAAAAATATCAAACAGAATACAATAGGACAAATAAACGGGTTTGTTTAACTAACAACTAGAAACAGTTGCCTGTGTAATTGCGATGTGAATTACGATCAAAACAAGGAAACCAGATACAAATTGCAGTGTACCGGGCGTTACTCAAGCAATAATAAGTGAAATACGATCAAATTGTCCTCTTGCCGGAGATATCGGGAAAATTCAGACTTGCACTGGCGATAATGGGCATACCAAGAGCTGAAACCAGCAATCGAGTGCAAGCCACCATGAATATGCATACATCTCTGATTTACGCTAGTTCTATGTAACATGTCAGAACGCCCGCAGTAATCCCTTTGTTAGCTTAAAACTGTAAGTTCAGACAACGAACTAAGCCAGATCATTGAGGTACATAATATAGCGGATCGAATAATTTAGTTTAAAAATCGCTTGCTGGCAGAAACATGAAAAATGTTGGCGAAAATAGTGAATGAGTTGCGTCGGAAGGAATAACTCGGGCCTCGCCTCGGAGGCGTTACGTTCGCTCCTAAAAGCATCCCGCAACATCCAACATTATGAAAGAAACAAATGGGCCACCTTTGTGCATTTTTAAGCAAGTCGTTTTCACGTCTCGTCTCATTTCCTAATCCTCACGAAAGCATAAAAAACCGGGAGGAGTTGTAAATAAAATAAGACATACATTTGTACATGCGTCAGTAGGAATTACATTTAGAAAATCGTGACCCTAACATTTAAAATTCCAATTATTAAAGCACATAAAATACTGTCACAATTTCAATTAATAACGTTGAAAATAATAAAAATCTCACTTTACCCGGAAAAAATTAATCACTTCCATAATGACTTAGAATACCGGGAGACAATGCAAATCATGTCGGGAGCCAAAGGGATTTGCTACAAAGAGAATGGATTCAATGCGAAAAAAGTCCAACTTCGTTTCAATTACAGTAAGAATCGAGCTAAATAGTCCTTCAAAGGATTTCTCAAGTGATTCGTAATAGAATGGGGTTTAATTAAAAATAGTATTTATATGGACGACTCTATTGTTGAGGTTAGGGCAGCTACAAAGAATTCTTGAGTTTCATTTAGTACCAAATGTTCGTTATTATTAGGTACACTTTTTTACTTTACGAATTCATTTGATAGTAAGAAATAAAGGGATTCATTTAGTTATTATCTCCACTAAATAAAGTACAAACTCATTAAATTATTAAGAATCAGGTTTAATCGTGTAAAGCCTTTGGCAAAATAGCTCATACAAATAAAAAAAAACATACCTATCATCATTCATTGTCTGATCGAACCCTAGACGAATGTGGCATGTGACATAAACTTAAAGGAGCAAACAGAGATTTCAGACAAATGAGATATATCAAAAGGAACAGACAGACAGACTGCATTAGATACAAGTTAAACACTGATTTAGAATGCGCGAATTGTCGCCTTTATGCCACGAACCGAACGTATCATATCCTGTAACTTAGTCGTATGGGCGTGATCTGCATGCTAATTTGTGCATACTGTGCAGGAGTAGGTTTCGTCTTGACGTTTAAAAAGTTACAATAATTAATAGGAAATTGTGTAGGGGTTTTAGGTACGAATATGATAGTGTAAAATTATTTTATGAGTTGTAAATCATTGAAATAGAACAGATTTTGCCATACAGAGAAAAAAATATTGTCAGATACGCCTACATGCCTTAACAGATATCCAAATTTTTAATACAGTCCATAAAATGACAGAGATAAAAGTTAATCATTAAAAAAACATACGAATACCGAACCTTTTTGTTCTGTATGTCTGTTATAGACATTTACCTTAAGTTTAATAGTTCCTTTTTTTTTGCGAGTAAGATAAGTCGTTTGGGCTACTCTGCCATCAAAGAACGGAAAGGTCAAGCCGAGAAATGGGTGGATGGATGGATGGAAGTGGGTTTAATAGATGGAAGTGAGGTTAAAATGATATGACAGTGAGGAGCCGGGATGACGGCTCGCAGACGTGCGTGGAAGGAAACGTCAAATCGTTCAGAGCCTACTTACAGCCGTAACACAGGTAACCGCTGATACCCACCATGAAACATGACGTCAAAAACATACTTAATCAAACAGGAAAGAAGGCATTTCAAAAGAATATCTGCAGAATAATTTACAAGGAAGCTGAATTTTGATACACTCGGTACGTATTAAAATTCAGCTTACTGCGCCACTAAAACATACTCGAAAAATAGGGCATTTTATTCCAGGAAAATTCCAAGTAAGTTGAATGTTGCTTCACATTCCATCTACACCTCTAGGAATCATTTCTATAAAACACTTTGTATCACACAATAAACGTTGATATCACTAAACCGTGGCCAATGTACGAGTATGTACCCATTGTAGATATTAAAGAAGAAACAACATCAGAGCAAACCTAACCAGCATTTACAAAGAAACGAATCGTATTAGAACACGCTTAACGCAGGGTTAACCCCGCAATTCCTTTGAGAAATATCCGAATATTTTTATTATTATCTCCAAAACAAAACGAGGTTTGTTTATACTGTAATTTACTCGAGTTTTCGTAGGCATAACACAGGTAACGTAGGTAACATCTGAGGCATATGTGAGGGAGTTAAATATTTTTGGCTCATGTAGACGGTAAAATACTTTGTTATTGTTGGGAGTTGTACTGACATATTGTATTAGGGTACGAAGGAAGGTCTTCCCACACGTATTTATCAAAAACCACGGAAGTAAGGTAATGGATGCGAAGGATCCTACAGGGCGGTGCCGCATGCCGGAGCGACGGCGCCGGAGGTCAGAACAAGTTAATTTCAAACAAGTATCGTAATTTATTAAAAGTGAGACCATCTTCTTTCGCCGAGCACAATCTGCGGAGCTAATTTACAGCTGAAACTTGACTCACCCCGAAACTGGGAAGATTACAGAATTCCCGGAACGGAATGGAAACCGCGCGTTTTACTAAGTAATTATTTAATGAAACCTCACCCCAAATGTTCATATAGTGTTCATTTGTTCGCTAATACTAAGTATATTTACAAGTTGAAGAACTTTATACTGATATTCTTAGTCAATTAAAATAAACTTCACTAAAAGACTTCATTGGCATGAGTGCTTCAAAAATGTATTTTACCATTACCACGATTATTGCTTTACCAAGAATGTGTTCACAGGGCAGCGTTTTTAAACGCTGATCTGATCTGTGCCGTTCTAATTCCGACGTCGGCCTTAGGAATAGAAAATAAAAACACCAGCATAAAAAATAGCTCATTCGAATGAGACCTATACTTGAAAGTCCATAAACTCCTAACACAGTGACAACAACCGCAAACAACAACAAAAAAGAAGTAAATGAATAAAACAACATACAGATGGAATATAACAATAAAACTGGACCTTTTGTGATAGATACGGAAATAAAGGAACTTTATTCATCAGTTTAAGGCGAGATGAGTGTTTCTTGAGTGGAAGTTCTGTCGGCTGTAGGGACGTTAAGGGCTTTATGTCAACAGGAGGCAGGAACGCGACCGGTTCAGGTAGCTCGCCTCTTGATTCAATAACTGACTGGAGAGTTCAGACAACTATTGATCTGGTGCTAGATGACAAGTTGCATTTGAACAGTTTAGTGTTCCATTGCATGTGCATTATTGTGTCTTATGGAGAAGAATTGAAATAAAGAACTTTGTTTCTTCAAAGTGAAGATCATTATATAGTAAAGATACCGCTATCTAGACTAGATAAATTCTTCTTTGTAATTTAACTCGTCATTTCTGCACCACCTTCACGTCTAAACCACTGAGACGATTTTAATTAATTTTGACATTGATATCGATTAGACCTTGGAAACAGCCAAAGACAGTTATTGTATCGAGTTCCCCACTAGAACTGTTGCGCTGCGAGAAAAACCGCAAGGAAGTAAGCACAACAAAAAGTGCTAGACAAAAAAAAACAGAGTGAGTAAGTAAGTTAGTGGTCAACCCTGATGTCGGAGTTTTTAGACCGCCTAATGGCGTAAGATATGGCTAATCGATTGAAACAACCGGGACCGACAATTTTACGTACCCACCGTAGCACGTTAGCGCTCAGAAAGAAATGCCACTATCGGCCACCCTTTCAAGCAGGGATGAATCAGAGTAAACATTTACAGTAAAAAGGCTAAGTTACCCTCTGTACCTTGTTCATTCTCAGCGACACGTTCACAACCAAAAGCTTAACATCTCAACTACGTAAATATTAATTCGACATGGATACAAAAATAACATGAGACTAATTCTAGTCGGGTAAAGAGGACTGCAAAGAGATTAAAAGCTACCAAGTAACTCATAATTTGCAGATCTGTCGCTCTATCGGACAGTTTCCGTTGAATTGAATGAAGAGATTATTGTAGTCGGAAAGTCGATGAACTGGTGATCAATGTTTGTATTTTAAAAGGTGGATGACACGTAAAAGTTACCTTATTTAACCTAGTAAAATAAGGAATGCTATCAGTTTAAGACAGTCGAAGTGATTTATTACGTTCCCTTCAGGCCTTCATAAAACGCGTGTACTGTCCCAGTGCTGAGCAAACTCTCATCCCGTCCGTAGTGAGGAGGATTATGGGTATTCACCGCGCTTGCATACTGCAGGTTACTTTTTGAAATTTCGTGAAAATAATAGTAGTAGACTTTTCATTATGTATTCCAAACGCCTGGCGTTCAACATACAACATCACAAGTCTGATTGGTTAAACCGGGGCGGTAAAAATAGAGAGGAAATTAAAATAATATAAATCACGTTTTAAAACATGTCAAATATGTCACAACCGGACATGCAGGCGACTAAGTCTTAGCAGGGTCCAGTTGGCACAAACAAAATAATCTTCAAGCCCATACCCAACTCAAAACTTGTACCAAATTCATAAGCCAACCAAACAAACAAAAACTAGAAACATTACAAACAAAACGGTACAATAACCACGACTATCGCAACTTAACTTGATTTGAATTTATTCCCTTGTTTAGATAACGGGGAACAAACATTGTTATATTTGCATTTTATGATACTCTGATATTACGCAGCGAACAATGTTGCGGAAACATTCAACTAAATGTTGGTAGCAATCAGTTATTATGCGTTACTTCATTTATATCCTTTGTTGTGAATGTTATTTGAATATAAGATTTAGGTACATTTTATTTTTTATAGAAAACTTCTTTTAGAAGACTGACATTTTGGGTTAGACCCAAAAAACTGTTGACCTATAAAGACACTGCAGCAATGCTTTCGCTGCGAAATAGTATCTACATCAGAAAGATAACACTTATTTTCAGATTTACAACAAGAAAATCTTTTTTCTACTAAACCAAAATAAACGCTTTAAATGCGGTTTAGAACGCTACAACAGAACAAAGGGTGTAGGCGCAGAATTGTCATAACAATCTAGAATTTGCTTTTGCGCCTAAAAAAGTATATACTATGTAATATTTTTGACTGTACCAGAGTGTTCTACCTCTAACAAGCGCCGAGACAGAGGTGACATACACCAGACAATGGCAGCAAGCGTTAACGTTACGCTGAAACACAGGTATCAAGTGTCGGCTCTCAAGTCTGCGAGCGAGCTCGTATCGCGCTTACATCTGGTAAATATTGAATGGCATGTGAACAAACCTTTGTACAGCTAATTTGTTTTTACTCAAGCTATATGTTTGTATGGATCGTATCTTATCACCAAACTTCTATTTTTTACCTATTATTATAAATTAATGGCAATACAAAAGAGTATTAGTGTATGCCCCTCATGTACAGTGAGAAAGTAAAATAAAACTTATAAGAGACCAATTTAGATATGATTATCAAATCAATATACTATCCACATGAGTCCACTGCAAAGAGTCCGCTACAAATAAAAGGTCAAGTATTCTGAATCACTTGAGCTTTTCTACAATATTCTTGATATCCTTGAAATCTGCTATGTAAGTCTTTAGATATATTTTATCTGGCTAAGTCTCCGAATTGGTTGAAATAGGTTAAGATGGCAGCGGTTAGCCATATGTTGCCGACTGAGGGTCCAAATTGGGACTGTTATTGAGTGAGGTTGCCAACACCACTTGGGCTCTACAATACCTAGTCCTTGTTCACTAAAATGCCTAGGATAATCTAAGTTACCTAAGTATTGCTAGCCAGACGTCCGCCGAAGGTCAACAAAATCCAAACCTTACTAATGTTAATTTCTTGTTAAAGATTTAAATTTAGTAATAGTAGCAATTTAATTTTGTAAGATTCGAATAACTATTGAAATTATATTTTAAAACAATTTAAGTAATGAAAGTCTTAAGAACCATTTTTATTAAAGTGAATATTAAATTCATCTTCAATAATGACTGATCCAAAACTACTTTAAAATAATGTAATATTAATGTACGTTAAAATAATTCAAACTCTATAAAATAAACTCAATAAACTCCGAAACAACTCAATTAAAGTCCATTAGACTTTAAAGTCTCACTGCTTGTCAAAAGTCTTTGAAGCCATCAATATGTAATAACTATATGGGTCATTCTTAGTTAAGAGGTAATACGTTGTATGAAGTGACGGCATGGCATTTTTTTAAATATTTCTACTTAATTATATATTTTTTTTATAGAAACATTTAAGTTGTAAACGTTTACAAAGTGGCCAGTCAATTTGTTAGTTTTTTCTCGATTTATAAGTTACCAGGGTAGATACTCAGTACAGGGTAGAGACAAGATGCACAGGGGAGGATACTCTATGTACAGGGAAGAGAGGCAGACATATTAAAAACAGATTTTTTAAGAATCAACATATTATTTTACTCATTAATTATTAATAATCAGACTTTTCATTTCTTTGCAGTCATTGTTTATAAAATTAAATGTTTCTTAAGGCTAGGTACAAAACAAAAAGGTTCTTACTTTTTCTTTCCATCAAAACAAAAATATCTATAACTTTACTATTAATCATATCAATAGTAAATAATGAAATAAAAATAAACAAAACTTAAGTAACAGTATTAAACTTTTCTTGTACTTAAAATATAAAAAACATTTTAATTAAAAGGTAATTAGAAATATTAACATTTTAAAATCCACGTTCAAAGACATCAATAGATTCATTAAATGAATAAAAAATACGTTGCCCCCTCATTTTTAAGTTTGGGGCGGGAAGTTTTTTTAAAACTTGATCCCAGGTGATGAAAGAAATATCTTCATCATTAATTCTGAACTTTTTTCCAGTTTCATCAAAGATTTTACAAAATTTAACTTGAAGTTCATCATCTTCTTCAACACCTGTGCACATTGCAACATAACGATATTCTGTTTTCCTATCTTGCAGTTTAACCAGCAGAAAATCACCGTTGCAGAATGTTTCCTTTCCAGATGTTGAGGGCTTTAAATTATCTATGTGCAGTTTGCTTTTAATACTGGCAGGCACAGAATGCTGTAGTGTTTCTTGAAGCTTCTTCCTGCGTTCTTGAGATGATTGATTGATTAGTGGTTCATCTTCTGAATCGCTAGCTCCGTAAATATCATCAACACATAGACGAGGTTGTGTTTGTCGATAATCCAAAGTACCCAAATGAAAATGACGACATAACTCTGAGTCACAGAAGCAGCTCAAACTTTTCATTATCAGGCAATTAGGTATAAGAACGCAACCAGTAACCTGGTGAACCTTTAGTGTGCCTGAAAAAGTCTTTAAACCTTCAGTAGAACCTAATTTTGCTGTTTTTTCAGATATGTTTGCATCATCTACGGTAAAAATTTTAATATTCGGGCAGCTTTTCTCAAGGGCTTTAGCTAGGTCATCTATTGATGAAATATCGGTGCCACTCGCAACTAATCTATCTGCAGTTCTCTTGCAAGTAGCTCCCACTCCATCAGGAGCTCCCTTACCGTGACCTGCTTCATGAAAATTCCAAGTGAAATTTTGAAGATTAGAGAAGAAATCTTCTAGCATTGTTGCCAAAACTTTGAACATCATTTTATTACGATATTGGGTGACTGGCCCATCGCTCAAGAAATGTAAAGTTGTAATAGTAGCCGGCAGACAGTCCAGTATAGGCTGTAAATGCGCCCAAATTGCAGGAGGTGAGTGCGATAAATTTTGTGATAAAGTGCAGTAACATTGGCTTTTTAGCTCTTGCTCGACATCTTTAGTATAGACTACAACAGTGTGCATACTTATTTGTTGTCTCGATCCTCCGAAATGAAAGGATTGTACTTCTTCAGCGTATTTTGTTAGGTAGTTTTCACTGAAATCCACGTGTATAAGAGCTTCTGACTCAGTAAGGGACTCTTTTTTTGTTTTTATAGTTTGATGTTGGTGCACTATGTTTCGTTCGTGATTCAAAAACTTATCCATCTTTGATTCCAAATCCAAAATCAAGTCCCTTGGTAGAATCTGTAGTGAGCTTTTAACGCATTTCGTTACAGTTCGAGGTTTTTGAGTTTTTAAATCCACGATATCTTGGCGTACACTTTGCCACTTGCTGTAAAATAGTTGAATAGAGTTATCGAATTCTTTATAATGTAGACCTTTGTTTAAACACATCTTACACTCGCGGGATAAACATTTTTCGTTGAATCTGTTGCAGCAAACTTGGTTTAGAAGGTCCACGTAATTCGACACAGATATTATTTTAGCGTTGTGAAGTGATTTCAGCATTAAATCTATATTGCTATGTATAACACACATGCAAGTGTTACGACTGTCACAGCGTGGTTGGACGACCCAAAATGGTCGGAGTTTGCAGAACACTGAATAAGATATTTTAATGTGTGTCTTTTCCAGAAAACGTTTGTGCAAGTTGAATAACGTATCTAGCATAACTCGCTTTTGCTTACGCTCGCCCATCTTCGTTATAAAGTCTTTTTTACCTGCACAAACTCTACTGCTCGAATCATCTTCCATAAATTTAACTATGCAGGTTTTCAAATTCTGGCTGTGTTTTTTTGAGCTGCGCTTTGTATCCATCAGTTTTAATTTGTTGCCTATTTTACTCAAAGGTTTTATTTTCATTTCTTCCGGTAAAACATTGTATTTTTTTACTATTTTCCCGCTTAACACTCTTCTGAAGACTCTTTTTTCTTGGGCAGTGTCGATATTTGAAAAATTTTCATTAAGTTGTTGAGTAATAACTTCACTGAAAAGCAGTTTCTTCTTTATGGTTTCTTTGTCAGCTGCACTTACTGCTGATGTAAGTAAATTTACTTTAGTGTTGGGTGTGATAATTGGTGGTTTTTTGATCCGTTGTATTTGCTTTTTGTAACGTTGGACTGCAGACTTAAGTTGAGCTATTTCAGCCTCTTGTTTTCTTATTATCAGGTTTCTTGCTTTTCTTGCTCGAATTGATTTTTGCTGTGCTGCCTGCGCTCGCCTATTTATATTTTGAGGGGGCTGCGGTGGTTCTTCATTATCTGAACATGGTGGAGTTTCAGGAGCATTGCTTATATCTTGGAGTGCTAAACGATGTCTACGATTTTTTGCTTTCTCTCTCCAAACTTTTCTAGCCTTCCGCTGCTCTCTGGGGGTCATTTGATTGACTGTCTTAATAACTCCTTTTTCTTTCTTCTTTTCATATTTTTCCCTTTCCTTGACTTTTTGTTGAGCGTACTTATCTTTGTCATTTTTAATTTTTTGGTATCGTAATCGTTCTGCTATTCTTTTTTTTTCGAGTCGTTCTTCACGCGTCATTTTTTTTCTAGACGCCATTTTTTCTGTAAAAAAATTATACTACATTGTAAATAATATACATAATACTAAATAAAGACAATTTTTGAAGTAGTAATGAAAACGCAAACAAACGTATCTCCCCTGGACATTAAGTATCTCCCCTGCCATCAAAAGAGCCAGGGGAAATACGCCAGGGGAGATACATTTTCGATTGATATCTAAAATAGCCGTAAAAGTGTTTATCGGATGAAATTCACAACCAAACATAACATTGTGTGCACTATTAATAGTGAATATTTAAGTAAATATTAATATTTTAACGAATGACTACTAAATAAAACTTACCAGAGGAGAGACTCCATTCACTCAACACTTCTACACCCAGCGAGCGGCGTGACTAGAAAGACCGTTAAAATGGTTGCACAGCCGGCTTATGCGCCGCTTGTTGCTAACTTCACGTTAAACTCTATGCACTCAAGGTCACAACTTCGACAAACTTGCTAAACAAAATTGATTTTTAAACGAAAACAAATAGCCAGGGGACGAGACACGAAATACGAAGGACAATTTTCATCGTCGATATTATTTATGAAAAATTAGAATAAAAGTATTTTTACTTATAAGACACTGTGACTAAGTTATTGTTCTGTATAAATATAACAATGATAAAGTAAATGTAGAATTTTAATGCACTCATTTTAACTGGATTACAAATAAAGTCGGGTTGGGGACAGACCAGGGGAGATACTTTTTTCTTATATTGGAACTTATTGTGACTAAACTACATACGTTTCTGTAATAAATTTGAGTGAGCAAGAAGAAAACACTTAGTTTAAATCAATAAATAGGTTAATTTGGAAGTTAGTATGGAAAAAAGTATTTTTTTGTCTTAGCCATTGAAAGTACCTCTTAACTAAGAATGACCCATATCCTAAAAATCTGAACAAGAAAATGTCACAAGCATAAAGTGAACATAAAACAGGTGAATATCAGAGAACACGGGTCTTTATTGACATCGATAGGAGAGAAATTTCGGGCTCGGTGCCAAGCGAGATGTACGGAGGGTGGTAACAGTCGTCGACGTACAACTAAGTTTACGTCCTACGTGACGGACCTACACCTGATAACCTATTCGATCACCTAATCATTACAAACGCTACTACAATCGGATTTTTTCCAAATCTCCTGACAATCGGAATACATATAAACTTTATAGCCTTCACAAAAAAAGGACCGTAAATTTAATATTTTAATATCGTAATCCGCTAGGGATATGGTCGGATGAAAATATGAGCGAAAACTATTTTCAAAACACAGCTTAATCCGTTTAAACTCTGGTTGGACACTGTAAACATTATTTATATGTTTTTTTCTCATTCAATATTATTGAAATTTTAATACACAATTATAATACTCTATTCACTATTCAAAACAACTCATAACTCTATTCAAAACAACACAACAGTTTTAATATGAGATAGCAAACTGAGATTAAAAAGATCTAGTTAGACTCTTGTTGTTAGTTAGTTAGTTAGTTGTTTGCAACAAAAGTAGTGGGCACTTTCCATCTCCAGTTAGAACACAACAAAGTCATTGTTCACATCTGGTTACATGTTTTTTAATTAACTCAAGTACAGTGAGATAAGTACAGGCAATTTCTCAGCAGTAGACATTACAGGCTAATACTTATACAATATTTTTTACTTGTAAATAACGCAGTTTTACTATATATTTCAATCAAGTAGGTATGTATTTATACTAAAATATTCAACTTAATCAACCAGCACGAAGCAAAGTTAAGTCGATGATGTCTAATTAAAAAATCACTGCACCAAAACCATTACCTTGCGGTACACCACGTAATAAAAACCAACGCCAAGGTCAAAAACCGAGTCGTGTTATCAACAAATCCTGTTTACTTTCGTACATTGAACTGGAACACATCAATCGCGATGATATAACTGTCTGCGGCCCCACGTGTAAGGCAGGTTATGGTTAACGCAGTCCAAAGCATTACTACTTACCAGATTACCAATATCGGTGTCTGGCGAGCCGACTTCAAAAGGGATATTTTCAGATATACGGTATTTTTAACTTTTACTACTCCTAGCTTTATTCGATCGTACATTTCCACTGTACTGCGAGGAGCTTGTTTAGGAAGCTGTCAAGCCATAATATTTAATATATTAGATTCCCCATGATGGATAGACGGAGAGTAGGCATGTTACTTGTTGCCATAAAATATTGCTTTCATATTATTTCTGAAGCTAACGCACTTCGATAATATCTTTGGCTAGTATTACGTTAGGAAAATGGTAGTCTAAAATAGTATGTTATGTAATGGAGCCAGACAATTAAATAGATATGTTTATAGACAATGACGTTAGACAGTTGTTATCAGATGGATTATAAAACAGATAACAGATTATATATCCTCCTTTGTCGTGTAAAAACACGATGATTTATTACTATTTCTACACAATGTAATGGGTTATAAGAATTCACTACTAATAGGTACTGTTTGAATTATTTCCCGGAATTCATCTCCATGTGGTAGGAACTATGTAGTAAAAATCCAATAGTGTCATTGCTATAAGTTACGTCTTATATCAATTATTAAACTTTTAGATTTAAGAACAACAAATATACATCTTTACAGCCTTTCGAGATACGTGTATAAGTAGGAAAACAAATACAAACAATGTAGAACTTTATTTAGTAGTGGCAGCTAAATGTATAAGCTTACGTTTAATTTGCGGGGTACGGCGTGCGCGTTGCTTGCATAACGCTCATTATTTGACCACAATACGAGATTCGGATCAACTGAACAAACGATCGTTATAACTAAGTAGCTTTAAAACAACAATGCAAGTATTTCTATTACACTTGGTTTTGTGGTCAGTCTAGGCTCATACGTGTAAATTAAGTATGATCAGGTTAACGTAAGTACTTTTCAAAAAAACGTACTTTACTTTATTTTGACAAGTAGTATAGTTGAAAGAAAATATTTTAATGCTGTAGCAGTCAAAAGTCAAACTTACTCCACGCAACACTCGTTAACTTGTTAACATTTGTTAACTCCCCTCAAAGCTATTTGTTCATTACACAAAGACCAACTTTAACCCCCAACGTAAATACTAAGGGAATAGTTGAAAAAACTCGATTTGAAACACGAAAAACTGTGAGAGGTACAGAGGCAACATTTAGAATTGCAAGCACGCCATTACTGAAGTTGGTCGTAGTCGACAAGTCAACGAAAAAAAAAGCCACGGAAAGTTGGTAAAAACTGTCACACCGGCGGAGCACTTCGTTTTCCACAAATAAACTTGTGGTATTTATTCCTCACCCCATTTTTTTTTAAGAACCCTTTTCCGAGAGTTTGCAGCAATCTTCCAGATTGTTGTTTCGAGATTTTTCTTTTTAATTGGTGTTTATCACAGATTTTTTCAAACAGATATCGTGCACGGACGTCTACTTTTTCCAGTTGGGAGTTTTTATCTACAAAAACTTTAGTGGAAAGATTTATCTTCTTTTAAAGCTCAGATGCGAGCGAGCAGCGCGGGCACGACACAAACTCCCGAAGATTCACCCTGAGAGTGAAATCATAGTTTATCGACTCTGTTTGGGAGCCAAGTTTCATAAATTGCCTTTCAGGAGACTTCAAGTTTCAACTTCAACTCAAATGATTTAAAACGAGTCAAAGGGAAGTCGGACGTTAACAAATTGTCTGTACCCAAACCCCAACTGCTTCCAAAACAATTTTCGTGATCAACTGAGTGGATGATTGTTCGAATTACTCGCTCGCTCTATTTTGTTCCTAACTATATTAACTTCGGGTATTTTGAGTCCGTTTTATGACCGGCTCTATTGGAAAAAATGTAACTTATCAGGAAGTTTACTGTTGAATCCTTAAAGCTCTTTGTAAATTACAAACATTAATAAGTTTTTGTTTCGGAAGAGGAAAGTTCTCAGTATCGTTTAATTTTACCACTTCGGAGTTTTTCAGTTTAATAGATGGTACTTGTTCTCGTTGGTATAACAACAGAGTTAAATATTATTTTAAATATCATTTGGCTCTTTTGACAGGCGAGAGGTCACACTGGTACTAAATCAAATACCAACCCACAGACGTTGGGACATAAAACCGAAACTAATAAATTCCATAACAAACATCAATCACGCTCAAATCTTAAGCAACTCAATTAATCGTGTGAAATACAGCCAATTATAAATCTCAGAGAAACCTGAAATTGTTCCAAGTACTCAATTTACCAACAAACTATGGAAGTGGAGTGTTTTCAATCAAACTCACCATTGTGTCGGCAGAGCTCAAGACGGCGAACACCTCGCTAATATTCAGACACGACTCACAACTTGATTGAATTAAATATCTCGGAATTCTAATAAACGCTCGCAGTTAGTAATTAATGTTTTGTCTTCACTCACGACAGCTTTCTTACAAACAATTTTTGTTATTGTAACAGGCCAAAGAAAACTTACTTCTTATGGATAAGTATTGTAGGTTACCCGTCTAATCTAGAATCGGTATTTTTATAACGCCTTAACGCATCTGCCTGGGAGTTATCTGGGAACCACAATTTATCGTGCCATCTGAACTACGGTAGTGCTGTCACAGAAATACCACTTTCGTCCACCCATACAATTATACGCCGACTTATGGGTACGAGTTTGAGAGTTTATTTATATTCAAAGTTTAAAGGAATAATGTTAAGACCATTAATGTGTTTAGTTTTGTAACTTGACTATCCTTTCGCACCCTTGCGGAGCAGCAAATGTTAAAACATGCAAAACTAACGTAATCACGTCGAGTTGAAGGGGCACTCGTAACGTATGTTATTCTAGTTAGCCAGCGGATTATGTTAAGTGGTTTATTTAAATTTTATTTAGCTCCCTTCTCGGGGCCGCATTATGATAATCCAGCGCTTCAACTTGAAAACTAGGGGTTGTTTCTACTCAAATTGCATTTGTGCTGTGTCACCGATGCTATGTTTACCTGGAACAACAAAAAGGTTTGGTTAATACAAAAGCTACAGAAATATATTGAAAAACACACAATGTTTGAAGACTAGATTAAAAATATCGTTTGGTTAGATAACATAATTGTTTTGTTACGAGGTCCGATATTAATGCAGAAAATAAAATATAAACTATGCGTGTTTGCTGAAATTATACATTATGAAGTTACATTTGTCATTGTGTCAATGTGCTTACGGAGGTACCGAGGCCCCAGGTTCAATTCCCGGGTCTACCGACCGATTTACTTTTCAAATAAGATTAATTATGGTTTAAGATCACCGCGCGCGGCATGATGATAACGCCGGATTGGCCACTAATCATTCGTTTCCTCAAACAATAAGTTTAATCGGCTATCGGACACAGTATATTGTTAATCCCCATAATCTCTAGAACTACAATAGCGGGCTCGAATAACACATTAAACTGTGGGAGCTAACCAAGTGTAATTAGCGTTTAACCTTTATTTTAAAGCTGCAAACGAAATGAAATTAAGCCGCGCGGGAAACTGCGAAGGCATAAATATTCAGTGGATGCGCATCCATTCGCGATATCCATGAATATATACATGATGATGCATCGCCAGAGGTCGCGGAATTAGATGGAGGTAATGTGAGGTCAGCGGGTTTTGCATTTCAGAAATATGTAATTAAGGATCTGTGTGAAGATATATCTAGGAAATGGGTGTTGGTATTATACTTTGAAGTTGTTTGGTGACATACTTGAAGTAAGTTGCCAATATAATTTTCATGAAGATTTTAATTATACCTACGCCACCTTTCCCCAAAATCTCAAAGAACTGATTGCCAAGAACTCCTAAATTTTTTCACAAGTTTACTTGAAACACACGTCACACAATAAACCCGTTGTCACCTTAGCAGTATATAACCCAGCGATATTCCCAGACCATACAACCCAAACAAAGGTGGAGTACAATAAAAGTAAGCAAACGATGATAAAATCAAGACATTCCGAACAGGTAGGGGACAAGACTGAAAGTAGGGCGCGGACAAACTAGGCTATCAAGTCACTTGATACCGCGGCTAGGGACGCCGACACTTCACTGTTCAAATGATATCGATCCAACAGATAAAAACCTTATTTTTGAATCAAAGTTTTGCTCACCACCTACATACGTCCCCTTTTTTAGATCTATACTAATATTATAAAGCTGAAGAGTTTGTTTTGTTTGTTTGTTTAAACGCGCTAATCTCAGAAACTACTGAACCGATTTGAATAATTCTTTCACTGTTAGATAGTCTATTTATCGAGGAAGGCTATCGGCTACATTTTACCCCGGATTTCCTACGGGAACGGGCACAACGCGGGTAAAACCGCGGGGCGCTGCTAGTTTCAGATAAATCCTTTGTTTTTAGAGCTTTTGTGATATTTTCAAGTTGTTTTGGAGAACCACCCACATCAAATTGAAATGTTGTACATTAGGAACCTTTACTCAGAAAAAAATGGTAGGCCCTTTGCTAGGGTATTTTTGGGCATCCTCTTGCAGACCATCAATGCCATGTCAACACAATTTTAAGCAAACACCTCCTATTTCCTTCTCTGTTCTCAATATCTTTTTTTGGCCTATGCAGTCCCATTGCTAGGTCAAAATCTTCTACAAATGTTTCCACTCTCCCTATCTCTCGCACTCTCCCACCAACCGGTCTCGAAAGAAACTTGGTACCGTTTGTTTTATTTCTTTAAGTGTTATTGTTCCATCTTCAATTTTCTTTACCGCGTAAACTGTTATTGACAACCCTAAGAGGTCGGGCCCCGTCACCGGAATGCAGGTTGCATACGACACACAAAGACTTGTCGACTCGAAGTAATTACACTATGTTCTTATATAAAACGCATACAGAGTACGTATCGGTGTAATTAAACAATTGTACGTCCTTTGTGTATAAATAGATGATGGTGTAAACTTAGAATATATTAAGACTTGATTTGAGTACCAAGTTTTATGGATGGAAAAACACATAAATGGTTAGAAGAGAAAAATGGACGAGATTCTTAATACATATATGTATGTTTTTAACATACCTCCATGTGATTATAAACTGATTTCTAGTATTCCTTCTGTTTTTGTAATAATACTTTTTCAATGCTTTTTCAATTAATACTTTTTCAATGCTATGTGGTGGCAGTTCCCATAAAATCTCATATGAATAAATATTTGTTTTCGCTTTAAAAGGGTAAGCCCATTAGTATCTGATCTAGTTCCAGCCAAACATTCGAGTCGTCATGATACTCATTGCCGATGCAGCGGCGGTATGATACCTTGATTAACTAATGAATGTCGGATCCAAACGGATTTGCAGTTTAAAACAAAGCTAACGTTATAGGTATTGAATTAAACCTACGAGTATATTACTAGCCTTGAGCTATTTTACACTTCAGTTCTATGTAACACTAGGCGTTAATAATTGGAATATTTACTTAGGAGCATAATTTTCGAAAATCAGCATTGAAACCTTATCTCCAAAGGAACTGTTTTTCACCCTGTGTAATAAAGGGTCATTACTGTCTCTCATTTCAAACATTTCACATTTTTCCACTGTTTTTTGAAGTGAATTCTTAAGTTAGTTCTAGAAGTTAATTCTTTTCTCTAGTATCTTACTAAAAAATGTGTTGTTTCATCTACTATATATACCAAGTTCCAGTCAATAGGACAAAAAACTACCAAGTAATAGAATTATTTGAAACTAAAACTCAAAAACAAAATCTGTTACGATAAAACCTTTCGCTCGAGGCAAACTGAATGGACTACGGGTAACTACACCGCTGTAGGCCATCGAGAAACATTATTCAGTCGAAGTTGCGAATACCTGTTTATTATAGTAATGTAAATAAATTCACAATTTCAGATGTATTCTAGTGAATAAATTGAAAACATGACGAACCAAATGAAATTTAACAGGTCGGAGAATTAATACACAAATATTAAAGGTGAAACCTAATTAATTGATTATTGGATTGGAATATATTATTCAGTAGCTCTTGCTGCGGGTTTACCTATAGCACTTCCGTTCTCGAGAAAATTTTGAGATAAAAAGTAACCGTCGCTTCAAACGTCAACTGCTTATCAATGCCATAAATTCATCAAAATCAGTTGAGTTATTGAGGCATGAAAACATAACATGCAGAATTACAGACGGACGGATAATATTACTATTGAAAATTGTCCATATAAGCAGCGAAAGCAAGTTAGATGTTTATAAATAATTAAACACCATAACCCAATTCAGTTCTAAAAAGCAGACAATGCGACATTAAACGCTCTTATTTAGACTCATAAAGCTAGTCCATTTTAGAACAATTTGGGGACCATTTCGTAATAGGCTGGGCATAATTTCAGTCTAGAATGTGGCAAGTATCCGTCGGACGCGGCGTCAGAAGACCGCAGACATTTGTCCGCGTCACCGCAGCAGCGTGTCATTTGATAATGGTCACACTCGTTCGTTATTTATGACATTGGGGATATTTATTTGTAGAATTTTGGTTTTGGGGTGTTATATTGGATGAATCGTTATATTAGAACCAGGGAACATTATGTCTGGTGGTTTATTATGAGTAATATTGCTTCAATATGGATGGAAAACGACCGTTTTATAATCGACGACAGAAGAATGAGATAATGTTTGACATTATTGAAAGATTTGAACGTTTACATCCCAAAAACATTTTAACTTAACCGATTTCATTCAAGTTTAACATTCTAATCACAATAGCAACAATCGTAAAGAATACAAAAGGAAAGAAAATCATAAAAAACAGTGTAAAGTGTAAAAATTCATAATTTGCCTGGAGCAATAACCGACCGGATGATTTATATCATTTGCTTAAAAAGGGCCAATGTTAATGTCTCGAAACAAGGAAAGTTACGACACACTTTTGTTTGCACCGATGAAATATGACAAACATTTGTCAAGATTCCTCCGAGGAAAAGGCATTTTTAACGATAAATCATCTGATTGTTAAAACGTTGACTTTATCATTCACGTTTGATCCGGGAAATTGTGCCCAATTTATATCGCCGGTATCGGCGAGACCATCGTGACGCTCAGATAAGACAATTAAATAAATAGCAACAGATTCGTTGCATATTCCGACAACTACTCAGATGGCAAAACAACTTGCTTCAAACTGGACACTTACTCTTCAAACAATACATCTGTTAGTAAAAAGTAAAAAAAAGTAAATTAATCAAAGCTCTATCATCAATTCCAAGTGAATTTACTAAACAACTTCACAACAGCTTTCATATTTCAATAACAAAACTTTTCAAAAATTAATAATTTAAATTATATACAAAATGTAAAAGAGCAACCGTTTGGCAATAACTTTAAGAATACATAAATCAAATGAAAATGGCAGCTCGTTATAAATAGAGTCGAAAAGTTTGGGAAAACTGTCTCCAAAGATAAGCTGAAGGAATCAATTAGTTGAATGTAAATTCATGACAGGCCGAGACTTCCAACGATCGATGCCCACAAACTGTTTACCAATTCCATTGTTCCGTTGGAATCGTAGGCGTGGAAATAGATCTTACCACGATTTCCAAAAATAGTTTCATTAATTTTCTTCAATTGAAGATGTTCCTTTATCGGACAAAGCGGCCTAAAATGACGATCACTCACTCGCAAGTAAGTGGCATCCAAGTGGCTAAGAGTACGGGAATAGCTGGTTATTTTATAACTACGCCCGTTCCACCGTCCGAATTATTTAGGGCCCGTTCTGTCACGTCGCGTGACATCTCTGGGGAATATTCCTTGGTCCATTTCAGGCGTCGCTTCCTTAGTTCTGACGTCTCGGAAACGGTGGCGTGTCTGTTTTGGGCCGAATTAAGGTTTCGTTAAGTGTTTTTTGATGATTATTCTTTTTCTTTCATCTGAATTACTTTTTTGGGTCTTCTTATATTGGTTCAGAGAGACATACACTTTGAAGTTGCCAGTTCTAGGTGAAACCTCTTTAACGAAAGGTAAATAAACTTAAACTGAAGTGCGAATTCAAGTAGGTACGCCAAGGAAGTACGTTATAAATAGGCTTTTTATAATAACAGCAACCCACGTCAAAGTAATTCCATTTAACATTTATTATATTTGTTGAAGACGCCCACATTTTTTCGTTCTGTTAACGTCAGACAAAATTATTAATATTCAAAACTTTTGTTTGTTCAGATGTCACAGAACTAGTTTGTTTGTAGCAAACTACTTTTAATTTATTAGGAAGCCGAAAGTAGGCTAATCCAACATCAGTTAGTTTAATTACCCTTAGTAGCCTTGGTAACGTTCATTATTTGACAAAAAGCATGTCTACAAGATCCACTAGTGTTACGCTATGCTACTAAATGTAGCACAGCATTGGAATACAGCGATAGCAGTATCCATCCACCAATTATATCTAACGTAAGAGAACGTATGATTGCATAAACTCTAATTGCAAGGATCCCTAAATGAGGATATCTCAATATCTATTAAAACTTGAAATACCGTCAACTTAAAAACCAATAATTTCCAAAGCCATTGTTTGGTTATCAAAAATATCTATTACACTGTCGATTTTCAGCCTCGCCACTCTGTGCCAAACGAACCTTAATTCACTGAGCTTCCAATTCTTCCGTTTCCAATTACTGGCTCCCAATTTGTCTGATTCCAATAACAATGGAGCGAGACTTGGAAACGAGAAGATGGATAATGAAATGATTTGGCGATGAATTAGCCCGGACAAGTTGACAACCGCGGCCAGGTGGGGTGATAAACACCAATGTCAAGGTTGATAGTCGATTCGGCTCGGTCTGGTGCTCCAGGGTCCATTCACCTCGCATTCGAAACTTGAAACTAATTGTTCGTTAAATGTCTCTATTGTGATCATGTCACGAGCTGCTTGTTCAGATTTTAGGGGCCCGTACGATAAAATAAATCTTTACTGCTCATGTTCCTGTAGTATGTTCATATGTTTATTTTTATAGTTCTTACTAACTTCTTACTAACATTCTAAGGTTGTTTACATTTGTAAAGAACGTCTCAAACCTACACATCAAGTGTAACTTATCTCGCAACTCGCAACGTAACGCCCCCAGACTCATATCTCGTACACAAAACTATTAAAGTTTGCAACTTGATACTTACAGCGAAAGATCTTCCGTGGCTTCAGGCTAAAGTTTTAATAGCTACGAAATATCTACAGCATGCAATTTCGCATAATTTTCAAAAAACACCTATTCCTTGTTAAAGGGCTTGTTTGGAGTATAATAATCTAAATGGCTTCTAAATATATGTTACACTTATCCTCCAAGAAGTCTTGAAGTAAAGATAAAGGCATAGCAATAAAAGGAGTTAGCGCCTAAACCAGCCAAACGTGAGGTTTTCTGGGAAACAGCACTTTCGCAAGCGACTCTGAGTTATCACGGGCCGGCCTAGGGTAATGAAAACCTAAGGTGAAACTTGGTGCGGATTTATTTATACGAGTATTTGTTTTCGAGGTTTTATTGCCGAGTAGTTGGGAAGACGTAAAATGGAACGAGCGCCGGTGTACCGCAGGGTAATGTGTTTCGGTTACGAAGTTACAACAACAAAAAATTTGCAAAACAAAAGGGACCTGGAATTTACCAAACCTTGCGAGTGACACATGCTGAAAATAAAAAATACCTTTACGTATATTATGCTTTGTTTCAGAGTTTTTTTCGCTTGGTCACTACAGAGATTGAATGGTTTTGGGTTTCTGGGAATATTTTATTTCGATATATTGGGGAATCTATAATGGAATTCGTTTTAAGGTAATGTGTTTCAATAAAAGCATTGAAACGTGGGAATACTATACAATAAAAGCTTTCAATATACAATGTCGTCCATTTTAATAAAAACCTTATGGGCTTGACAGTTTCATTTCACCTGGGATTGGGGAGCCCTAATTAGGACCACCGCCCGGTGCAAGCCACGGGGTGTCGCAAAAAACATTACTCCCTCCCCCCCCCCTACCCCACCCTTAACTTTACTTATGAAATTGAAGAAAATCTACATCTGAATAGTGAATTCATTTTAATCTAATTTTTTTCCTTTCCCAGAATCCCATTTGTAAAAAAATCTGTAAAGTTCACCAACCTTTCTGACGAGGAAAATAAGAAACAAATTGACCAAAATCAAACGTTTTATAACTAAAAGGTTTCTTGAAACCTTTAACATCAAAGGTAGAATGGAGATATCAAAAACGTCAACGTGATGTTGTCGACCTCAGCCGAAGCACGATTTCGATCAAATCGTCGCCGTAAGAACACTTAAATTTTATGCCATCGAGAATAGATACAAACCGATATCACTGACTACACCCACAGCGCTGACGTAAAAAAGGGAAACTGTACATTTATCATCGGCCATTTTGGTTCGCCACAGCTCCGAGGTCCGACTCGTGATCAAATATTAATAATGCCCATATTTCCTTCAGCACGTCGGCGAATTTGGCGAATTGATATATGAGATCATAGTGCGTGATAATGAGCCGATTCGGACCCGTAACGCGGCATAAACTAGCCATTGGGATAAATTACTTTATTATATAGAAAATAGTTTCCTCACCTTTTCGCTTTTCGCTTATACTAGTAGTTACTAGTATATAATAGCGCGCCGCGCTTATACCCGCGTTGTGCCCATCCCCGTGAGATTTTCGGGATCAAAAATAGCCTGTAGCCTGCAGCCTTCCCGTTGAATATGACTATCCATTACAAAAACAATTATTCCAAAATATTTTTTTGAGATAAGCTCCTTAAAGCAAGCAAAACAAAAAACTCTTCAGCTTTATTTCAGTATAGATAAAAAGGCAGCAATGCATGACCTAAACATTTGCATTGAGCAAGGATGAATGACATTTTACTCAGTAACTAAGATGGAATAGGTTAGTCGCCAGCCGTGGTGTCGGAGCCAGTAGGTCATTTATAACTTGATTTCTATACACAGACATCCTATATTCATTGAACCATAATACAATACAAACAGTTCCAATGAACCAGATAATAGAACTAAATACTTGCTCATAATATATTAAAAGCTTCGTATTTTCAAAAAACGATATTATGCATGGACACGTGCATATTATATTTGCAAACTGTTCGGAATTAGATACAAATATGTATTGTTTAGTGTTCTGTTTGTATTTATTAATGGACCGGTAAGCTCTGCATAATTATTTTTTAAGCTAATATACAACTGCCACATTCGCTGCACTGGCTATTTTAAAATTGTGTATTGTCATACTTCACAAATATATTACTTACATACTGACTAAAGTCTTTATTACTTGAGTGGATTCCCACACATTTGAATATAAGACAACGCAAAACTATTTCCCCTTGTCAACCCCCTTCCAAATCTCGCCTAACATCTCAGGGAGCTAGGAAGGACTGAAAACCAGCGTTGTGTGGACTCAGTGTCCACACAACTCGAGCTGAGTTCTTTTCCTTTTGTCTACTTAAATTAGTATGGCTATAAACGTTTTTTTTCTTTAACAGTAATAGTTCTTTTACCTGACTCATAAATCTCTAAATCAATGTTATCACTGCTACTACATAATCACCAACGATATAATGTTCTCTGTACACTATTACCTCATGGTGACACTGAGAATTATCTCAGTGCCACCATTTACATAATAGCTAAGCCTTTTTGCTTATAACTAGCTCTTCTAATAATAGTAATTAAAAAACATCGTCATATGCAACTCTATATTTACACTACAGCGGGAAAAAATATGGTTTCTGCTCTAAGACCATATTTAGTAAAGAACTACATTCTGCTGTAAGTTAGGTAGGCTCATATATTATTAGAAATTCCGGATATATATTATTAGAAACGCCTAGAATAAGGTCTTTTCACCTGAGCTATGCTAAGTTACATCGATACCTTTGATACCTGCCCATCACACAAACGAGACGTAGCTTTGTAACGAAGCACAGCAACGCAACAAGCATGGCTTTGGTGGAAAAGCTCCCTATCCAAGTAACAAACAGCAGGTGAGACCGTACCATCAGCAACATGGCATGTTTAACACATAAATTCCCGCCATTTCAGTGACAACCCGCCATTTTAGACGCCATGTTTAATTTTAGAAGAGAACAGGAACTAGAAACGATAATTAGTTCCAGAGACTGCGACAAATTAATTGGCGAAGCGTGATTCGGTAATCATTGAATTCTGTTCAAGTTGCTTTCAGTATTACATCCTTTCTGAGGGTAATTGGTTTGTTTTGCGACACCCGATTACTTTATAATTACTCGTTTATTGAATGAGTTATTTTTTGTTCCCAGGTTTCGAAACGCTCCGGGTGCGGCGTTTCCGAAATTCCCCTGATAATTCCGCCCACATATAAACGAAACTCATCCCCATATTTCTGTTAGCGCTGCTAATTAAGGTTGCGCTCTGATTGTAAGTCAGTCAGTAAGCAACGGTTTTATAGGTCGACATAACTCCGGCATAATGGACTTCGACATAATGGGTTGATCCCACATATACTCGTAAATACAAAACCAAAAGGAGTAACTAAGTTATATTTTAAAGACTGTGTGTCATAGTTAAGGATCAATGTATCAAGTATTTAGTACAAAACGAGCGCCGAGAACATAAATATGTATTATGAACAGTCAGTCAAAGTAAGAAAGATAATGTGTAATCACAGAGAAATTTTATTTGATTTCGAAGTAAAAAGTGACTCAACAATAGACGTAACACGAGCCCAACGACCGCGGGCGACAGATATACGACACTCCTCAATACTAGGAATTCATAACTTAGGCGACGTCTTCATAACTTGACGAGCTATACAATTAGTAGCCTTAAAACAAAGGAATAGGAAGGTGCCTTAAATATGCACATTGTAGGTATCATTACACATTTCGCCGGCTGCCCGACATGCAAGAATTTAACTTATACCTAAAAAAAGAAATAACATATAAAATTAAGAAAATACATACCCATAAAAATAAAAAAGTAGGTACCAACCTATAATTATATAATCAGTAATTATAAATCTATAAACGCTATAACTGAATAAAAACCTTTCTAACAAGCCACTGATACAATTTCGATTTAAAATATTTAAGGGGCAATTTTTACTCGAAGGCAAGAACGACTGTCACTACAGCAAATGGTTCGGCAAACAAACAACTCGAGCACTTTACACAATTTTCATTTTTTTAACGAAAAGTGACAGTTCTGGGCTCACGAATTAAATTAGGAAAAACGGCGACAATATAAAATATTATCCGCTTAAACCAACAATTTAAACGGCACGGCAACAACACGAACGTCTGATTCAATTAAACAACATTTTTCCGAACAAAGAAATCAACAAATTGATTTAAAAACAATTTCTCTGAATATCAGTTCGGTATTGAGAACCGAATATAATAAAAATTTCATTGGAAGCGATGCCAAAGAGAGCTTCAAATTAACGCAGTTTTTTCCAGAACCTTATATGGAAATACTTGATAATAATGTAAGCTGTAGACTGTGATTTAGAGCTAGAATTTCACTTTGAATGCAATTGAGTAAAGCAGAGTAAAATGAAACTTACAAAGAAATGAATAATTGTACCAGAAAATAATATTCAATGCTTATTGAGGACCGCGTCAATTTTTAAGCAGACGTAAATAAAAAGCGTTGTTAGGAATTAAATTTAACAGGATGGGGCATTACGTGTATTCCAAAAATGCTAAAACATCCCAAGAATTCAAATCTTCCGCCAAGGATTTTACTACAAAAAAACTCTAAAATCCCAAGCATTTCTATAAATAGGAAAACAATAAAATAAGATTTCCTCCAACAACAATCGCCATCTTATCTCGTCGACATCGGATACGATTTGAAAGTTTATCTTAATTGTTTTAAGATCCAGAACAACGATATATCCAATTACTTTAGAGCGAAAACAACAACAATATTGAACAATTATGAGGAGAGGAGGACAGCGGTAGTGGACACTACACGTAAGCATTTAATTTACGATGTTGCCAGACTGGATACGCCATTAATCATGTCCGACGAAAAAGGCCACACCATTATGTTTTAGATCGAGAAATGTGAACACAATGGCGGCGCGATACCTGGAACACGGGCCGGCGTTTTATTTTTTATTATATTTGCTTTTCAATTCAGAAAACTTATCTGTTAGATCTAAAGATTGTTTAAACAGGAAAACACACATGGATCAGACGTGGATCGACAAATGTAGGCTGTATTTAGAGGTATTGACATGTTTTTTACATTAATAACTATGTTTTCGTAGAATTTAGCAATGGACTGCGATGGAGTGCTGACCATCAAGGAAAGCGCCCACAGCCTTAGAGTTGCCTTAAGCTATGGTAAGCTAAGTTCGGTATCCATCAAAATTAACAAATTATTTATTTAATAAATGAATTCCTATCTCATTATCAGGCCACGTAGTAACTATTTAGTAATCTGTGACCATGGTGGCATCAACAAACCGCGTCACCAAAACAAATACAGTTGTGTGAATATATATACCACAACAGTTGGTACCTTCTTGGTTTCACAGGCAATAAGTTGTCTACAACCAAAACTTCCGCTGGTGAAGCAACTATAATGATATAGGAACCTAAGAGCACAGATTGCAGACGTAATGTAGTATGAAGTAGGCATTGTCGCAGCTATAACAATTTGAAGCGAGCTATATGAGGTTAGCGCGAGTAACGATCCATACGTGACCAAATTAGCCCACATCACTCCAGCCGGAGAGGAACGTCGTTCGGGGGACTGCGGCAAAAATGAATTCAGAGCTTCTTATTAAAATTTCAGCAGATGACATACATTAGTATGTATGCGTGTATATATTACTTCACCTAATCGGAATGCCAGATGAGATTGTAATGTCTAGTTAATTAACGTTTGAGACGCAATCAATTACATATAATTTACGAGTTGTAATTGTTACTTCAATCAGTGTCGTCCTTGAAGGTTGAAGGCAAGCGCCTCGCTGCCATCAATTCCAATAAACAAAGAATTTACTACTGAGTAGTTGTGAGCGTTCAGAAGGCTCAGTGAAATGAAGTGGGTTTTAATTAAACGCCTGTTCACACAGAGCGTGTCACAAATACTTTGATCAAAGTATTTCGAGATGAGTGAGGTACAGGGTACAGCGCCACGCAGTTTAATAACATCCGATTTTCAAATACAAAGCAATTACTGTATAACGGTAGCGTTAATGACATGGCCGCATTCAGCTTTCATTACATAACCACCCATTTCAAATAAGTTTTCGAAATTAATAAATATTTCCTAAATATAAATCGGGTCGAGAATGTTAACGACCTTAATGGTGAAGAGAAAGAATTTGATTCCATTATCTGCTTTTTGAAGGCACAGCTAATTTGGGGATCGGGAGTTTTGTCTTTTGAAGAAGATTATTGGCGTGCCGTGGCGGGGCAGGGCGCGGCGGTCAGGCGGGCGGGACTTGACAAAGGATGAACATTAAAGTTTGCATCGATCTTCAGAACTCGACTCGGTCGAACTACAGACCGCTAATAAAGCTGGTTGTATCAAGTTCAAACTTCGCCGGCCACAAGTTACCACTGCTTTCATTACACCGTGGAACTCTGACAACTAGTTTTTTAACTTTCAGTTGAGTAAACTTCTCGAACGTTTATCTGCCAGTCGATTGTGCACCGAGTTATTCAGCGTAACAGTCCAAACAGTTATTGTTTCAATTACAAAAACTTGAATGAACTTAAAACATAATACGCTAGCAACACCGAGGAACAAAAACCATTTGAATTCTGAACAATCCCGGAGCAAACAAAACACTACGGATTAAAAAATTCAGAGTGTATCCCTTTACATTTTGTTTTCTTATTTTCATTCCGACCCTAACACTCCTTTATTATTTTTTATAGGTATTTCTGCGAGTTTTCCGGGAGGAAGAGTGAAATTTATCACCGAATGTGTAGAGGCAACCAAATGCCAATGTATTCTGGAAAAGATGCCTTGCCTACTGACGACAAATAAGATTTATTGCCGACTCTCATGCTGCATTTACAAGTGGGTTGCCTCGTTCCGTTACACACATTTATCAAAATATCATTAAGTCTACGGGGGGACAAATTTCTAGTGCTTACGAAGCATATTCACTGGCACATGCCAATACGAGTAACAAACAACTTGTATCGACATTTGTTGAGCTGGGCCAGCACAAATATTTATGTCGAGTATTTATTGTTATAATGTTTTCGAAAGGTAAAGAAATATCAATGCTGAGTTTACTTTTAGGGATATTACCAACGATTTATACAGACTAGGAAAAATATATTTGCTTATTTACATCAACAAAAAACATGTTTTATTTCTTTTTACTTTACTACCTTATTCGATGCTTACAAATTAGGTACTAACATCCCACGCAAAAACCAAGACATTAAGCAGACGTTAGACACTTAAAGACAACAGAAAAACATGCTCTATGCAAAAAACTACAGCTCTGGCATCGGCGGCAAACCATCTGAACATCACAGATGGCGCTTACGGCCGAATGTATGATGGTGTCAGTTTTTACGAGCAATCCGTCGACGCGAAGCCCGATCAGTTTCATGGGCCTCCGGACGACCACATAAAACTGGGCCAACTCAAGCAAGAAATGCCTCTTCACATTTTGATGACCCGTACGTAACTATTGCTGTCATTTTATATTGGTACTCAGACGCTGCGTAATCGTAGTGTTGCCGATACCGAGTATTTATTGTATGGCAAAACATATTTGGAAGCAACTGAATACACATGTGTAGTGGAAATTAATTTGCACCAGTGTCACAGCTTTGAAACTGATAATATGTTATGTATAACTTTTGTTCATTCATTCATTAATTTTGAGTAGGTTAGTGGCCAACCCTGGTGTCGGAGTTTTTGGACCGCCTCAAGGTCTCCGACATGATCTGACGATTGAAACAACCGGAACCGACTGCTTACGTGCCCTCCGAAGCACGGTAGCGCTCAGGTAGAAATACCACCATCGGCCACACATCCAAGTAGGGGCCAAGATGCACGTTGCTTAACATTTGTACTAACATAAAAGTCAAACGAGCACTGACTAACTATCAATAACTATTGCTATATACCCTACCTATAACTTACGAAACTGGTGGGTTGAAAGACCCAGGGCGGTAAGTAAATATACCTGGAATAAATATACCTGGACAAATTCACACACGGTTAATTAGACCCAAAGTAAGCTCTAAGCTTGTGTTATGGAATCTAATTCACTGATACTACTACTTATCCATACACAAATACTTTATAAGAATATATAATTGACACCCAGACGTCGTTGCCAACAACTATGTCTGCACATATTGTTGACTCCGGGCGGGAATCGAACCCGAAACCCCCGACACAGTAAGCGCTCTCACTGCCATTGTGCCAACGGGCTTATCAAAGTGTACCAATGAAACTATTAATCAATAAATAAATTTGAATCAATCATTAATGGAAAGCCGTCAAAGTTTTTCTTCAAAATAACGTTCCAGTTTTTAGGGTAAACAGAACATCACCCCGGAAACACGGCAACAAACAAATGGGGATTATAAAATTAACGTATGAATGCACAACTACCCCTGCGGCCGCCACACACGCGTGCGACGAGCAGATAATTATTTCATAAGCGGTTGATTAACCCCTAAACAATTCCCGGGAACACCGCCAGGATAAGCGCACACATTTACGGGCCATCAAGTGCTTAACTATCTATAACAAGAAGTTCAGTATTCGCACTTTTATTAGGTTCACTTAGATAGTCATAGATTTATTAGGGATCCAGTAGGACAGCTGTGAACTTTGATTTGAAGGTTTTGTAAACATTCATGCATTTTAGAAGTATGGCAGGAAATCGGAAATTTGAAGAATGTTGTACATACAATACATGTGTCACCACAGTACGCGATGGACTTTTAATTATTTCTGTATATTATTTACCAAATACTGAAGTATTATTAGCCTGTAATGTACCAAAAGCAAAGACAAAGGCTTCATTTCACTGAGAATAACCAGACAATAAGGAAGATTAGGCGTAATCACCACGCGAGTTGGTGCCTTGAACCCAGAACCCTTGTTGGAGATAAATACTAAAAATAATACCTTTAACAAAAACTATGGACATAAACATTAAAATACACTCTGTGAATATGCTGCTTAAAATTTTAAATTACCAACGAATTTTGTTGTCATAAAGGACTAGTGAATGCAATCCCTCAGGGCTTTAGTATCAGAGTTGAAGCACAAACAACATTACAACCAGATTCGGTCATCGTTAGTTGTTCATTTACCTTCCATTAGTTAAATATAGTTAGCAGAATTCCTTTTAGCATCGTCTGGACCTGAAAGGGTATCAGGAAAAAGCTTTTAGAGTTGTAATGTTTTCGTGTGTCTAGGCTAAATAGTTTGAGGAGTCGGTCGGTACGTACGGGCCCAGTAAGTAGGTCACGCGAGTTCTTCAATCGGCGTCTGATCAATAGCCAAAGTTAATCCATCGGTAAAAATGGATGAAAAGGTAATCGAGGTAGTCAAGTGTTTTACGGCAGCCGACGATCGCGGCGGATATTGCCGCGTTCTAGCGTCAAATGGCCCCGTTAAGTGTTTTTCATGAGATTGTTTTATATCCGATAATATTGTTACGGAGATAACTTTTGTACTGAACATATTCTTTAACGACTGTTTGTTTAAAGACAGTAGCTTTTTTAGCAGATACTAGTAAAGTCCCGCGGTTTTCCATGCGTTATGTCCTTTTTAAGACAATTTCGGGGTAAAAAGTAGCTTATAACCATCCTTTTGAATGTTGCAATCCAATACAAAAATCAATCAGATCGGTAGTTCCAGAGATTAGCGCGTTCAAACAAACAAAATAATCATATATACATCTCATCATTAGTTGACAATTTAACGACAATTTTAATCATAGAGCCGTCCCGGAGCTTCTAAATTATAACCACTTTATTCACAACAATACAAAGAGAACATAAATAAAAAAAGGTGTGAGACGACGGTCAGACCGAGGTGATTGAATAAGTGGTCCTTTTACCATAATGATGTGGTCCGGAACGAACAAAAAAGGAATCCAACACGCCCCTACGTACCTGATATGTCCTCCATTCTTACCGATAATAACATCAAAGTAGCTTATCGAATTAACAACCTGAAAAGGTTGACGTCATGTACTATAAATCTTTAGTAATACGACGTAACGAATTAACTGAAGGAATTAGTTCTTGAGGTGTGATTGGACGTTGGTAATGCAAAGTAATGGTAAGCAATGTGCAGTGCGGACACTTGATTTATTGCTAATAGCATTGCTGGGCGAACTACTCGTTAAATTGGCAGATGAACTTGCAAGCATAAGCATAAGTTCGAGTAGGTTCGTGGCCAACACTGGTGGGTTTTTTAAACTACGAAAAGGCCTCCGATTCGATTGAAACAACCGACTATTTGACGTGCTATCCGAAGCATGTTAGCGCTCAAATAGATCTTCCATTATCAGCCACCCAAGATATAGACCCACCAAATAGATATTCCATTATCAGGGGCCGAGCTGCACGACCCACATTAGCAATGAGCTAACTTCGCTTAGTCGAACCTTCAGGTGACCTGAAGACTCTCTAGCTCCGACACCAGGGTTGGCCACGGATCGATTCAATCTTACATTGGCATTTATATTAAGACTATTACATCTAAAGTTCGACACTACCTTAGGTCACTGTGTACATTTAGTTTATACGAATTCAGCTTGTTTGAAACCAGCCAAGCGGGTTATATTTCCTTCGAGCGTTTATATTTCTATACACGAGATAGAACAAAATGTACAAACAATATTAGAGCTGCGTACAATTTTAATTGATAGCGTCGGCAGTCAACCGAAACTTTACCGTAATACCAGTTGGCGACGCCAACGTATTTGTTTTACCGAAATATATTTTATAGACGAAATGCATTTTAGTTTTTCAAAATAAAATAGTTTGCAGCAAAATGTACAAACCTAACCTATACTCGTTAAAACAGAACTTTAATTTGTATTAAACTGAGTGTTTTGTTTGTTAATTGTATTATTTACTTTGTAGCAATCGCGGCGTAGTTTGACTAAGCGATGCTAACTCATTGCGATTGCTAAACAATGTGCAGTCTACTTGGCTGGGAGATCGATAGTAGCATTTTTATCTGAGCGCTTCAGTGCTCGTAAAATTGTCGGTCCCGGTTGTTTCAATCGATAGACCTTGTTGGAGGCCTTAATGCGGTTTAAAAAGCTCCGATACCAGGATTGGCCACTAACCTACTGACGAACTTACTTACTTTAAAACTGGATTCATATTTCTATTAAAACCTGATGTGACGCATTCATTACACAAACTTGAATGAAGCTCATCATAAAATGTTAATAGTTGGCAACACACACGACGCAACAGAAGTACTCGGAAACAAATTGCATTAAAACCTCAACCGTATGCTAGTAATATAATAATGAAAGTTTGTGAGGATGGATCGATGTTTGTTGGCCTTTTTCGGTAAAGCGACTGAATCGATTGAGAGTTCAAATAAGAAAATATCTTCAACATTTTCAGGTAAATTAGGAAATATACAGGCAAAACCAAGTGATTAGCTTAAGAGACTTAAAAATAAATAAAAGAAAAGTTAACTTGAAAGAGCTTTATCATCTTAAGAGAGCGTCCTTTCATTAAATTAAAAAACAAAGCGCCAAATAGAATCACAATCGAGGGAGGGGAGTTAGTTAAAAATTTCACGGCGGCGCATAGCTCACCTTGAGGACATTCGCTTAATTTCATTATGTACCCGAAAGCTCCGCTCCTTTGTAAAGCCGAGCCCGGCGTACAAAGCGGCGTACAAAAAGAATGTTTACCACCCGATCTGATAACTGGTTTACTGTGAAAGCTTAAAAGATGGCTCTTATCAAGTACTTGGATGTAAAATATCATTTGGGATTTGCTTTTAGGCTGTAAATCTGCGATAACTACCGAGTGAGAATACGTCAACTACTCTTTAATTTGTAGAAATTAATTTAAATTACATTAAGGTTTCAGGTTTCAACGCCTCGGTGGTCTAGTGGTATGTGCGCTCGCCTGCCAAAACTGAGGTCCCGGGTTCAATTCCCGGGTCGAGCGAAAACATGTTTCCTACTTTTCAAACATGGTTCGAGTTTGAGATCACCAACCCGCATTTGGCAAGCGTGGTGATTATGCCTAATCCTCCTCACTGTACTGATAACTTCAGTGAGATGAGAGGCCTTTGCCCAGTAGTGGGACATTACAGGCTAATACTTATACTTACTTACATTAAGGTTTCAGCTCGGTCTGACTAATTGTTATGTCCATTTCTTTTAAGATGCAGAAAATAATTCGTCTCCTGCCACCATGGACAGTTCCATGACGAAACTTGAGGTTTTTAATAACTATTTTATCCTCCTTAAAATGATTTGGAATGAATGGAACAATGAACTATCTATCTATATATATAAAATTCAAAGTCCTGACTGACTGACTGACTGACTGACTGATAATCAACGCAGAGCCTCAACCGCTATACCTAGAAACATGAAATTTGGCAGGAAGGTTATTCAAGTGAAGTAAATGAACACTAAAAAAGGATTTTCGAAAATTCCTACGGGAACGGGCTCAAGGCGGGCAAAGCCGCGGGGCGCTGCTAGTTAACTACAAAATCATTATTATCCTGCATCAAGCTACAGCCATAACCTCTCGAGGCTACCTCCCTCATAACACAATACATCAAGTAAATACTCCCGTGGAAATTAATTAAGATACCACACCATCTCCGTTGGTAATCGTGGTTTACGAGGCACACGACACGGCAGCGTGACCCTCACTTCCTGCACGCAATTTATGATCATACAGGATAACGTCTTTGTGGAAGCAGCAAAATGATGAGCGCGATCGTTCTCGCTTTGATCTTGCTAATTAAACAACGTTAGGAGAGTGAATTAATAAATCGTTAGCGTTTTGTTTGGGTTCTTTGGCAAAATATACAATTTAACGAAGGGAATCTAAACAAGCTTTTGGACAATCCTGGTGTCAGAGTTATTAGAACGCCTTAAAGAATAGTAACATTCAATGATATTTATACAAGTCAAATCAATAACACCAAGATAAATCATCCATATTCAGAAATGGGACTATTCCCTAGAAATGTATTCCGGCAAGTTGCTTCAGTTTCCATGCCGAAGTCACCTGTAGTTGTAACTCGATCACGATCAGAGTCTACCATACCAACCAACCACCGCCTCAGTTGGCATGCAGTTAAAATATGAAGTTTGCTTAACGCTCTAATGAGACTTGGAGTTGCTGTAATATTGTTAGAGGTTGTGTGTTTAGAAGTTACGCTGCATTCGTGTTGATTTTGAGATGAATGTGATGTATGAAAATATTGGTCAAGTTGCTACTTAGGTGTTCTGTGTAATGAAAAGCACAAAAGAACGATTTTCATCTATACAATAATCTGAGGATTTTTTTGTTTTTATGTTTGTTTGAACATGATATTCTCAGAAACTCAGAAAGTACTCATCCGATTTGAATAATTCTTGTTGAATCGGATAGCCACATTCAACGAGAAGACTATAGGATCCCGGAATTCCGACGGGAACGGGCACAACGCGAGTAAACCACGGGTTCTGCTTGTCTACCAAATAATTGTTGTATACGAATTAAGTTATAATATGGTTACAAGAACAGCGCTTTCAGTTACATAAACCGCAGCAGTAAGGAGTCGAGATAAGTGTATTGAATAACTTGATATCCAAGTTTCAGAGGTTTGTAATTGTATTTCTCCATCAATCATGACACAAGTAATCTCAGAACATATTGAAGAGTTTCTTTGAAGATACACAAGTACTTGTTTAGGAAGAACACATAATAAAAGGGTCTGCGAATCCCTAACGGGTGCAAATATTTGATCCTTCAATTATATTTGGATTTAGGATTTACGTGTTTACTGATATTTGCGGACGGTGTCTGCCATGTGAGGTTCCAAGGTAAATAATAGGATAAGGAAGATACATTGGAGATGTACGGAATTTACAGGTTAGGAAGGTTAGATCCAACATTTTCAAGGATATAATGAGTAACGTAACGTGTACGAAACGTAACGAAAAACGGGTTGAACGTCTTACCACCTGTTTTAAAAGTTGGTGAACAAGAAGCCAAGCATGAATACTCTTTAAAATTGTATTCATATCCTAATCCCAGTTTTATAAGTCGTAAAATTAGAAAAAATATGATGTCGGAATAAAATCCAATTTAACATTAAATTGCGCGATTCTGAATTAATTTTATGAATCTAATTCATTGGTGATGAGGCGGGCCATATCTTTTTATTGCATTGAGTGGGGAAATGAATGTATTATGGAATTACGAGCCTGCAGCGTTTTGTATCGGACGGGATATTTATTTTATTACTACCTGTGCTGTGCCTGGCCGGATGTCGGATACAGAATGTTTAAATTTCGAAATACATAGTATGAATTAGTAAACGATTTTTAAGAAAAAAAAATGGTTCAGTACACAATACAATTCTGTCTGTTGTAATTTCGAAATGGTATAGATTAATTGAAAGATACACTGTAACGTAGATACGTTTAAAGTAGCTAAGATATTTTTTCAGAACTAAATTCTGATAAATTTGTCATTTGGGATTCTGGTATCAATTGTTTCAATATGGTCTACCAAAAACACCTATTACAGTAGAGTAGATTAAAGAATAAAGTAGCCTGTATGTCCCATTGAAATGACTGTGTCACTATTTATTACGGCAAGGCAAAGACTTCTAAGCTCACTGAAGATTAAGTACACTGTAGCCCGTTACGATTGTTAAACAACGGACTGCAACGCGGCCTCTTGGACGGTGGCGTTATTCTATCTGAGCGCTACAGTGCTTTAGAGGGCACGTCAAATCGTCGGTCCCGGTTGTTCCAATCGATAGACGATGTCGAAGGCCGTTAGCCGGTCTAAAAGTCCGCCACCAGTGTTGGCAACTGGCAAAACGAACTGACGTACTTAATACACTGAGGATGATAAGGCGCAATCAGGTAATCGCTAGTTGACACTAAATTACATATATTACAACAGCCAAGCCCGACAATGATGTATTAGCCACTCTAAATCACTACTTTTTGACTCAAAACCAAACCAAATCTTAAAGAACCTGCGATATCATTAGTGAGGTGTGGGGTCAACGCCCTGGGACTGATAAGCAAGCTATGCAATGGTGCAACAGATTACTTAACAGTTAATACTTAACTATTGTTTGGTAGAAACGCCCATAGGTCCTTTGTTAGTTAACCGACTTAAATAAAAGAGAAGGAACGTATTTTTTATGATGGACTGAATTAGAAAAAGGAAAAGGTGCTACATATTGACATTTGAAAGGTTTAAGGAAGTTTGGATTGCAGATTAACTATTATTTCACCTGTGTCCCAGCGTATAAAAGGTACAGCTTATTGTAACATTTAGGATAAATGATTTACTGAAAATAATTATAACAGATGGAACAGATGTTCCTTTATCGAAGGATTACAAAATTAAGATTCTTTATTGTTAGTAAGATTTTGTCAACTAAAATAGAACATGAATGAAAACCTAAAGATTACTTAACAAGAAATTAAAAAATATAGTACAGTCAACCCAAACTAAAGTAGAGAAGTAGTGATTGTCTGATTATTAAACCATTTGAAAATACTCATTGAGTATGAAAACCATAAGGTTCTTAATATGGCTCAAAATGTGACGGACCTACCTTTACACTATTCAGATCAATAAAATATCTCCAATCAAACAAAAACCCATTAAACCATCAACGCTGACCCACTTTATACCTATATTAATAATCGAAACGTGATCCCATCGGTAGTCGCCCGCACAAACGCACCACACCTTGTCAAAGTTGATTTCTCAAACAAATCCAAAAAATCCGCCATCCGGGCTCGGCAGATGCGAGGAGTATAAAAAATGCAAGCACCTGCCCCAAACCCGACAGGTTGTAAAAAAAATGGGATAAGCAAGATGAACGAAAGGCAGGATCGCGAGCTTTTAACCGAGATTGGGTAGCAAGACGAGCGGGTGTCATGTACTCATGCCGGGAGGATATTGCGAATGCTACAATGTGTCTTCTGTGTTTTAGAATGTAAGGTGAACTATGATTTTAAGTGATGTCTAGACCGTCTGGAACTCGGACATGTTCTGACGATTGATGCATAGACGACTATAAAAGATTAAGTAGCACGGTGGCAAAATACAAATGCTAGGGTTGTCAAAATTTTGATTTTGAAACGGATTTAATTATGTATTGAATTTTAATAAAGAAAATATTACACAACAATCGGGTTGTGCCGGTGTTCGGCATATACTTACATATAAACAAAGGGAGAGTGGCTTGCTCATGTCAAACATCCATATAAGGTCTACAACTTTCGATATTGATGTTGCATCAACTCATGTGACCAAGATTTCTTTACATTGCTGATTGTGAATTATTTGAGTTTCCATAAAATAAAATAAAAATCCCGCTTGTACAGTTTTTGGGAACCGTGTGCTTATTTTTTTAAGTATAATACTCTAACAATCACTAATTAAACCTAAATTATGTTTATGAAAAGAGTACATACGACACATTAACTAAAGCTCCTTGCCATTAAATTATTTCTTCAAATTTCCCTCGGCACCACACATTTCACCAGACTCCACACTTGCATCAGTACGTTGAACAAGTGTTTCTGTTACCAGTAAGTCACGACTTCAAGAACAATGGCGTCTGTTTAGTCGATGGTTGGAACACAGCATCGTTCGACGTAGGCATTGTTCGTGATGTAACGTTGAAATTCAAATAAGGTTTGCTCAAGGGGTCGCGCCCGAGGCGGCGGTGCACTGGGTATGGAAACAATTCTAATAACTATCATACACTAGTGCGGGCGGTGGGTTTACTCGCGTTTTACCCGTGGGAATTTCGGGATGGAAAGTAGTATATGGCATTTTTATACCGAAATTCTCACGGAAACGGGTACAGCCCGGGTAACATCGCGTAGCGCTAGTTATTTAATAAACATGGCAACTGCGAATCGCACCTGAAGACTTCAAGCGCCTTCTGAGAAAATGCTCGCCAAATAAGCTTCGTTTTAACTAACACAACCGTAAAAATGTATACAAGTAAATTAATGTGACACGAGTAGAATTTAAAAACTTAATTAATACTCAAGTAGGAGAACCGTTGAAACATATTAAAATTAACGTGAAACTAAAAAAACTAATTTGGCTTAATTAGTTGAGTGAGGTTGCCAGATTTTAGCATTACAATGTAAAATGGAGTATGTTTTAATACAGCGTTAGTATTTGAAGATTTAATTTTAGACGTGCGCCTTTTGTATTACCCACTGTGACAGAGGATATTATTAATAATGTTATAATTAGCCATAAGATAGAGATAGCGAGTGGTAGAAGGTACTGAGAAGGTGGGAGAAAGGGCGGTTCGCGATGTTTAGCCCTTAGCCATAGATCTCACTGCAGCGCAAAATCCTACCTTCGCTTAACTTTTTCACTCTTAGGTGTATAAGGGAGGAGTTATCAATAATTAAGGGTTGCATTTGATCCTAAATTAAATAATTACCAGAAAAACATAAAAAACACAGAGCCAAATTGAGAATTAAAACTTAAAGTTAGCGATTTCCAAATAGCCCGTAAATCGTAATTAAAGTTCGCCGCTGACGTCTAAACATCCTTTGACGACTTTTATTTCTATTTCTTCAAAAACTTGATTTTGAACGTATGGGAGTGACCGGGACCATTAAATGGTCGGATGAATCAGACTGCAAACGAGGCATTAATATGCAAATCGGGTCTGTTTGGATATTCATATCGCGATATTTGGGAACTAAACGATAAAGTCTAGAATACATTTTGGGGCCTAAACCACAGTATAATGAGGAGTGACAATAGTCTGCTCAGACGTCGAATGTTTTGTGGTGAATTTTTATGTGTAAATTTTATCGATAAAGGTATGTTATAGATAGATAGATCTATCTAATACTAATATAATGCTAAAGATTTTTTTTTTGTTTGTGTCAACGCGCTTATTTCAGAAGCTTTCAATCCGATTTGAATAATTCTTTTTGTAATGGATAGGCACATTCAACGGGAAAGTTTAAGGCTATTTTTGATCCCAAAATTCCCACGGAAACGGGCAAGTTTAGATATAAAGTAAACTATTGCAATATATTCAATCATACTATGTTGATGGTGTCGGAGTTTTTGGACCGTCGCAAGGCCTTCGATATGGTCCAACGATTGTAACAACTGGGACCGACTGCATAACATGCCCTCTGAAGCACGGTAGCGCTCAGATAGAAATATACCACTTTCGGCCACCCATCCAAGCAGGAGCCGGGCTGCACGTTGCTAAACGATCGCAATGATCTGACATCGCATAGTCAGACCACGCCACGAGACGAAGAGGTCCTAAAATCATACAGTCCTGTTTTCGTACAAGCCATACTCTCCCATAAACGGGTTTGCCGAATGAATGGTGTGCGATTGTGATCGGAATTCATAATGAACGTAGTTTTAGGCTTCACTTAGTGATACCCTGCCTATTTAATGTGTCAGGTATTATTTTTGACTACATTGTGTCTGTATGTCATTGTGAGCATGAATATGAATCATTTGCCCACTTATTTATTCATTACTAGTATCGCCGCGCGAACTCACCCGCATTGTACCGGTTCCCGCGGGAATGTTCGGATATATGTATGTGTCCTATGTGTTATTCTAATGAAGTTTTAGTGTGAAAGACTAACAATCATACATAGATCCTCACCTTCATAAGTTCGGAGGATATTTATGTACTTAATTTGTGCAAGATGAAATATGTTCGTTACTTTGTCACATGTAGGTATATAAGCCTTCCCTGGAATTCAAATATTATTCAAGGATATTAAGATACAAAAAATATCCTGAATGGTCTAGTCACCCTCTAGTTTCAGCAAGATTAAAAACAGCAATTGATTTTTAATAACTATAGGTAACATAAATTACAGATCATCTATTTATTTAGACTTTAGTACCTACACCCAGGGTATGCAGTACAAAGTTTATAAAGACTAAACTGACAGATTCGATACTAACTGCAAAATATTTCCCACAAAAAAGATCTAACTTTACTTTATACATTATTACAAACAATTTAAAACTCTATTTCTCCTATCGTAAAGTCCTAATGATAAAACTCCACAGCTAATAATAAAACTCCAAAAACATTTTGTTTGCTCAATCAATTGGCAGTCATATGGTAGGCATTCACATGGGGATACTAAAAGATTTGAATGCATTTTGTGAATCTTAAAGGAGCAGAGAATCATTATTTGGTAGGTAGTTAGATAGTTTTAATTAGGTATTTTTTACCTACACACTTCAGTTTTGCAAATGTGCTAATTTAAACATTAGTATCTTCTAAAGGTAACAAATTAAGTACCTAGTTAAGTTTTATTACTTTTCCAAAATCAAAAAGGTTCTGATTTGGTTAGAATATTTTTGTCTGTAAAAGTGCATCTAACATCTAAGTACTATTTATAATATCTATGTATTAAATAGTAACCAAGCTTTAGTAAAAAGCAAACCGTTGCTCATTGTGCGAGTTCTTCTTGTGATAAGGGTTTGATTAGGTCATAAATCAAAAACCTAGATTTACAGTACTGTTGAATAACTAGATTGGAAGTCACAATGTTATGTTTTATAATCAAAGTTCATTATTTTGTTCACAAATGTTGTCTTATCAAAGATGGAAGATAGATTGTACAGTCCCCAAACATTTTAACTAGGCTAGATAATCATGGAGACAATTATTTTATAGAATTTGAAATTTCACCAGTAACAGTAATAAGATGGAATTATGAAGTGAGGTGCCTCATTGCATTATCTTGAAGCTAGGTGTGACAATACAGATGGTGAGTAATTATTTTTGTTTTGCACTGTAAATAGGTCGTCAACTCATCGCATGCGGCTGACTTTCAAAATACCGGGTAAGTGCTGATGTAAGCTCGATTATAGAACAATGTTTTTATTTTTAAGTGCATGAATCAACGGGCTCTCTCCGCGCCGCTCGGCGACACTTCCATGTGCGCGTGCCGTGTATGCACGAGAAGCAGTCAAGCCGGTCCAGACACCTACGCCATGGGCCTTCCACTAGGGCCGACGCATATATTAACGCCCAAGAAAACTTTCAAACTCGACCACATTCATGCACACAAAATAATATTTATTATACGCTTATTTATCAATAACATTTAAATAATGTATTTTAAACGACAAACAACATTAATATTTAGTATTTAGAAACGAAATAACTGATGATATATACAAAAACAATGTAAAAATAGCAAAATAAATAGAGACCTAAATGTGAACGTATAATCTTACCTTCATTGTCGTTGTTCTCGGCCGCATTGCACACCGAAGCCAACAAAACCCCGACGCACAAAACGCTCAGGAATCTCACAATCATTTTAAATGATTATTTATTATCACTCAGTTCACAGTTTTATCGAAAATAACAATTTAAACACTCGACATAATCAAAACGATGACACTCGCGCTGCTCAGCAGCGATCGGCCTTTCGCAAATGGCGGCGGATGACGGATGTGCTCATCGATTGCAGTCAAACCGGTCTGTTTACAGAGACAGTTCCGTTCAATAAAGTTAAAACAAAGATTGCCATGCAGAAAAATAGAGATTCCTGCTTTCAAGTACACAGTCAGTAACTGTAGGTTGGGTCAGTCAGTAGCACTGACCTCTTACAGGTCAGTGGTCAGTAGGCATGATGACAGTAACTACCTACCTAAGAATCATTGATAAAAAACTTGAGAGGTGTCAAGGGACACCCGGATGGAACGAAGTTTATTTATTATCAACAAAAATAATCGTCGCGACACCACACTGTTTAATGCGAAATAGAAAGACGAAACGAAAATATCTGGCTTGCTTTCTATAGGAGAGAGAGAGACAGACAGAGAAACAACATGCGCACGCCCAGAGAGAGACAGACAGAGAAATGTTTCATGTTTCTCTGGCGTCCGCATGTTTCTCTGTCTGTCTCCCTCCAACGCAAAAAGTGTCTTTACAACTTTTCGTCTTATTTTTTTCCGTCTAGCCATATAGCCCTTTCGCAACATGGAACTTCGTTCCAATTATATTTTTCCACAGGTCACACTAAAACCTCTACGATTGAATATAAAACCCTTGGCCTCTACAGTCTACATGACACACGATCTGATTCTTTGAATATGAATGATATCACTATCATTAAAACGGAGCACGGAGCAGGAGCACCCACTTGATATCACTTCTCTGATCAGATCAGACAGAGCGAGCGGTGTCAACTAGAAATTGGAATGGTTGCATCCAAGATCTGGAAATTTTGAGATTTCGCCTTTTCTGATCTGCCTGCACTTCTTCAGTCATTTCATTCAAGCCAGTTCTATTCAGCCTTTGATGATCTTATTTTGTTTTCAGTGATGATCATCTAACTCAAGCAGATGGTTAAAAAGATGTTGTCCATTTTCGTCATTATCTTGTATTTACTTATTTGTATTATATCAAAATATAAAATTCACAAAACAATATATTTTATTGCAAATTTTTTGCAGGTTTGCCCCCCTTTCCCCCTTTCCCTCCTTTTCTAATTAGCTAAGATTACCTTCCGTCAACTTAAACTGGGATCCGTGTCCGATCACTGTCGCCATTTTGCTTCTTGATCTTCTTCATCGAGTGGATTGAAGTAACGGGTAGGAGGCCTACCAAACTTAAAGTCTAAATTCATATTCCCGTGGCACCCCTGCAGCCCTGCCCGAGTTCAGCCCAGGGGTGCCACGAGCTCGCAAATAATAATAATAGCGACACCACGGGCGATTACCGAGTGCCCCAGAGAGTGGGTCAGGGCCCTCGTCTCCGGCGAGCCTTCCCCGGTCGGAGTGGACCCAAAAGGGGCCCGCAGGATTCTCGGCTCTGGCTTGCCTTCGCCGGCCGGTCAGAGGGGGGTCGTTAGAGGCACAGTCGTTATCGGCTGTGTGATCCGGGGGTGGAAGTGTTAAAGGGCATAACGCCGCGAGTAACGTTTAGAGAAAGCGCAGCACACCTCTCTACACCCCCGAGTCGCCAACACCGATGTTGCCCCCTTGCCGTCTTTATGTCGGCTGTTTTAGGGGGCCCATCTAGTGGGCGGCGAGCCACGGCCTGTCGCCAATAACTTGTTCTTACATGTTATGGCAGGTGCCGACCTTTTTGGAATTAATTAATAAAAGCCCCATAAGTAAGTAGAAAATGTTTATTCACTTAGATAACAGCCTATGCCTACATCCGCCATTGCAGGTTCGGGAAGTAGAGATCGGGATTCAGAGTCCCGTTGACAGCTAACTTAAAGTGTCATTTTTGACAGCTCCACAGACTAAATAATGAGTGAATGATTATTTCCAATACTCCGGCTCAAGATCAAGTCTAATTTATTTAATGGCAAATTAACTTGAACTTGCAAACAATAAAGTAACATATTAAAACTAGCAACACTCATGAGCTGTCACAATGACTGACATTTGACATTGACAACTGACTTAACCTAAAATTTTGAGGTTAACTTTCACGTGAATATAAAACAAGTCTGAAATATTTAAAGTTCAAGATTAAATACTCATATAACAATTGCGACAATTTAACACTATTTAAATATAAAGCTATATTTAATATAATCCAAGTGATTCACAGAAACTGTTATGTTTAACCTGACACAGTGACTTTGTAAGTATATCTGCTTTATTTTCACTACTACACACATATTTCAATGTAATTAAACCTTTGTTAACAATATCTTTGATAAAATGAGCTTTAATGTCAATGTGTTTAGACCTTTTACTATTTTCGTAACTTTCAATCATTTTAATTGTACTTTGATTGTCAATAAACAATGAACAAACTAAGTTTTTATCACAATGCAAATCTTTTAACACTTCTCTAATGAACACTGTTTCACTTACAGATAACGCTGCTGCATAGTACTCTGATTCTGCCGTGGACAGTGAGACTGATGACTGCTTCTTGGAGCTCCAGCTGACCAAGTTGCCTTGATGGAATATTGCAACGCCGCTGACACTCTTCCGGTCAATTTGTTCACTTCCCCAGTCTGAATCTGAAAATGCTAATAAATTGTTATTATCTTCTCTTCTATATACTAATCCTTTTTTTTTTGTTTGTTTCAGGTATCTTAGGACTCTCTTCGCGGCTGTCCATAAAGTTGGTGTTGGGCGTGTCATATATCTGCTTAAGAATCCAGTGGCATAAGCTATATTTGGTCGGCTTATTGTAGCCAGATACATAAGTGAGCCTATAACTTCTCTGTAAGGGATGTCATTCACCACTTCTTCATTTTCATTTATTTTTAATCCGACTTCCATTGGTGTATTGCATCCCTTGCAATCTTGCATTTTAAACTTTAATAAAATCTTCTCTATAATTTGTGTTTGTTTAATTTCCATCTTATTTTTAAACTGAGATATTTCCATTCCTAAGAATTTGCTTATAGTACCCATATCTTTTGCTTGAAATTCTTCTTTTAATTTTTGCACTATATTCTTTCCATCTCCAATCACTAGTATATCATCCACGAATATAAGTATGTATACATTTGTACCTGTGTATAGGCAGAAGTCGCTTTGTGATTGTTTAAGTCCATTATCTGTTAAGAATCGATTTAGCTTTTCATTCCAGCACCTTGGAGCTTCTTTTAATCCATATAAAGCTTTGTTAAGCTTTAAGACTCTTCCTTCTTGTTTATTTTGTACTCCTTCAGGATATTTAATGTATATGTCAGTGTTTAACTCACCATTGAGAAAAGCTGTAGGTATATCTAGCTGTTTTATGTGTAAGTTTTCTTGAACTGCTTTATTCAAAAATAGTCTTACTGTTGTTATCCTTGCAACAGGTGCATATACATTCTGTGTGGTTTCTTCCTGAAACCCCTTAGCCACTAGTCTAGCTTTCTTCGTGTTGTCAGCTTTAGTGCGGAATACCCATTTTGTATCTATCGCCTTGTGTCCTTTAGGAAGGTCGCACTCTTGCCATGTTCTTAGCTTGTTGTGTGCTTGCAATTCTTTGTTTATGGCATCTGACCATCCTTCTTTCTGTATGGCTTCCTCGTAGCTTACAGGATCTTCCGATAGCAGTGCATATGCTATGTTTGTCATATCAAAGTCATCATATTTCTTGGGTAATTTCACTTCTCTATTTGGACGTTGTTCTTGTTCCTGGCTTGTTTCTGTGCCTTCAGCTTGTTCTTCTGTATTCTCCGTGTTTGTCATATCCGTGTTTGTCATATCCATGTTTGTCATATCCGGTTTAGAGTCATTAGACTTTGAAGGTTCTTTTTCCTCATCTTCATCATAGATAACAGGTTGTGTAGCCATTTCACTTTCTCTATATCTGTAGTTAGACTCATCAAATCTTACATCTCGCGATTCTATTATCTCGTTGGTCTTCGGATCCCATAATCTGTATCCTGAACCACAGTATCCTATCATTCTCATGGGCTTCGCTCTAGGCTCTAGTTTGTTGGGTCTTGGAAAGATCATGCTCCAAGCTTTCGCACCAAACACTCTCACTTTATCTAAATTATTGTTGCCATACCATATCTTTGCTGGTGTGTCCCCTCGGAGTGCCTTTGTAGGTGATCTGTTTATAGTATAGGCAGCACATCTCATCGCCTCGCCCCATAGATACTTTGGAAGATTTGTTTCAAGTAACATAGCTCTGACTTTGTTTCCCAGGGTTAGATTCATTCTTTCGCAGATAGAATTTTGCTGTGGAGTGTAAGCGCATGTAGTCTCTTGAATGATTCCATGCTCTGCATAGAACGAGCTAAGATCGTCATTGAGAAATTCTCCACCTCTGTCTGTTCTAATTCGTCTTACATTGTTGCCATTATTTTTCATGATATTTATATATTTCATGATGTAGTCCTTCGCTTCACTCTTAGCACTTAGAGGATGAAGTTCCATAAAGTGTGAGTAGTCATCAATTATTGTTAAATAATATCTCTCACCATTTTGAGTGACAGGCGTCACGGGCCCTCCTATGTCACAGTATACTAACTGGCCTATTCTTTCGGTTCTTGGTACCGGATTTTCATTAAATACACATCGGCTTGCTTTTGCCTCCATGCATATCGTGCATTTTTCTTTAGATAGGGCTAAGCCTAAGATTTTCATTCCACCATAGTTAAGGTGTCCCATTCTTCTATGCCAAAGATTATCTTCTCCTGATACTAATGCATGTGTTCTATTAAGATTAAGTTTCATAGTAAACAACTTTCCATTACAGTCCCCTTGTATTTTTATGTTTCCTTTCTTTATTAAAGCTGTTTCCTTGTCAAAGATTACTTGAAGACCCTTTTCATTTAATTTCAGGACTGATAGAAGATTGTGTGACAAGTTGTCTATTATAAGACAGTCTTCTATAGTGACTTCATATCCTTCTTCAGACATTCCAGTAAGATTTCCTTTGTATGTAGCGGTCATGATGCCTCCATTGGCCGCTCTTATATGAATTTGTGATATTTGCTTTATGTTGGTCATATACTCTTCATATCTTTTGTTTATTAGATGGTAGGTTGATCCCGAATCAATTACAAGTTGGATTTCCTCTCTGTGGGCCTCTGTATCAGCTGTGACAGCTTGAGCTGCGACAAATGATATGGCATTTGAGTTGCTGTGCCTCTCTCCTATATTTGCGGCTCCTCTGGCCCCTCTGGCTCCTCTTGCTCTAAAATTGCCTCGGCCTCTGTAGTTATTAGATGTTGGTTGGTGTACATAGTTGCCATTTTTCTTCGGGCAATTGCGGGCAAAATGATTTAACCCTCCACAACTATAGCACTTCACTGAAGAGCTGTGAAACACATATTCACCTTTGGGTTGGTTGAATGCTGTGTGGTTCCTTTTTTCTTTTAGCTCTGCATCCAGTAGTTTGCTTTTTATAAACTCAACTGTGAGCTCTATGTTTGACATTTCCAAGGCTGTTACTAAAGTTTGATAAGCCTTCTCTACACTGAGTAAGAGTTGGCAGACCTTTTCTTTTTCATCTATTTGAGTTCCACTAGCTTCTATATCTTGTATCAACTTTTCGAATTTATTGAGGAATTCTTGTACATTTTCTTCCTTTCTGCATTTCAGGTTTATGAGCTCTCGCCTGAGAGTTAATGTACTCAGCGTACTTCTTCTCTGAAATACGGCTTTCAATTTTTCTACCATTTCATATGCGGTGGTAGCCCCCTTAATGTATTCTAAGTATTTGTCTGGGACTCCTTGGATAATTATATTTCTTGCTTTAGCATCGTGTTTGCTTGTTGCATCCTCAGTTTTGATTTTTACTGTTTCCTTGATGCCTTTTTCATCCAGTGCCATCTCAATCCTGAACAGCCAGTTTTCAAAATTTCCACTTTCTAGTTGCGGGATGTGATTAGTTGTCGTCGTCATTGTATATATTTGCTGAAAGTAAGAAGCCTACCCCTTATATTACACGCGTGACCTTTTTTATGGCCGTCGACCACGTTTTTCTTATTTTGTCTTATTTTTGACTTTCCTAAGCTATCCTGTGTCAATCTGACTTACTCATGGGCGCTGGGCCCATAACCTTTTGGAATTAATTAATAAAAGCCCCATAAGTAAGTAGAAAATGTTTATTCACTTAGATAACAGCCTATGCCTACATCCGCCATTGCAGGTTCGGGAAGTAGAGATCGGGATTCAGAGTCCCGTTGACAGCTAACTTAAAGTGTCATTTTTGACAGCTCCACAGACTAAATAATGAGTGAATGATTATTTCCAATAGACCTCTCTGCAATAACCCATTTCTAATCCATCCAAACTTCATTCCCATAGCCCATTCTTATTTCTTTAATTTCCTATTGCAAATCAAATTTAAAATCGGTTCAGTCGTTTAGGAGTCATACCAAGCTTCAGAGGGTACTCTAAGCAGTCGGTACTGGTTGTTTTATCGTCAAATGTGTGTGTCATGTCGTCATGTCGTCACTATTTTACTATTAACCCCTCGCATGCCTCTCAAAAAGACCGGGCTTGTCCCGTGACTCCAGGGAGAAACACTATATTATATAGGTACATTAACATGATTTAACACTTACCCGTAAATACGTCGCATAGGTAAGTAATTGAAATAATTAGAATGATTAGATGTTACGCAAAGTATTTGTTCCCATGAATCTATGCAATATTTATTTTAAAGAAATTATTTAAAAAATCTAGACCTTAATTGTGTGTGAGATTTAATTAAATAAGTGTCTTCGCAAACAACTTAGAAATGCAAAAAAAACAACTTGCCAATGAAATGCGTATTACATTTTGTGACCTGGCAGCACTGTAGTTTCGAAAGTTCAATTTCGCATGGCGGACGTGCAAGTGGATTGTGTTATTTGTTGGTGATAATTTCATTATTTTACTCGTTGTGATTCCCTATGGAAAGACTACTTCTGATGCTGCTATTCTTATGTGGTCGTGCTCTTTTTATTCCTTAACCTCAGATGATGTTAAAGTGTCGTTTATAGTTGTATTTGTGGGAACTGCATAGTGTTTCACAAAAATGGGAAAATGTGACGAAGCTAATGTTGAAGTTAGCATGGGGGACTCGGCGTCCCCCATGAAACCTGACAATTTTACGTTTACGCCGCCTCCGGAGGCCCCCGTCTTCGAACCAACACCGGAAGAGTTCCTGGACCCCTTGGCATACATCAGCAAGATACGACCCATCGCCGAGAAGTCGGGCATTTGCAAGATAAAACCACCAGCGGTAAGTCTTCCTTTGTCCCTTCAGCTTGGGATACCGACAATTTTATGTTATATGAGGGTTTTAACAAGTGAACAGTTGGTTTTACGTGGTTTTATAACCCTTAAACATCACGCCAATTTACGTGTGATGCAACAGTAATAACTCGAGTTTGACTCCTCATCGTTATCTGAATTTCAGTTTTGTTGTTCAAAATGTTATAATACGTGTCAGGGCGGGCCTGGGACGTCGTAAAAGTGATATAAAGTTATTTTGTAACATGGAAATGCAGTTGCATATTGTGTCTAAAATTGGTTGCCATTTTGTGTCGTGCCCTCCTGCCTACGATAGTTTAGATAAAAAAAGAACCACTGTTAGTTTTTGTCGTAAATAACTGTAATAATGAGGCTGCTGAAATTTATCAAAATCTTTGAATTGCCAGCTTGGCTGGGAAGATCTTGGGTTATTGTGAAGTGATGAAATTGCTCCTGACTAGAATAAATAAACCACATAAGACCTATATACTGTACTTTCCCTTGTAATGTTGTAACTGACCCAATTTTGATTGAAAACTCTTTGTCCTTACACCAATCTTTGAAAAAAACATATTATTTTTAAAAGATACCCAAAGTAGGTAGTTTTTTAACATGAGCATAGCTATAACTAGTGCCTAGATATATAATGCAACGCCTTAGAAGGTCATTCTGTAGAAGTAAATGACTAATGCTTACCATTTTTTGATAAAACTTAACTAGATTGGTTATACATTATTTGCATTTGAAATCTATTAACATTTTAGTAATAACCAAAAATTTCTTTGTGTTAATAATTTACCATTACACTATATTTCTCATTTGATTAGAATGAAAATATCATTCTTACCTGTGATTTGATTATTTTTATAATTTTCACTATTGAAATATGCTGTAAACCCCCATTACATCACATCCTTTTCATAAAAATTCTATGAAATTAACTCTTTCATTACATAGTAATTCATTAATTACCTTGCATGTGTTTATTTAAGTGACTGCTAGTCTGTCTTAGGATGTTATGGATCTTTTATTCTTTGTGGTTGGATTAAAACATTCAAATTATTTGATTACACAATCATGGTGTCTTAAATTCAGTTCCTTCGGTGACATTATACTTGTTTTCATTGTATTTACCCAAGTGGTATCTGCCGGCTGAAAAAGGCTAAAAAATAATATTATAACTTTTAAAAAAACAATGATTAATTATAATGTGACTCATTAGAATTTGCTTAGACTAGTGACAAGTACTGTAATTATTTGATCTCGAAACTTTGTCATGACATCTGTTTACATACTTTTACATCAATGGCGCTAATGGCTATAATTTTGCTCAGTTTAGTTGATTGCTAAACCCTAATTAATGCTTTCCTATCAAATCAGTTAATCAGCTTCCATCATACAAACTAGGGGTGGGGCGGTTAACTGTTAAATATATTAGTACCTAAATATGTTTAAGACACAAAAGCTGTTTGTGCAAAATTGTATTTTATCTTGCAAAATATAGACCACTATTTAAAACAACATCATGTTTAGTGAGATACTAAATAGATTTAAGAGTGCTTGTGCAATCTAAAGAGCTTAGTTTGGGTCTGGGAATCAGTTCTGTTCTCTACACATAGACTTGAATGTACTGATATCTTATACTTTCAGAGAGTAAGTAAGGTCGTTGTTCAATGGGGTTTTGCAGGCTGTTCAGTTTAGTACAGGATTTTCCTTTGTAGTTTACTGGCATATTATTCTAACGTTTAAAAAGGTCATACAAAGAATGCTAGCGATTTACTTTTAATCACCACGCATGTGTAACGCGGGTTGGTGATTTCAAACCTGAGCGAAGTTTGTAGAGTAGGAAACATGTTTTTGCTTTACTATTAATTGAAACATATGTTAATGTCATTATTATTAGTTTAAACAAACAGTAGCCTCCGTCGTACGTAAGTTCCCGTTTAATCTAATAATAATTTTACCAAACTATTCTAAAAAAACCTTGTACCTATAATATTACCAAACTATTCACAAAGTAGCTACAATCATCTGTCATTGCATAGGTAAATCAGTTTTGTCCCTAGGTACATTATTGGCAGCAACATAAGCTTTAACATTTGGTTACAAATATGACGGAACCATTTACTAATTATTTGAATTTTTGGAGTATTAGACTTATTATTTACAAGCTATATATTATATTATATGCCTCGAAGCCGATTTCGGCTACAATGACTGTAATCTCTGTTAGTTTATGGACTCGATGTGTCCGTGTCATGCGTCCTCATATGACTGATGTAACCAATTTCTGTGGTAAAAGTGCGAAGACAGGGGTTACACATAAGGCCTAACATCTCACTTAAAACTCATACATTAACTTAAAGTGCAGATGTTTTAGTGATGGTCCGTTCAGCCTTGTAACATTGTGTGTTTACGATGAATAATGCATACGCTTAATATATTATGTTCGTAAAACATTTAAGACTGAAATATGTAATGTAAAATCAAATCAGTATTACTTCTGTATTTAGTACTGTTTCAACAAGTTTTTTAATATAATTATAGTTATCTATGCTATGTTCTGTTAATGTACCTAAATGTTTATAAAGTTAAAAGAATTATAATACAAAAACGAATACCTAACTAATTTTTTGTTTGTCTTTTTTCCTCTCAATCATATATAATGTACTTCAATAATAACTGGTTGTTGCTCGGGCTAATTGTAATTTATTTTATTTGCCTAATGAGAGACCCTACGTAACCTAGTTTAAGATAAATAAGTTCTATGTAATCCCCATCCCTGTAACTAATTAATTCATATGCCTTATAGTGAATACATATGTTTTTTAAATGGAGAGCAGTAACCAGCATCCGCATAAAATGCAAGACAGAATATACTAATATGCATTAACTAAAGTGAAATAATCTTATTGATTTAACTAACATATAACTAGCTTTAATCAGAAAGCTCACACGAAAGTTAGAGACACCGAAATACATAGGTAAAGGCAGCAAAATGGTGACGTATGGCACTAATGCTACAGAGAACTAAATAACTATTAAAATTGGGTGCAATCCAATATTAATAAAAGTATTGTAAAAGTTAGATAAAGAAGGTCTGCCTTAAAAAGCTCCTATGCTGCAAAAAAAGGCTCCTACACTCACTGAAAATCTCACCAGGAATAGGATGCCCTGTTTGCCTACAGCGGGTGGGTGATGGGCCATGCCATGGTTGAACAGTAAATTAAGAAGTATTGTAAAGATCTCAATATCTAATAACCTGAATTACTTTCAGCACTGGCAGCCGCCGTTCGCTGTGGACGTAGACCGTCTCCGGTTCACTCCTCGGATACAGCGACTCAATGAGTTGGAGGTATGTATTGTTTTCAAATCATATATTCCATTTTATAGTATCTGATAGGAATCATTTTATATTTTCAAAGTATTAAACTAGTATTTGCCCTTATTTTGCTCAGGTTAAGATTTGGTACGAGCTCATGGATAAAAAGTAGCTACAATTTGTCCTCTCAAGGCAGTCTGTTGGTGAAAAGTGCATGAAAATCCGTTCAGAGTTTAGTTTTCGTCAAATGAACACTGTGTGTACTGTAATATTATTTACTACCGGCGCCCCCCGGCTTAAGCCGTGTTGTGATCGATTCTGTGGGAATTATGGGATTTAAAATAGCCTACCATCCCGTCGAATGAGGCTGTCCATTACAATAAGAGTTATTTTAATCGGATGTGTAGTTTCTAGTAAAACAAAACAAAGTCTCTAACAAAATAGTAAAAGGGCGAAGTTCCTTAAGAAAAAGAAATCGTATGTTTGTTAATCATGACTCATGAGTTATATGTAAAGGTGGTAATTAATAAATACCTATATAAATACCTACCTATTTATGATTAATAAATTGTCCATCCACTGAACACCCCACTTCTGACACCACCAGGCCATCACCCGCGTGAAGCTGAACTTTCTCGACCAGATCATCAAGTTCTGGGAGCTGCAGGGCTCCGTGCTCAAGATCCCCACGGTCGAGAGGAAGCCGCTCGACTTGTACGCGCTGCACAAAATCGTCAGGGAGGCTGGTGAGTCCGGGTTTAGTTAATCTTATTAATTTTATTAACTTTGGTGAGTATATACATTTCAAAAACGTTGGGTATTTGTAATAATATGTTGACATATTAAACGTAGTTCAAAAAGGTCCTGTATTTGTAAGAATATTTAGCTTTTTATTAGTTTTCAGAAGGAAGGTTTATAATATTGAGTGCGCCCTCCTAAGAGTTATTGATTTATTTGATGATTGATTGAAATAACTGAACAAGAAAGAACACTTCTGTGTTCTTCTTCATCGATAATTCAAAACTATACAACATCTTTAAATATCACAAATGTCCCATTCCCCATTATCTTCCGACACTCCAATAATTGAGCTCACCTCACATAAACCTAAACTCACCCACCACCCTACATTCATTCATTCGGAGTAGGTTAGTGGCCAACCCTGATGCCGGAGTTTTTAGATTGCCTAAAGACTTGGAAGAAAAATGGTGTGACGATTGAAACTATCGACTGACCGAACCGACTACTTAGCGCGAATTAGTTAAACTACAATACAAAGCAACTTCCACAGGTGGTTTCGAGGTGTGCACGTCGGAGCGGAAATGGTCGAAGATCGCGCGCCGCATGGGCCACCCGCAGGGCAAGGGCATCGGGTCCATCTTGAAGAGCCACTACGAGCGCATCCTGTACCCGTACGACGTGTTCAAGAGCAACGGGGCCACTGGAGACAATAAGGAGACGGTGAGCGCTGATCCTGTAACTATTTAATTTATATAGGTCATAATATAAGGTTTATCAGTATCATACACTAGCAGCGCCCCGCGGTTTTACCCGCGTTGTGCCCGTTCCTATGGGAATTTCGGGATAAGTAAGTACGACTAGGTCAGTGGCCAACCCTGGGATCAAAAATAACCTATAACCTTCCCGTTGAATGTCCAATCCATTACGAGAATAATTATTATTGAAATCAGATTGCTAGTTTCTGGGTTACAAACAAACAGACTTACAAATACCTCTTAATATTAGTATAGATTTTCATTGATGCCCTTGCCCAACGAGAAGCATACAAAGTGCCTTCCTTGCCTACACACATCGTACCTAATCACAACCAGCAGGTCTCAAAAATACTCATAAAACCGGCTTCACGGCAATGTTTGTTGTAGAAAATCGAGGTGAAGCCGGAGCACACGCCTGAGAAGGCGCCCAACGCGAGCACGCGGAGCCGCTCGGCCTCCAAGTGCCCGCCGGGGCCCGCCGCCACGCCGCCGCCCGCCCGCCCGCGGTATAAGGTGAGCCTTCACTTTCACTACAGGGTATCACTAACTCTCATCATCTATCAGTTGCAGTTAATAGCACTCGACTTCCTTACTGAAAGTTTTCCTCTACCACTTTCGATAGTCGAAAACTGATGTCAATCACCGAAAATCCTATTTCTTTAAATTACTATAGTAATTAAATTAAAATAGCCTTTATTTCCCATTTAACTTACATAATATGTAATATGTTTTCAAACATCGAACAAAAGATATTTCGCAGTAACAAGTTATCGCACTATGAATATCCCCATCAATGGTGAAACTAAAAGTGTTATTGAATGTGTAATTGTAATAGTTGTTGGTGGTACAGGGGGCGGAGCCCGAGCCGGCGGCCGAGGGCAGCCACACGGAGGGCGCGCTGCCCGGGCTCGACAGGGGGAAGACTCCGGTCAAGGAGGAGAGCCCCGAGACCCGGCGGAGTGAGTCTACCGGCCATTATACTCTACTAGCAGCGCCCAGCGGTGCATCCGTTCCCACGGGAATTTCGGGATGGAAAATAACCTATAACCTTCCCGTTGAATGTGGCTATCCATGCAAAAATAATTATTGAAATCGGTTTGGTAGTTTCTGAGATTAGCGCGAGCAAACCAACGAACAATATTTTCAGCTTTAACACATTTGTATACATTTAATGAGTTAGTGCATAAGGAGGTTCTCAAGTCGGATAAATAGTGTTATGGTAAAGTTAATTACAAATATGTTTTCCTGTTGACGCTCTATCAAATATTCGGGCACTTTCAAAGCTATACGTTCAAACCTTCGCGCATACAAGACGTCCCGTCCAATCAGCGGGCAAGAACTAACATGTTGTCCTGATCAGTTATGATATGAATTTCAATTCTCGTCCGAAAAATTGATTATATGAAAGAGGAGGAGCAGACTACTATGGAGTCTTTTGAATTTAATATAATGGCATTGTCCGAGAGGCACTCTGATACCAGGGGTTTATTGGCCCATTATTGTGGCTGACCGGCCCTCCAAACAACCTCACTCTCAGATCAGAGGTCCGACTGCATTCCAGCCAGATATGTGTCGCTTCTTACACATGGCAATCCTCGCATAGAGGTGATGGTTTAACAGCCATCAGATAGAGGAATGTGTGAGTGTGTTGTGGTTGTTGATGGATCGGTGTGTGTGTGCAGGTCCGCGCGAGAACAAGTGGGTGGCGTGCGCGCCCGTGTCGGCGCGGCTGCGCGAGCACCGCATGTCCAACATGACGGTGTCGGTGACGCCCGCGCCCGCGCCCGACCCGCTCGCGCCCTCGCCCGACGACCCGGTACTCCACACCTCTCATTCTTTTTTATTTTTTTTATTGTATATCTCATTCATTCATTCGTTCATTCATTTCGTGTAAGTCAGTAACCATTTAGTGGCATTTCTATCTGAACGATGCCGTGCTTCGGAGGGCACGTTATCTCTTATCTCACCTTTCTCCAACAATAATCAATATAGTGGATCCAAGACTTTGATTTGGTGGCTAGACCTTGGTGAAAATAGGTTTTATCAGGTGCAATGTGTTGAGTATGGCTCAAATGATATTTGGAGGTAGTTAACGCCCCGTAGAGCTCTCAAGTGAATGACGCGATAACGCATACATTCTTATTGAACTGTGAAAATCACTTTGATCTATCTTTGATAATCTGACATCTAGTTTTAGCCTTGTGGACCCCACTATATCTCCGTGTGGTTATCGGCGCATGTTCCTGAACAATGTGTCGTGTATGTGTAGTTGGCGAAGTACATGTGCCGCGTGTGTGGGCGCGGCGACGTGGAGGAGCAGATGCTGCTGTGCGACGGCTGCGACGACTCGTACCACACGTTCTGCCTGCTGCCGCCGCTCAGCATCGTGCCCAAGGGCGACTGGCGCTGCCCCGTCTGTCTCGCCGAGGAGGTACACACAGTACACAGTACACTACACACAGTCTCACACGCGGCGACTCGGACCACACGTTCTACGCACAGATACTAATGAGCCCTTGCCTCGTCACCAGGTATCGAAGCCGGCGGAGGCGTTCGGCTTCGAGCAAGCCTCCCGCGAGTACACTCTGCAACAGTTCGGCGAGATGGCCGACCAGTTCAAATCTGACTACTTCAATATGCCTGTACATGTAAGTATTTATATTTTTATTATATTCAACTGTTGTTGAGAGTTCTGCTCTGCCTCACCAAGGCTCCATACTCTAAGGCAAAAATGGTAGGCTGCCCTTATTTATTATCTTTATAATATATAAAAAGCAAACCTGACTGATTGACTGACTTACTTACGTATTAACGCACAGCCGAAACTACTGCACCTAAAAACTTGAAATTTGGTACAGACAGAGGTTTCACGATCTAAGGGAGCACAAAGAAAGAGTTTTGTGAAATTTAACCCCTAACATGGGGTTGGGGTGGCTATTTCACCGGAAACGAAACGACGGCGGCCGCTAGTTACTGATATACAGATATACTTGAAAAATCCGGTCGATAACCTCAAAGAAACAAACGGATAGACGGGAGAGGCAGAGACAGAGATTGGTCGTCATCGGAAAGTCCCACACTCATTAAAATAACTTTATAGATGGTACCGACGTCGACGGTGGAGAAGGAGTTCTGGCGGATAGTGTCGTCGTTGGACGAAGACGTGACGGTGGAGTACGGGGCTGACCTGCACTCCATGGACCACGGGTCAGGTGAGGCGGCGGGGGGGAGTGGTAGTCGTGACGGGGGAGTACGGGGCTGACCTGCACTCCATGGACCACGGGTCAGGTGAGGCGGCGGGGGGGAGTGGTAGTCGTGACGGGGGAGTACGGGGCTGACCTGCACTCCATGGACCACGGGTCAGGTGAGGCGGCGGGGGGGAGTGGTAGTCGTGACGGGGGAGTACGGGGCTGACCTGCACTCCATGGACCACGGGTCAGGTGAGGCGGCGGGGGGGAGTGGTAGTCGTGACGGGGGAGTACGGGGCTGACCTGCACTCCATGGACCACGGGTCAGGTGAGGCGGCGGGGGGGAGTGGTAGTCGTGACGGGGGAGTACGGGGCTGACCTGCACTCCATGGACCACGGGTCAGGTGAGGCGGCGGGGGGGAGTGGTAGTCGTGACGGGGGAGTACGGGGCTGACCTGCACTCCATGGACCACGGGTCAGGTGAGGCGGCGGGGGGGAGTGGTAGTCGTGACGGGGGAGTACGGGGCTGACCTGCACTCCATGGACCACGGGTCAGGTGAGGCGGCGGGGGGGAGTGGTAGTCGTGACGGGGGAGTACGGGGCTGACCTGCACTCCATGGACCACGGGTCAGGTGAGGCGGCGGGGGGGAGTGGTAGTCGTGACGGGGGAGTACGGGGCTGACCTGCACTCCATGGACCACGGGTCAGGTGAGGCGGCGGGGGGGAGTGGTAGTCGTGACGGGGGAGTACGGGGCTGACCTGCACTCCATGGACCACGGGTCAGGTGAGGCGGCGGGGGGGAGTGGTAGTCGTGACGGGGGAGTACGGGGCTGACCTGCACTCCATGGACCACGGGTCAGGTGAGGCGGCGGGGGGGAGTGGTAGTCGTGACGGGGGAGTACGGGGCTGACCTGCACTCCATGGACCACGGGTCAGGTGAGGCGGCGGGGGGGAGTGGTAGTCGTGACGGGGGAGTACGGGGCTGACCTGCACTCCATGGACCACGGGTCAGGTGAGGCGGCGGGGGGGAGTGGTAGTCGTGACGGGGGAGTACGGGGCTGACCTGCACTCCATGGACCACGGGTCAGGTGAGGCGGCGGGGGGGAGTGGGAGTCGTGACGGGGGAGTACGGGGCTGACCTGCACTCCATGGACCACGGGTCAGGTGAGGCGGCGGGGGGGAGTGGGAGTCGTGACGGGGGAGTACGGGGCTGACCTGCACTCCATGGATCACGGGTCAGGTGAGGCGGCGGGGGGGAGTGGTACTCATCGTCGTGACGTCGAAGGGTTAGTGGACCCTGGTGTCTGAAGTTTTACAAAGAATAAACATCTCCACTTCCACAAGTTTTTTCCAACTTACACTGTCACCGATATTGTTCTGGGCACATAATTAATATTATCGTTTCGTGACGGAGAATAAAATCATCTAAAATATTTGATAATATTTTTCATTAAAATGATATTTAGTTTTATACATCACTAGCCGCGCCCCGCGGTGTTACCCGCGTCGTACCCGTTCCCGCGGGAACTTCGGGATAAAATGTATCCGATGTGTTATTCTGATGTATAACCTATATTACTGTAAAGTTTCATCCAAATCCTCATATAGTATACAGTTTGATTTACATAGTTAAACGCGGAGCCGTGCGCACAGATGAATTGTACAACATAAACATTTAAATGTCCCCCCCCAGGGTTCCCCACGAAGTCGTCAGCCGCGCTGTACCCCGGGGAGCAGCAGTACGCGGAGAGCAGCTGGAACCTCAACAACCTGCCCGTGCTCGAGGGCTCCGTGCTGGGACACATCAACGCCGACATCTCCGGGATGAAGGTAACGGACTTACCACTATAGCCGACTTTATTTATAGCACACTAGCAACGCCCCGCGGTATTACTCGCGTTGAGTACCATTTCGTGGGGATTTCGGGATGCAAAAGCTTATAACATTCCCCTTGAATGTGGTCTTCCCATTACAAAAAAGTAAAGAAAAGTATTAATTAGCCTATTATGTGGAGAGGATATCACTTTTTCGACTGCAATATATTCAAATTCAATGGTTACAATCATTTATAATCGTCAGCTTACAATTAAGTTAACGTTAGTTCCCGACGCGCCACCTACTAAGAAAGTTCAAAATGCATTATATTTGTTAGTATAGTAAGTTGTAATGTGTGTGCAGGTGCCGTGGCTGTACGTGGGGATGTGCTTCGCGACCTTCTGCTGGCACAACGAGGACCACTGGAGCTACTCCATCAACTACCTGCACTGGGGCGAGGCCAAGACTTGGTGAGACATGCACATACACACTTATATGTACACTTCACAATCATACACATACATGAAAAGCCCGTTGGCACTGTGGCAGTGAGTGCGCTTACTGTGTCGGGGGTTGCGGGTTCGATTCCCGCCCGGAGTCAACAATATGCGAAGACATAGTTGTTGGCGACGACGTCTGGGTGTAAATTATATATTCTTATAAAGTGTTTATGTATATGTAGTAGTATCAGTGAGTTAGATTCCATAATACAAGCTTAGAGCTCTCTTTGGGTCTAATTAACCGTGTGTGAACTTGTCCAGGTATATAAAATAAAATAAAATAATAAAAAACTTGAGAGGTGTCAAGGGACACCCGGATGGAACGAAGTTTATTTATTATCAACAAAAATAATCGTCGCGACACCACACTGTTCAATGCGAAATAGAAAGACGAAACGAAAATATCTAGCTTGCTATAAGAGAGAGAGAGACAGACAGAGAAATATGTTTCTCTGTCTGTCTCTCTCTGGCGTGCGCAAGTTTCTCTGTCTGTCTCTCTCTGGCGTGCGCAAGTTTCTCTGTCTGTCTCTCTCGCGCATGTTTCTCTGTCTGTCTCTCTCTGGCGTGCGCAAGTTTCTCTGTCTGTCACTTTTGACCACAAGTGTCTCGCGACAGGTACGGCGTGCCCAGCTCGAAGGCGGAGCAGTTCGAGGCCGCGATGAAGGCGGAGGCGCCGGAGCTGTTCCAGCTGCAGCCCGACCTGCTGCACCAGCTCGTCACCATCATGAACCCCAACATATTGATGAAGGCGGGGGTGCCGGTGTACAGGTAATCAACGTCAGAATATTGTTACTTTTGTTTGACGTTAGTAATGTAGGACTATTAGGGTGGATTGTTCCTAACAATCGGTTATTATCTTTAGGTTATCTGTTAAATACAAGGCAGTGTTTCGTAACTTAATTGACAACCTGTTAAAGTAAAAGTTATTATTTGGGCGGCCAGTAGTCACGATTTTTCGTTTTCTTACGTTTGTTGAGGACATTTTGTGCTAGCGAGCGTAAGTTGAAGCCCTTTAGTATACTGACTAAGGTATCTTTAGCATCGCTGTGTGCGCGGCAGTCAGTGTCACGACTAACAAGTATATCTATGTTGTAAGCCCCGACTGATGTTTTTATTCAATCATAGCTAAAATCAATATGCGAGCACCTATTAAACAACCAAAGGAGATTAAAAATTTGTGAAATTTAAGATAAAATGTAATGCAAAGTAATATTTCGGTGTGTGTTGATGCGATACCATGGTGCTACTCACAGAACACATAAACAGAGGTTAGAATGGCGATCATGCGCCGTTCGTATGAAAACCGGTGTCGCCGAATCCGCCCCACCTTTCACCGCCAGTGCATCTGTGCGTAATAAATATGAAGCTTACGCACATATTTGCAATTTCAAATCTAGCCTATCTTAGCGCCGCGCCATCACGCGATTTCAAACGGAACCAATCATGCGCATGCACGCACACTGATGCACATTTTATAGCTTATGTATGAGTTTGCGTGTAAACTAAGCTAGTGCTTGACTATCGATAAACTATTATCGATGTTGAATTATGGGTTTTTACAGTTGCATACAATACAAAAGTAAGGTAGTAGGTACGTCGAGCGAGAGTCAAGTAAAATAAAACAAATTATACTATTAATGACATTCAATTTATTGACCTTGAAACAAAATATATTTAGTTAAAAGTTGCCGTTTCGTTTGTTTTCCTAAAGTATTTTTTAGTAAATCCAGTCTTCTCTACCTGTTGCAGCGATCCACTGTGCTCGTATTACCGAATCTTTCGGAAAACTAAAATAAATGTATATAGAATAAAACATGAAAATCTGGAATGCAACAAAATTACAGATGTGGAATTTGAACCTCGGACCCCCGGCGTACCATCTCGCTGCTCTAACAATTTGAGCTACGGTATAATGAAATCAACTGCCGAAAAAATAAAAATTCTTCATTTGTAAAATACGTCAATGTTCTTTATACTTTATTTTTCATGCATAAAACATTAAATTCACCTGGCCATATTCACATTATTTAAGAAAGTTGTTTTTATTATAACTTCGAAAGAATCTATCGATATCATCTTTTACTGCGCCCATCACTAGAGCTAGTACCGCGTTGCAGTGCTTTACATTACGCGTTCTAACTGACGTGTAAAAATAACGAGCACATGCAGCCCGTAATGTATATTTTTTGTGAAAAGAATTATTTGAATGACATTTTGAAGGATTTTGACTAAAATATAGTATTTACTAGAAGATTTTTTACTTACCGATGAAAAGAAATGCTTCCTTTGTTCAAACTAAGCACTTGGCTTCTAGCTCGGCAAGTTATTATGGCACATGAAGGCATTTTCGCTCAAATTTGTCGCAGTACATCTGTCCGTTAGCGTTCGCGAGTCACTAAACGGTGCGATCGCGCGTTGTCGTACAAATATGAGCGTTCGCTCATATCCTTGGCGCGCCTGCCCCGCCCACATCGCCTTTCTAACCTCTGTTTATGTGTTCTGTGGTGCTACTATTCCGCTGTGCAGACTGGACCAGCACGCGGGCGAGTTCGTGGTGACGTTCCCGCGCGCCTACCACGCCGGCTTCAACCAGGGCTACAACTTCGCGGAGGCCGTCAACTTCACGCCCGCCGACTGGGTGAGCAGCACACATATCACTCACACAACACCAACACTAACTTTTCAATTTGCATTCAAAATATACACCTTTAGTCTTACTTACTGACACACCTACTTAACACTTTAGGCGACTATCATATTGCACTGCGAAACGCTGTGGTTCAGTACATTGTAGCGATTCGCCGCGCGACCACGCGGTGTGTGTGTTTGGCTTCTCCGGTTAATTAGAGACTAATGCGACGCAAGATTCATGGCGTACGTGGTTCCGTGAGATATTCCCCTTAGCAGAGTTACCACTCTACAAATAGGCTAAGTTTCTCGCTGTAGTTCTGTATACTAACCGTCGCATGATGTCCACAGTTGAAGATGGGGCGCGAGTGCGTGCTGCACTACTCGACGCTGCGGCGCTACTGCGTGTTCTCGCACGACGAGCTGGTGTGCAAGATGTCGCTGGAGGCGGAGGCGCTGGGGCTGACCGTGGCGCTGGCGGCCTACCGCGACATGCGCGCCATGCTGCACGACGAGCGCAAGCTGCGCAAGGCGCTGCTCGACTGGGTGCGACCCCACCTCATGTCCCTCGTGGTACTCCACCACTTCACCGCTACAACCTATGTGTCTATGTGCGGCAGGGCGTGACGGAGGCGGAGCGCGAGGCGTTCGAGCTGCTGCCGGACGACGAGCGGCAGTGCGCCGTGTGCAAGACCACGTGCTTCCTGTCGGGCGTCAGCTGCGCGTGCTGCGCCAGCCTCGTGTGCCTGCGCCACTTCGACCAGCTGTGCGCCTGCGCGCCCGCCCAGCACAAGCTCAGGTGGGCTCATATACGTAGCGCTCGGGCCGTACTTCGATTAAACGATGTGAGTTCATTGCGATTGTTAAGCAACGTGCAACTGGACCTCCACTCGGAATGGTAGCCGATAGTGGCATTTCTATCTGAGCGCTACCGTGCTTCGGAGAGCATGTTAAATTGTCGATTCCGGTTCGATCGTTAGTCCATGCTTTTGGGCGGTCTAAAAACTCCGAAGTCAGTGTTGGGCACGGACCTACTCGAACGTACTCACGTGAACGTATTCCCAGGTACCGGTACACGCTGGACGAGCTGCCGGTGATGCTGGAGAAGCTGAAGCGCAAGTCGGAGCAGTTCCGCGAGTGGGCCGAGGCGGTGCAGAACGCGCTAGACCCCGACACGCCCAAGACCTGCGACCTCGACGGGCTCAAGGCGCATCTCCGGAAGGCTATCGACTTGAAGGTACCGCCACCATCAGTTTACTTAACTCACACGATTTGAAATCATTTTACTAAATGAAACGGGCTTGTATTAAGGATAACAATGATAGTTATATATAGATAGATGACGTTTATGAATAACGCGATACATCTATATGACGGTAAAATCACACATAACTTTCTTCTCACACAGATGCAAAAAACCGAGCTCGTACGGGCATTAGAAACGGCGGTGGAGGACGCGGAGAAGTGCGCGTGCGTGATCCAGCAGCTGGACCTGAACAAGATGCGCACGCGCACGCGCCAGCACGACCCCAAGTACCGCCTCACGCTGCACGAGCTCACGCTGTTCGCGCAGGAGGTCGACAGCCTGGCCTGCGTGCTGCCCGAGGGTAACGCGTGCCCTCCACTACCAACAGTCAGCTTTACAACTAATAAACTCTACATCATAGATGATAGCTTATCACCACATGTCTGTGTCACACAGGGTCGGCGGTGAAGGAAGTTCTCCGGCAGACGTCGGAGTTCGAGGCGCGCGCGCGCGAGCTGCTGGCGCGTGGCCTGGACGAGCTCGACGCCGCCTACCTGCGCGAGCTGGACGAGGTATGCGCGGGGACGGGTGCGGCAGGGTCACGGAGAGATGGCAACTCATCGCGATCGTTAGCAACGGGCAACGCGGCCCCTACTGGAATGGGTGGCCGATGGGGGCATTTATGTCCGAGCGCTACCGTGCTTCAGAGGGCACGTTAAATTGTCGATTCCGGTCGTTTCAATCGTCAGACCGTGGGGTTGGCAAATCGTCCTTATTGAATATGAAGAACAGGTTATAGATTAGTGTTGTTTGGTGTCTGGCTAATATTGAGTAAGGCGTGCCTCAGGGGTCAATTTTAGGTCCGTTTTTGTTTCTAGTCTACATAAATGACCTCCCGTATCTAATGGAAAGCCTATGCGACACGGTATTATTCGCCGATGATACCTCGTTAATTTTTAAAGTAGATAGGAAGGATAGGGACCTTGTGCAGGTTAACAAAGCTTTGGCTATTCTCCTAGATTGGTTTTCCACTAACAACCTACTTCTTAATGAGGCAAAAAATAAATGTATTAAATTTTCGTTACCGAATGTCCCAGTAGTAGATTCTTGCGTCAAATTGGGGGGTACTCGATTAACTCTTGACATTAGCACTAAATTCTTAGGATTAGACATAAATTCAAAATTACAATGGGGTTCTCATATAAATTCACTTTCGGGTAGGCTAAGCTCAGCATCTTTTGCGGTCCATAAGATTAGGCAAATAACGAATGAAGAAACGGCAAGGATTGTTTACTTTGCTTATTTTCATAGTATACTATCTTATGGTATACTATTGTGGGGCCGCCGATGTTCCATCAATTTTTTTACTCCAAAAGAGAGCTTTTCGCGCGAATTATTAATTGGGGTCACGTAAGTCACTAAGGGAATGTTTTAAATCCAGTCGAATTCTTACCGTTCCTTCGTTATATATATTTGAAAATATTATGTATGCTCGCCGAAACTTGAGTAACTTTAAGGTGCGCGGAGATCACCACAGTTTTAATACGCGAAATAGAAATAAGTCCAGGTTAGCGCGAACCGGGAAGTCTTTCATTGGTAGATGTATTAAATTTTATAATAAAATTCCCAAGGAGGTAACTGGGCTTAGTGAAGGTAAATTCAAATCTTACGTTAAAGACGTTTTATTGATTAAAACATTCTATAGCGTTACTGATTACATTGAGGACAAATATGTCTGGAGTCAAATTCCTGCACCAGCAACACAACCTGATTTTGACGTGTAATGTTACTTATTAGTATTAAATTGTATTATATCTTGATTAAAAAAAAAATAACCAGCGGAGTTTCTTGCCCATTGTTCTCTGCTGATGTTCTTCCGAATGGGTGGGACGTTCAAAAGAGCCTCTATGGGGCCAAAACTGAATAAAAATATTAGAGTTCGAGTGTGAGTTCGGCAGTGGTGCTCGGTGGGGTCGGGGCTGTGCATCGTGCTGCCGTCGCTGGCGGGGCTGGCGGCGCGCGCGGCGCAGGCGCGCTGGCTGGCGGCGGCGCGGCGCGCGCGCGCCGCCCGCCCCGCCGCGCCCGCGCTCGCCGCGCTGCTGCGCGACCACGACGCGCTGCTGCCGCACCGCGCGCTGCACCACGAGCGCGCGCTGCTGCACGCGCTGCACTGTCAGTATACACGCACATATTTTTAATAGATCTACTCAATTATGTAAAAATTAGAACTTACGTTCTCTGAAGGTTACTGTTGAGCATTCCTCGATACGCTTCGGGTACGTTCGGTGCGGTTCATCCGTAGACGAGTGCGCGCGACAGTGACAGCGCTGCCGCATCGTTGCATGCCGCACCGGTGAAGGTCACCGAACGGGACCTGAATATAATACCGATATCATTATGGCCTTGCCCTTTGAGTCGCATCGCGTTCCTCAAACAACTTGTTAATTGATCTTAACTCCCGCAGGTCAAATCGAGGAGTGGGAGTCGCGCGCGGCCCCGTTCGTGCGCGCGGCGGGCCCCGGGGCCCCGGCCGTGGCCCTGGCGGAGCTGGAGGCGCTGCTGGCCGAGGGCGACGACATCGAGGCCACGCTGCCCTCGCACCACTCGCTGCAGCAGGCGCTGCAGCACGCCAAGGACTGGCTCGCTAAGGTACCTCACACGACAGATATTCACTCATATACGCTAATACCACTCTTCATACAATAACGCACGACATTACTTGAACTATACTATGTTATGGCACTTCTGAAATAACTTTAATATTTCGTCTATTTCAATATTTTAGTTACGGTAAAGTTAAGACCATATTTTCATGATTAATTCTCATTTATCACAAGGCAAACTTTTAGCATTGTTTCCCTTGACGATGGCGCGCCGCTGACAATAACAGAGCGTTTCGTTTTGTCATATCTCATTTTTAATTAGCTCTCTTTTAGAGTGTTCATGCTGAATCTAGAGTATAAAGAAATGTTTGTCCGAGGAACTTAAATACCTTATGATGAAAATGTTATTCGGTTAGTGCCACTTATGGTCGATTTCAATAAGGAGAGATCTTCGCGCTTCCAAAAAACGTGCGCCAACTATAATAACATTATTCAATTCGGGAAAAAAAAATTGTCATGCTGCGAATTTTAACCGCAAACAACACTTATTTTGAACATAAAACCCACAGGTGGAAGAGATGCAGTCCAAGGAGCTGTACCCGTACGTGCACACGGTGGAGGCGCTGTATAAGAAGGGGCAGCACATCCCGCTGCCGCTGCTGGAGAAGGAGCAGCTGGAGGCCGCCATCCTCGCCGCGCAGGAGTGGAACAAGGGCGCCGAAGAGATGTTCCTCAAGAAGGTACCCTTGCACCGCTTTTCATATCGTTTTAAGACAAGAGATAGGTGAAACAAAAAAAAAGATACTCTTCAATTTTATTGGAACGAAGCACCTTATCGCGCGTTGCGAAAGGGGGCTAGACGGAAAAAATGGTAACGACATTTTTTAGGTCAGAGAGGGACAGACAGAGAAACTTGCGCACGCCAGAGAGAGACAGACTGAGAAGCATGCGCGAGAGAGACAGACAGAGAAACTTGCGCACGCCTTGCGCACGATTATTTTTGT